>NW_010578151.1:0-21743 GCF_000705375.1 Tinamus guttatus | reverse complement strand
CTTCATGTTGGTGCTGTATAAGACTACCAGAAATTTCACTCTCTTAAAGCTATATTGACACTTTTTACCTTTTGGAGGAGAGATGAAGAATTATTTGGCACAATATTTTATTGTGTTGTAATAAAAGGTGTGTTCTTAGTTTCTGAGTTGAGGATATACTGTTTTTTTTTTTTTTTCAATTGCAGAAAGATGGGCATGCTAGAGCAGCACTCACAGGAAAATATCTTACCTTGTTTAGATGGAAGATTGATTTGCTTCCAGCAACTGGAAGCAAGGATAGAGATTTGACTGATCAAAATTTTGTATTTGAGAAGGAAGACTTCCAGCACATTGCATCTGCAGAAATGTTTGATTAACTCTGGCATTTGAAGATTGAAGGGGGTTTGTCTCTTTCTAAGTGTGCTGACCATTTTTATACTTCCTTTCCTCCTCATTTCTCTGTCTGGGTTCCTCTGAGTTTTTTTGTTCTCCTTATGTCATTCTGTCTTTCAGTCCATGTAGGAAAGGATGTTAAAAGATGCATTTTAGGGAACATAATTTTTAAATATCCTTTTAAATAACCAGAGGAAACATTTTTACAGGAAGCATAGTGTTGGAAGCTTTTTTTTTTAATTGAAGAAATATTAGGGAGATCTAAGCAGCTGTGTAAGTAATCATTGTTAAGAAATGCAGTGAAAAAGAATGTTAACCTTTTAATATACCCTTTGGAATTTTCGTACTTTCACGATACCTTTTAATTCTCTATTTCTTAGTTGAAAGGCTTATGTAACCTCCTCCACCGTAGGACTTTGAAAGAGGAAGGGCTCACGAGGTAGTGCAGGTCAGTAAAAATAGTTGATTTGCCCCCAGAGCTACTAGCTGCCCTTGCAGCTTTGCTCAGGAGCTATACGCATTCTAATGCTTTAGACAGGGTGTTGAATGCAGAGATTCCTGTGATTATGTTGAAGAAATAATATTGAAATTGCACTGTAAATCTACTAGCAGATTTGAGATATAGCACGAATATTGTGTTTCAGTGGCGTTTTTTCTGTCTAGCATATTTTTTTTCTGTCTGGCATATATTGGAGGTTCCTTGGCTCAAATCATAAGAAAGAAAAATATGTATAAGGGGTCATTCTTGATAGCAGCATGAAGAAACTCACTGTTTTAAATCAAGCATTTTACACTGTACATAACTGGTTACCATTGTATGGAGGAAAAAAAATCACATCATAAATACTTTAAGCTATTAGTGGAATCAATAATTTCAATATAATTTGGGTTTTGTGGTATAGACTTTTTAAAACAATTTCTGAGAACAAGTTGCATGGGTAATGCATTCTACGTACATTTGCTTCCCATCGTGACAAGTCCAATATCAGAATTATTGTCTTTTTTTTTTTTTTTTTCCCTCATCTTCCATGCAGCAAAAATGTTATATGCAGTAGCAAATTTTGGTTTTAGGTTCTTAGAGCTAGTTCAAATGAGACAGTGTTCTATAAAAGACTGAGAACAAGAACAGGCAAGTTTGGCGCCTGAAAATATTTTTGCTTCTAATGAGGTACTAAGTTCTCATTCTGTTATGCAGGCCATCCAGAAAGTTGTTAAAACAACTTTAATTGACTTTACAGCAATATGTAGCTTATATGTTTTAAGTGGCAGTTTTAAATTTCAAGACTGAGATGTCCTTTTCTCCAAATTACAAAGATACTGTATTTAGAGAGCAGAATTGCTTTGTTTTATAGACTCAGTCTTGTGCTAGATTAATTTGGACAGAATGATGCAACCAGAGATTTTACTAAGATCCAAGGCATTTTAACATGCTTTCCTTGTGATTTCCTATTACTATTATTTTGTCTAAACACAGCTTTTTTTTTTTTTTTTTTGGTATTCAAAACCTTACATTGTGGATTAGCTTGGTGACTTTCAACCTTATGTTCTGTGTTATCCTTTCATGCATTGCAGTAATTTGTTGGCAAGACTGTTTAATATGCCTGACTACTCTTGTGCCATTGCATGAGATTTTTAATTTAATAACATGATTCTGATGTCTGGCATAGACTCATTGCTAACTTAGGCCCATGCTTGTGAAGTCAAGAAGAAAGAAATTTTAAGCTGCTATTGCCAGCAGGATACAGTATAGTTAAAGTTTTCCACGAGTAATTAGGTACAGTAATCTTGAAGTCTTTGTCGCGTTCCAGTAAACAGAATATAGGGTTGTAGTGTGAATGCTCTGTTAAGAAATATTTATTTATGTCTAAGCTGCTGCAAGGATCTGTAACATACGGTCTTTACAAAGAGATGATCACTTTGATCTTTGCAGTGTTACCATTTGTCAGTAATTCAGATTACAACTTCAGAGAATCTCAGAGAAGTATATATGAGGTGCTCAGACAAGTGGGCACTCAGTAAAACTGTTGTTACTGTTACAAGTAAATAAATGCTACTGTTGCACTTGGATCCTTCTGTTTCTTTCTCTACTATTTTACCTTTGTTTATTTATAGCAAGATATAGATAGATACGGGTGTGTTAATTACCTATATAACACAAGACTGAAAAATAGCAGTAAACTCGTCACCTAATAGCAGTCAGATAGTGTGGAGGACCGTAGAAATAAGGAGTTGAGTTCTCGTTTGCTTGAACATCAGGGAAAGGAGGCAGGCGGCTCCTTGTGCAGAGCAAGGGGAGCTCTCCTGCGGCAGTGAAGATCTGGCTTTCTAAGAGAGCCTTTTAAATAGCGAACTTGAATCCTGGCTGTTATTTTTAATAACATTAAACTAAATTACTGTCTGTGCAGTCCTGGCAGTATTTAAAAATATTGGCCTGAAGACACTATTTTGGGGAGTTATAGTGATAACGCATAGTTTGTATAATTTTTATATACATTGCCCTTTTTTTTTGTGAGAATCCAAGCTAAGCATATTAGATCTTGAAAGCACTTGGCTAAAAGCACTTACCTTGAAATCTCTTTGTGTTTTGACTCAAGGTGCAGTTTGGTGCAATGGCAAACTGCTACCATAAGGGGTGGTAGCAGAAGGTCGCATTGGTGCCATAAGGCCCTCCCACTTGGCTTTTTGCCCTTGAATGATGAGTAGTTTACAGAGGGTTGCTGTGATGGAATTGTGCTTTGGTGGTTTTACTTCTGAGTATGTGAGTCTGTGAAACAACAAGCCAGTCTTCCACAGCAGTACTGACCTAATGTGCTGGACTTTTGACCTTAATCATGCCACGTAACTATGGGTTGCTGTGAACAAAATAAAATGATGTGACCCTGCCAGAAGGTTCTTTGTACTGTTAGGATCTCTCCTTAGGCTGTTTCCTCTTCCTTGAAGAAATATGTATGGTCTTTGCAGGACTGAGCACCATGTTAATATTTGATTAGCATGGAGTGATCCTACTCAAAGTAAATGGAAAACTTGGAATTATTTAAATAATATTAGAAATAGAGGATTAAAATTATTGCAAAAAAAAATCTATTTGCTGGTAGGATAAGATGTTTTGGATAAATATAGATTGCCCCTCCGAGCTAAGATTCAGTCGTTATTCATGTTGAGGTTATTGGTATCATGTGGTATCTGATTTTCTGCATACTACAAACTGATACAATATTTCGGTATTGAAAAAATAGGACAAAGCAGTTTGATATAATTCTTATTACCTAAGACTGAGTTCAGCTATTCTGAGATGATAGAAACTTCTGATGAGCTTATGTGTTGAAAACTGAGATTCCTGTGCTTTTCAACAAAGAGAAGCTTTGGGGCAGGTGCGCTCCAGTCTTGTAGGCTGATGGATTTGTTGCTGAGCTCTTTCCCTATTACTTATGTATTTCCTAACAGCTGCAGACTCCTCCATTTTTCTTGTGCTTTCAGAGTTGCTTCTGGATAAAAAGCCAATTTAATGTTCGAAAGGTGTAAACCAACTTCTATAATATTATATAAAAGAACGTAAATGTATCATGCATACATCTATATTAAGATGATACAATGTGGTGCAGACAAAAGGATATAACAAAGATCAATAAATCTGCCTATAATAATAGTTATTTTTGATCAAAAGAAACTTATATGCTACCTTGTCTAACAAGCCTTGCTATTGCTTTAAGTGTGCTTACCAAGTAGACAGAACCACTTTTTTTCTCCTTGCATCTTTTGATGCCAAGGTAGGTCCATAGGTTCATATAGGTCAAAATTTTCAGCCTTTTTGATATTTTTAAATGTTTTAGTGTGAATTAAGTAGGAAGAGCTCTCTATACTGTGATAACACCAGGATTATGCAGCTGATTGGCCTGTGTAAAAAGGTAGCATATATGTTTGTAAGATTTCTTTGTCTAAGTGTTCATCAGCAAGTTAACTTTTAGCACAGAGGGGTAATAGGTTGCAGCATTAAAAAGTAAATCCTTTTTGAAACAGGTGGTTTAGCGAACATATTGTGACCTTATATAAGGGCATTGACTGATATCCCTGGGATGGGAGGATGACGTGTAGAAGAAGGATTATGATTCCAGCTGTGAGTGGTAGCAATATCATCCTTTCTGTGTCAGATTTTTCAAGGTAAAAGATGTGTATCAGAAAATATTGAGAGAAAATTGGGCTTCTGTGGTTTGGTTATTTGTCATATTGAAGTTGTCATAATCGAGTTTGACAGGCTTCTCTTTATTTTTTTTCCCAGCAGACAGTACTGTTGCTGAAGATTAGTCAGATGCCTCCATCCATTCCCTGGCTCGCGTGCTATGTCATGCAAGCTTTGAAACACTCAGCACATAATTGACGCGAATGACTAATTTGGGCAGCATCATGGAAGGCACTCATACCATCCTGCAATTGCACAGCCCCATTATGGAGCTCTGTTACATCAGCTTCTACCTTCCAGAGGGGCAAGTCAGAGGATTTACCTACAAGCACTGTGTAACTTTGGACAGAGCAAGTAAACGTTTTTGTGATTACTATCAGGTAAGGGAGAGATTGGAGGAGGTGGAACTGAGAGAACAGCCACAGGAAAGCCTCCGAGATATTTATTTCAAGCCAACTACCACGAAAGACATTCTCGTTGAACTGTTCAAACTAACTGCTGAAAAGGAAAAACTGTTGTCTACTCTCTTGAGATCGCATCATATTCTGGGCAGTAGCAAGGGAAATCGTCAGGGAAATCTACAAAATGTTTCTGGAGGCTCAAAACTTAAAGATAATGATAACTCCAATTTTATGCATCACCAAGAATTCTTGCTGGATTCTACCAATAAAGACAATTTTAACCATGACAGAAAAAGGAAATATAGAAGGAAAGAGAACTTTGAGGAATCCAGACAGAGGAAAGGGAAAAGAAAGGTACGTGAACAACATCGTCCTTTGCTGAATGAGAAAGATATGCCATTGGAAAATGAGAAGTTTTCTGCAACGTTTCCTACCAGGAGATTATCCAGCTCGTCTTCTGTCTCTGGTTGGATAACAGTGAAAGATAAGGATGATTTAATACTAGATATGCAACCAGAAAGATGGATAAAAGAGGGGTATTTTCTCAAAAGCAATAAATTGAAATTGAATGCTGACATATCCGGTTTTGTGTCCAAAAGCAGCAATGACACAGCTGCAGTTGAACTATTGGATTATGGAGAAAGTATTCCTAAAGTTAGGAAAGTACAGCAGAGTATCACTTTGGAAAACTTGTATCAGGACAGATGGTCTAACAAAACTGAGCCCTTAAATAAATCCACATCTGCGAAACGCTTGAAAGGTAACAAGTGCACTGAGCAGGGGGGCAAGGAGAAGCCTTCAGTCAGAGCGGTTGCTAAAGCACAACACTCTGGAGCCTGTTTTAAAAAGGTCATAAAACCCCACGCAGAGCCTTTATGTGATTTTCAGGGAGATAAAGCAACTGCTTCTCCCGTTCTCGCAGCAGCAGGCAGCGCGTTTGTACCCAGCGCTGATGTGTTCTCAGGAGCCGGAGCCGCTGGCGCCTGCAGAAGCCGCGCGCCGCCGGAGAAGGAGCGCGATGACTCTGCTTTGCAGTACAAAGGAGAGCGAGTGCCCGCTCGTGATGAGTCACGTAACCTCCTGGGAGCAGTCAATAAAGCCCTGCTGAAAGTTATCCGGAGTGACAGTTTAGATGAGGCTGCAGAATGGAAGAGACTGCAACAAATTCCGAGAGCAGACAGAAACCTGCCCGCCTCGGCCTCTGAGAAGAGAACCGCTGTATCCGGGGGAAGCAGCAAACGTTTATTTTTGAACCTGCCTGTAAATGAGTGTCCTGATATTTCTCAGACAAGTAATAACCTTAAACTGGAAGAGAAAAGGCTGCCTTCACCCTCGTTAGTAGCTGTGAGTAATGCTTTTAGTAATTCATATCCACTATCTAATTCACACAAACAAATGTCACCTATTCCTTCTCCTTTATCTTCAAGATTGCCTAGCCCACAACTGCATCATCGGATTCTCCCATTGCCTGCACAGAACCGGGAGGAAGAATCTATGTTCAGTGACTATTGTGGTGGGAGGCACGCTGCTATAAATCTGTCTTTCAATGATTTGGAGCCACAGTTTTATCTGAAGTTCCCTGACCCTGGAGACCTGGGATTTGCCATCAGACAGCCGGGCCTCCATCAGAATGCAACTGCAAGGCACTTTGAGAGGCGCCCTGTCCAAGAAAAATTCACAGCCCAGACGCAGCTGCACTTCCGTCCAGGTTAGTCCTGTTTCATGCATTTTTAAACTAGCAGAATAGACCCACCATGAAAGTGCCAGGTGAATGCTTTAATATTTATTAATAAAGTCTAGTATTACATTTTTGCAGTGAAAATATTTTTTACTGCTTAGGATCGAAGAACTGCTTAAGGAAAAAAAAAGGTATCTTTTTAAGAGTTACTTTAAAATGCATTGCTTTATGTCAGCTTGTATTTGTTACTGAATGACCTCTTAACCTAAGTTAAGTAGGTGCTCAGACAGGAAACATATGAAGCTTTAGTATTTCTTTCATCATTAGCTACATATGATTTGCTAACTTACCAAGAAATGCATGCTAATATATCAGCTAGTATAATACCTTAATTAGATAAACATTTTTAAGTGAAAGGAAAAGTGGAAAAAATGTTTGCATATTTGTTTTCCTTTATTTTTTTCCTGTGTTCTACTCTGTCGAAGTGTTGTGATAACTTTTGTTATCTAACGCATTCTTTTTATTTAACAGATTTAATTTTATATGAACAAGCTAACTTACACAGCCTTAAATATAAGACTACAGTTTTGAAATTTAGCTACAAAAGGTTGATGTAAATTCTTTAATAACAAAATACTTGCTTTTAAAAGTATTGCGTGCGAGAGTCATGTAGACTGTATTTGAATAATATGCGTGGGTGTGTATATAGATATATATTGTCAATATAAATATACATAAAGGTGCTGCATATTGGGCAGCAACCTCAGATAGATGTAACTTCAACACGGATATTTCTTTTCTTGTTCTGTGAAACGGAAAGGCTGCCAGAGCTGCAGAGGTCTAGGTGTGCCTTACACTGATCTGTGTGTGTGACAGGGAAGGCTCACAATGTCTAATGATAGGATTTCACTATAAAAGGGAAAAAATACTAATTTGAAACCTTAGAATTTTCAAGACAAATAAAATAATTTTCTCTAGTCTTAAAAAAGAAACGAGAAAAAAATTTTATTTGGTGCTGGTGCTGTTCGACAAGTTGACTAAGCAAATACACCCTAAAAAGAAGAAAGGTAGGTGCTAAGTTGTCATTCCTCCGTACTAGATTCCTGTTATGGTGTGGAGTCCCATCCCTGTCATTACTTTTGTGCTAATCATATCTTTTGGTGAGCTGGTTTGGCTCGCTAAATCAGCAGAAAGTTTCATCTCTTTAAAAGAACAGAAGTAGGATGACTCCCTGTTTTCCTCCTCCTTTTTATTAGTATTTTTTTTTTTATCATTCTTTGTCATCACTTACATGTGAAACTGGACCTATCGTGATGCCACTTATTTTTAAAGCCCTTTCCCCCTACTCCTCAAAAAAAAAAAAAAAAAAAAAAAGCCCCCAAATCCTAGCTATTAAACAAAACATCTTTGTGTAGAGTATGAAGTGCAAATACAACAGGACCTTAATTCCTGTTTACAGGTATCTTGCAACATTAATACAGGTAGAAAATACCAGTGCAGCTTTCTGAAAGATGCAATAGTGTTGTTCTGTTTCAGTTTCATGTGTGACTGACTGCATGCCAGCACTACTATTCATATGCAGAAATTACTGAGACTCTAAGGAAGAGTCTCCTACATTGCCTGCATATGTAAAGCTACTTGATCTAGGATAATAGAACTTTCTGTATTGCTGCTAGCAAGGGTTGAAATCATTCTTATTGACAATGATGTGTTGATTGTGCCACTCTGCTCTAAACTAATATAAGTCTAAGTACATGATCATAGTACAGTAGGGCAAATGATAGATCTCAAAGTTTAGGCAGTGTAAGTGATGTTGAGATTTGTGTGGGGGAAAAAAAATGTGATGCTGGTTGGATCCTTATCAATTTCCTCCCATGCAGGAACAACAAGATAAAGACAGTTGTACAAATTTGTCTTTAATCGGTCAGCTGGTTGAAAACAGTCAGCTGGCTTATTTTGCACCCTAAATGTGGGGTTATGAGAAGTTTTTCAAAGTTATGCAATTGTCACAGTTTCTGAGAATGTAATTTAATACTGAAGAACATTTGGGACCTTTAATTACCAATGTAACTTTGTACTGGGAAAATTTCAAGAAAGGATTAAAGTATTTTAAGTGCAAAATCTCTGAATTTTGCAGTTCAAATAATGAATTAGACTCATTGTGCAGCTCTACAAATAATTTCTTATTCTCTTTTTCAGTTGTTTAAATCCTGAGGCTTTTCACTCTGGATAATCAGAGCACCTTCTTACAGCCAAAGCGGAGGCAGTTAGCTGAGGCAGAGAGCCTTTAGTTATGTACTTTCTTCTTGATTGGTTTGTGTTTTGCTACAGCAAAAACAACTTTTTTTTTTCCAGCAAATTTGAAAATGTTTGACACAAGTTTCATAGTTTTGTTGCACAAAGTTCTGTCAATAATTAGCTTAAAAGTATAGATAGTATAGGATCTTCCTGTTGAAATAGAACAGTTGGCCACAGCTTTTATGTTAGCAAGTTAATAGTTAACTGAGAAGAATTTCTAGTTCAAAAATAATTACAATATAATTTTCTTGGTAAATGGGTCTAGGAATTAACATTCCTGGTCTTGTATACAGTACTTCCATTTGAATTATCAAAGTTCAAAATAAAAGCTTAAGCGTAAATTAAGGCTTTCAAGAAATAATAATCTCTTTAGTGTCAAGCAACTAGGACAAAAGTGCGAGCACTTAAATGTTTCATAAAAGGGTATTTATTAACTCCTCAGAAACATGTCCTTCTCTAGGAGGCCCATTCTGTTTTAGCATACAAATACATTATGTTTTCCCACTCCTGCAGTACTCAAGTTTGTTTTTAAAACTATCTTCAACATCCTTATGTACCTTTCTCAGGGAAAGATTTTCTGAATCCTTTCAGTTTGTAACTATGTTTCTCTGTCAGGATAATGTTAGAAAGTTGATGTCAGTAACCTCAGAAAATTCTGGGGAGAAACTCACCAGAGCTGTTTAATTAATATAGAATGACGCTGACATGCGGTCTAAGTAAGTATGGCTGGAGACAGGAAGATTAGTGGTGTTCTTAGCAGTTATTGAAGTGAATCTGATTGTCAGAGCAGGAAATGTGAGGAAAAAAAAATCCCTGTTTATGACATAGCCTTTATGACTTAAGTCAGTAGAGATATCGCATCATCCCAGGAGAGTGGCCTTGTTTTAAGTCAATAGAAAAGACTGGGTTGCGTCATTCAACACACTTCATATATAAAAATTCTGCTGTGTGTAAAAAGAAAAAAAAATGCAAGGATGAAGGGAGAATGCAAGAAAGAGAATGGATGAGATGGGCAACGTTGCTGCAACCCTCTCAGCCAAATTGATTCATTTTTAATATATTCTTCTTTCACGACTCCTAAATATTTCAGGAGTCCTGAAAGAAAACAACACGCACATTGAAAATTAGAAGGACTATAGAGAAACTGAAACCACTGAGTGTGGCATAGCAGAGGGATTAAAGCTAGTGCCAGATAATATGGTTGAACCTACGATATTCAAAGGGACAAGTCTATTCTCTTCCTCGTCTTGCCTTGTCGCAGCCAAGGCCACCCCTTTCATTATCCCTGACACCTTGAAACAACTCAGTGCTCGTGTTTCCTTCTGGCAAGTTGACTCAGTTCACCAAGCAAGTTGAAAACAAAGCCTGCAAAGAGAGGGGTGAAGAGCCTTTACTGCCTTAGTGAGCTAAATTGGCTCATGAGCAGCCTGCCAAAACCCAAAGCTAGTGTGAGGGAGGGAAGGGGACTAGGCTACCAAAGAGCAGAAGGGACGGGGGGAAGATCCCTGCTGGCAAGACAGAATAAATAGCTCTCAAATATCTCAGTTGCATCCTGAAACTGGCTTGGATTGGCTAAAATAGAAACTGTTGGGAATGGCAAATAGAGATGAATGAAATTGGATAAGGCTTGAGAGAGACTGGAGTTTTTTAGCAGGTAGAGTTGGCCCACTTAATAATAGCTCAGCGGGACTCAAGAGCAAGAGAAGATAGTTGAGAAGAGAGAACTGGACCAGACTGTGTAGTGAATCTGGTCTTTGCTGGAATGGAGAATAGGAATGAAGTATCACAAAACGCATGGAGCAGGACAAGTTGAAGTTGAGAGGATTCATATTTTGTGGGAAAATATGCACAAGTATGTTACTTGGTGTGTGGCATGGAGGTAAAAATTCCAGTCCTGCTGATGATCCATGAAGAAGTCAGGATGTTGCAGAGGATTTTGGAAAAGCATGGAAGAGAAGGCAGGAAGAAAGATGAAGTGAAGAGATTTTTTATTTTTCTTTTGAGTCTGGAAAGTTATAACATTTATTGTGATGTGGGGAAGGTATCCTCAGATTATTTCTCAAAATCATTTAGTGTAACTGACTGCTAAGACCCAAGAGCACCTTGGAGTATATTCCAGACAATTGCAGCTGCATCTATCCTTGCAGATTGTTACATGGAGGATACTGCATTTGCTTTGTTATTGCTGTGTGAATTTTGTGGAATCTAAGTTGCTCTAGATGATAGGTATCTGAGGACACAATCAAAAATGATCATGGTGGTAATTTTATATATTTGTTGATAGGTATGCTCTACTGTTTGAAACCATGCCCACTGCTAGTGGCTGTCTTTGAGAGATCCATTTTACAGTTTTAACATATGATGAGAGTACTTGAAGCAATAAAGGGATATTTATGGTATTATGGAGAAATATTTGAATAAGTGCCTTTTTATTCTTAAATCGGTCTAAGATTGCGATATTTCAGTCATCAAAGGTTTTTAAGGGAATAAAAAAGTACTAAGCTACATCCTCATGGTGATGCTTCAGCCTTTGGTGATTGAAAAGGACTTTTTTGTAACCACACTCCGAGAGCCCTCCTCACTCTCAACTTCGATAACATTTTCCTGGGTTCATCTGTGTTTACATTGTGAACATGGCTTGCTTATATGTGAATTGAAACTGTTTACTGCTACAAGACTTGCCAGTTACGTAGTCTTCCTTCTGCATGTTGCTAGTTCCGAACTTAAGCCTCCAGCATTAAAACAACAGGCGAAGGTATCGCGTGAATAGGCCTCAGCTTTGAATTTGCTTCTAGTTGAAAAATGGGAGGCAGGCAAGGCTTTAGCTTAGATATTTAGTGTAGGTAACAAAAAACAATAAAGTTACTATTTGAATTTTATTTTGTATTTTCACAATGTAACTAATCCTTTAAATTGAAAAGGGGCAAACAAAGTAAGAGAAATTCAATAACAAGATCTTGTGATGTGTTTCTGTCCTATGGTTTTGGAAAATGAAGTTTCATATAAACAAAACTCTGTTTGAAGGTCCTTTCAACAGGAGACAGATGATATTATGTTGGGTTTGATGTTTCCTTTATAAGGAAGGGATGGGTTTATAAATATCTTCTCTAATTGAAGTGGTTCAGAGAATTGCTAATGAGCATTTTGAAAACACTTTAGAGTTCTGTCCACAAGAAATATGCATTTCATGCGGTAAGTTTGCATATAGGTCAACATTGATGCGTAGTTTCTCCCAAGTAATTCACATGAAAGTAATATACCTGAAGGTGTTGCTTCACTAAAACAGCTCATTCAGAGAGCATGTATTTTGAAGATGAAGGAGTTAAAGAATGAAGAGATGGGCAGGCAGTTGTAAAAAAAAATAAGAAAATAAATTGCTAAATGAAATTAGTGTTTTCTTGTTTTTCCAAACCAAACTGAATATACCAGAGTCAAATCTTGCAGCTTTTCTGAGGAAAGAAAGAGGTCATAAACACATCAGATTTATAAGATTAATTATAGCAATGCTCAAAAGTTTGGAAGCAAACTTAGATCTTGTAAGTCAACATTGTTCATTTAAGGTCAGTGCCTTCCTATTGCAACTATAAAAAAAAAAAATCCATATAATACAGTCTAGATGAACAATACTGAAATTTCATATTCAATCTATTGTTGTCTTAGTAGAGCCAAAATAGTTTAATACAATGCTCAGTTGGGAGGGAGCAGTAATAATTTCTATTTTCCCTCAGTATTTTTCCTCCAGGTTACCATCTCTGCCAAATTCACCAATCTTGCTGTTGTTAATTCCATTCACTTCTGTTCCAAATCTGTCTCATTTTGTCCAATCTAAAATCTTGCCGTGTCTCTGGTATCTTTATGGGAACTGTTACACCTAAAGACTCAGTTTGACTAAGCTAGAGGTAATTATTTCTGACATCTTTGCAGCTACTGCCTGTCTGATGTACCATAAATATTAGTGACCATAACTGTAATGATAATAGATCATTAATATTTCTTACCAATGAAGCCAAAATCCTTATAGCAGCGTTAACAATATAATCATGCTGCACTGAAACTGTAGGTTTATAGCAGACGAAAATTAATGTCGACAAGACTTAGAAGTTCAAGGCCAAGTCTTTGAGTTAAAAAGACCCTCTGAAGGCTGACCTTGAGAGGTGCTGTGAACAAATAGCTCCTATTCTGGTTGAATAACTTCCCAGCATGACACACTTAAGCGACAGTTGTATTTTTGTGTCTCTGTAACATGTGACTTTCCAGTCAAAGGCAATCAGTGAGGGGAAACCAAGTGAATTAAATTGGAATGAAAACCAGAGACAGCTTAATGTTTTATGTTGGTCATAGATTAACAATTTTGTGTTCCATGGGACAAAAGGCCAGTGCGTTCACACTGGTTTCCAGTCTGTGCACTCTGTTGCATGACGCTTATAATGAAGTGGACTTGTTTTTTCATCATTATATGGATGAAGAATGTCCTGAAATTAAATACTGACATAACATGGAAGTTGTAATATATTAAATGTGCGTATGTTTCCGTGTCGATTAAAAAACACAAGTCAATAGAAATGGTTCCACTGTTATTTTTTCCTGCCAAACAGGATGATATATAAACTGAGCTCAAATTCAAATATTCAGCTTTGTAAGTATAAACTAAAAATGTATTTAGGAAATTTAAAAACTGTGATAGCTGCTTTTTGGATATTTTATCTCTGAAAAGTGCATGGTTTGGTGTTAGACGAAATCAAACTTGTAACAGGGGCAGCAAAATTCTGCATATGCCTCATGAAGAAGATGCTATCGTTCAGAACTTGGTTACAGGAATAGAACTTGAGTACTCATTTTACTTGTAAAATGATATGTAATGACAATGAAGAAATATGCAATGTATGTATGTGTATCAGTGTGTATTAGTAAATAATTGTAAATAGTACTTCATTAATTAGGTGTGACATTAAGTAAATCTAAAATAATACATTTTACTAATACGTGTAACTCGTGAATACTATTTGGAGAATACTATTTGGAAGCAACTGATACGTTATCTTAGTCATTGCATTAAAATATTGCATCCAGTGATTTAACAATGGATTTAATTGTTTGTCAGAGGATTTTTTTGGCGGGGGAGGAGGAAGGGGATAAGATTATAACTAGCTTTAAATTTAGGTTATGGCATCCTCTCATTCCTCTCATTAGGTTTTTTGCAGAGCATACTATAGAAGACCTTTTCAAGCTTGTGTGTTGTACTGCTGGAAGTAATGAGATGAGGAGAAAAGTGGAGAAGTGTTGGGTATCTTTTACAAGAAGAGTTTTAAAGGCTGAGACACACAAGAACCAGACATGAGTAAGGAAGGAGCAATAAATAAGTCACAGTTCCTCAGCTGAGCGATGCTGTGTATCTACTATTATGTAGCATCCTGTACGATAAGGATTTTAATGCTTTCAAATACTCTAGTTCTTATGATTTTATTTCTTCCCCCCCTAATTCTAAGTAAATGAATTTATGTATTTATAGATATTACAGTGAGGGAGCAGTTGGGACATTGTTGTAGATATAATGACAGTCTCTGAACCAAGAGATCCCAGATGGACCCAAGAGATTGCTCAGAGTTGCTTTGCTACTCATACACAAAGGTCAAATTAAATAGCTTTGATAATTCCAAAAGCTATAGGATTGTAAGCATAGCTAATGAGTGTCAAATCTGTGTAACCATGTTGGCTCTCATTTCTCTTTAATAAGTTGGAAAATTAAGCTGTAAGAACTCATAAAATAGATATATTGATGCAGAAATCACCAGCAAGTTACAAAACAGAAACTCAAAAGTGTTCATGAATTCGCTTTTTTTGGTACATATATAATTTTATGAGTAGCTACTGTAATTTCCTGATTGTCTTCCCCAGTAGTAAATGGGAATTGGACAGGCCTCTCCTGTCTTTTACTAAGAACCACCAAATGAATAAAAAAGAACAATTCTTACTAGGTCTATGCATCGAAACGGATGGGCTTTTGTTATCTAAACATCAATAAAAATAGTAAAAAAATTACTACTGTGGAATCTGGCCAGTGACAACTTTGCACTTCCATGAATATATGAACTTACTATTATTTTTTTTTGAGTTAGTTGTACGCTGTTGTTCCCATGGATCTTTCCCCATTATGCTTGCTGCTGTAGCACTTGTAGCACCGGTGGCCGTGCTGTTCTGCAGGCAGAGGGGCTCACCCGCAAGTCCAGACCTGTTCCCTGCAGCCTGGCCTGGTTTATGTTTGTAAAATACCAGCTGCTTTTCAAATTTGTAGATGGGATCTGGACATATAATCAGTATATTTATGGAAAATAGTTTGATTTCTATGTCTGAGAAATTAAGCTATGATACCGTTTCTACACCCACTTGCGAAGACTTATAGATTCAGATGATTTAAACATTTATTTATTGCATTGCATATTACATTGCAGACTTTCCTTTTTATCTTATTCTTTTTTTTTTTTTTTCTCCCCTTTTGGAACCTACAATGCTGAAGTGTAAGTCAGCAAAAATTGATCCAAGTTCTTTGGTGCAGTTAAAAACATTAACTTCTGTCATTCTGTGGAGCAATGAAATAAGCATTTTGTGCAGCTCTTTGTAATTTGAGGAACACATATTTGAGTCTGGTGTTTAGCATTGTTATGAATGTGAAATCTTAAGGGGGTTTTATTTATTATTGTTATTCCTTTAGAAAGGAATAAAAAGAGGTTTTCTGGTTTTCTGATTTTCTTTCCCCTGCTGATTTTGTATAACTCTAGATATATATGTAACCCTCAAAGCTGCTACTGTTGGGCCTTTTCAAGTTGCAGTGGCGAAAAATCTCCTAGATTAGATCTACTAGATGTGTTAGATCCACAAGAGTGTGCATTCCAGTCAATAAGGTACTTACCAATATGCTGTATATAGAACAAGTGTCTACATTGTACACAGGCCACAGAGCGGGGGGTTTATTTGGAAGCTAACACAATTTTACCAGAAGATTTCATAGTAAAGATTTTGCAAATAATGTAGCCAAATGTAGAAGTTTGAATTTTGTGGGTTTTTTTTTATTCTCTTTTAAATTTCTGACTGTTCAAAGTGAGCTTTGTTTGGCCTTAAACTGAAGCAATGAAGTGAAATGTTGAAAATACTTGTTTGAAAAACTAGCCATATTCAAATCTGCAAAACATATATTTTAAAACACATCTTGAAATGAATTTATGAGGGAGAGGTTGGTTTGGTCTTTCTACAAATTACCGTTGCAATTAAAACTTGAGCATATTATGGATATACTGATAGATATACTTATTTATGCCAGTTGGCTTTTTCTTCCTTTGGAAAATGCTGATCTTTACTGTAACAAAAATAAAATTTATTTGTGAAACTTCCAGACAGGTAGCAGCCTTCTGCAAATGTTTTTTTTTTTTTCTGGGTGAATATTAAAATGTAGCTAATGTACCCAGAACAAAAGATATGCTCTAGCTAGTAAAGCATCTTTTTACAGAAAACTGTCATATAAGACCTAAGTGTTTATTTGTAATTTTAACAGTACTTTTCCCTCATATGCTTCTTTCATGACCTATTGACCTTTTTATAATTTTTGCTACTATGCGATGACAGGTTACCCTTCACAGCTGACACACAGAGAAACTGTAGTTTTAGATATTATGAATTTGCAAAAACCACCGTATGAATTTCCAAGAACAGTTTGCTCTTTCTTGTGATTCATTTCTACTCTACTTTTTATTTAGTTATGCAGGTTATACTTAATTATGCAAGCACAAAAGCTGTTTGTCATCCTACGCTGAATTGTAAAATGTTTTTAAAAAGCTTTCAGTTTGTTTGAAAATTTTTGTACTTTTCAGCCTTCAGTCTTCTAATCTTGTTAGCTACCTTATAATCCAAGAGATAATGTTCCTTTTTAGAATTTTTCTTCCATTTTCTGAACTGCACAGAAATCCTTCCTATTTGTGTCGTTTAGTTTGATGCCTTCATCCATTCTGAAGACTTTTGCCCCGCTCAGTGGATTAAAAAGAGGCCATTCCTAATTACCTCCAAGAACCATATTTTCATCTCGTCAAACATTGGAAGTCCAGCCTTTTTCAACAAGGTGGCTGGATAATGTTTGAAGTATTTGACCTCATGATCTAAGTAAAAGATTTGTTTCCATTTTCCTCATATTTTGATGGTCAGTAAAAACTTTAAGATTCAAGGTTTCTAAAAGGTTTCATTCAAAGGTTTCTAGAAAATGGAGCGTAGTTTGACACCAGTTCAGATTTCCAGAATGACAGACAACTGAGTGAGGAGTATCTCTTCAGTTAAAGATCGAATCTCTTTGGTTAGAGATTATTTTCTTCTCTGACAACTCCAAAAGGAATTAAAATGAATCTAGAATGTGCAGATGTCTGCTTCTTAAAATTAAATGAAATTGTTCTTTTAGCCTTCTTGCATGGTATTTGTGACCACTCATTTACTTCCAAGCCCTATGTTTTTCTTCCCCTGCATAATTTCATGTCAGCTGGAGTAATGCGGATGGTTCACATGAGGTGGGTCACGGAGGATGTGTTTTCATTGCGTGGTTGGTCCACGCCAAGAGCCTGCTGCTCTGCTCCTTTCCACTTTGCTCTGTGAGACTCACTGCGTGGGTGTTCATGCAGTTCAAAGAATAACCCACGCTTGAAAAACTACTGTGTGGTTACTGTCGCGAGCATATGTCTGCACAGACCTCATACGTGTATCAAAGCTTCGTGGCAGCACTGCTGTTAGACGGTTTCTCTTTCCTCAGGTTTCTGTGCGACTTGGTCATTCCAGCCTTCCTGCTCAGTGGAAGGAGTGTTAGTTTTCTTCATGTGGGTTAGGCGTGCCTGCAAATTCGGAGGGGATTTAAGGCTATAAACATGGATGTGACGTAGCCTGGGTTTAAGGCATTAATAATGTGGCTGGTGAGTGAGATGGAGCATGAAAGCAGTTAGCGTTGTAATAGAAGTTGCAGCTCTGTCATCTGAATTCTCTTATGTGTAACTCTCATTGAAATTGATGTTAAATGTGATGTGCAAATTTGGCTGACAGGTGGGTGTTCCAGTAAAGCAAATGAAGTGTTTCTTGAAAGGTATGCTTTCACTCAATTGCTTAAAAACAACATAAAATGATACTTAATGTTTAAACAGCCATGGCTTTGAATAGCTATGGTAACTTTTCCACCCATCCTGTTGGTGCTGTGTTTGTGAACCAGATGTACAGTATAATTCTTTTTTCTTATACAGCAGTCACCCTTACTACTTTCCTATAGCCCTTCATTTCTTCTGATTTATTCCTGCCACTTCTCTCGGTCATGTGTCTTTTGCTGTCTTATCTGTACCTATTAAAAGGAAGAAGCTCCTACTTCACGTGTTTCTCCTGCAAGCTAGAGGTCACAAGGAGTGATCTCGTCACCTATTTGAACACTCTAGAAAACTTCTGTAATACCATTGGACATGCGATGGGAGGGAATTCTGAATAACTGAGACGCTATCTCTTTATACATCATCATCTTTGGATGTTGTCTTTGGAAGGAGCAAAAGCATCAGGAGAAACTATTGTGAAGCATACTAGTGGGAAATGCATGTTTTCCGATTTCAGTTTTATTGAAGAGCATTATCAAGGGTGTCTTTGTGTTTGGTGAACTTCAGAGCGCTTTTGCAGGGAACAGTGGATAGCAGTTGTCATTTGCCTTATTCATGAAGTTGAAGTAGGGACCAGGTGAGGTACCTTAAGTAGGCAGTGCAATTTTAGATGCCCTAGAGTGTCTGAGGCACCTGCAAGGGCCAAGCAAATCTGAGCATTTGACCTTTGTGGAGTGAATTAATTTAAGCATGTGAAATGATGTACAGGACTTGAATTTAGGCAATTTAATCTCACTAAATTGTGTATTGATATGTTGGTTTATTTTTATTGCAGAAACATTATTAATATCTATCCAGTGAAATTCATAAAAATGGAATTATATTTTTGAGAAACAAAAACTCCTTATAAAACCCTTCCGAACTTTCATCTAGAATCTCATGTGTTTTGGTTCTTCATAGTCTGTCTTTATTCACTGTTTAAAAATTGAACTTAATTCTGCATGCTTTCTTCTGAGAACTACCAGCATTTGCATTTACATTCCTAAATGCATTCCTAAATTCCTAGTTAAGTGTAATTTTGTCATTGCTTTGGATAAATATATGCTGATTCCAAATCAATATAATTTCTTAAATAAAACTTTAACTATCATAGGAAACCTGATTGGTAATGACAGTTTTGAATGCTAATGTAAAATTAAATGAAAAAAAAAATTGCTAGTACCAGCTCTCTGTCCATGTAGTGCAGTGTTTACTTTAGCTGACTTGTAACTGTAAAGCTTAACAGAGCATGTTGGGATTATCTGGAAAATGATTTTATCGTCCTCAGTCCCCTGGAATAATATCCCTTTGTGTTATCTTAGTAGGAAAGCTGCTGAAGTGAAACTTATTGGACTGCTTGGCTATACGAATACAGGGGTCAGGAGGACAAACTAATTTGGAGATGGTTGGCCAGTATGAAAAATTTGCATAACAGGTTCACTCTTACAACAGAACTGTTCCTACTCTCTTACCTGCTTCCTTTGGCATCTACACGTTGAAGATGAAATGATTTTAAAACAGGAAGTTTGCCTTTTGTGCGAATGAGGGATATGACCAATAGCATTTTGGTGTTATTCTCCCATACAGTGTTGTCCTTTGGTCTGGCCTATGTTAGTCACTGTGACTTGAAAGAGAAAAACACCCTTTTCAACACCAGTCCTGAATGCATATGTAATTTGAAGCAAATGTGAGAGTGACTGTGGGCCTAAGATCTATTTTAATAGAGATGATTCCAAAGCAAAATTATACACTGAATGGCCAACAATTGCTAAGTTGTGATTTTATTTTTTAGAGAAAATGTAATACTGGCAGCCTTGAACTTGCTGGACTGCAGTAGTTACCGATATTTGTCTGATCCATTAGCGTGCCAGTGAAGAAATTCATGTGACAAAATAAGTTTGGCTAATGAACAACCTTTTAATTAAACCCTGAATTTTCAAAAGAATACAGCTTTTTATTTTCCTTCAGTAATGTAATATAGCTGCATGGAACAGCTGAAAAATGAACTGAAAGAAATATTTTTAAGTGCATTAGGCAGATGACTTGCTAGCTACACACATGTCTAAAGCTTTGCTTTGGTCTGCAGCCAACAAAAAGAGCTAGTTACATAATGAAAAGTGTTTGCTTCTGCTTCCTTCTGTTTGGGTTTGGGGAAGGCTTGGTAAAGTTAAGATATTTACAATTTCTTCTGATGCCTTATGCAGTAATTTTGACTGAACTAGTGCCTGTTATTGAGCAGGCCTGTAGTGTCTTGCAGCTGTATGCCAAGCCTGAAGGAAGGCTTGGAGGAAAAAAAAAAAAAAAAAAAAAAAAAAAAAAAAAAAAAAAAAAAAAGGAGGGAGAGGGCACTTCGAAAGAAATCGCTAAGTTTCCAAACATGATTGGTTTTAGTGCGCACATGCATTAGAACTGAGGCTGTGTAATGTTGCTTTTCGTGTTGGCAGTAACTTCTTAAGATATCTATAGGTACAAATTGGATTCAAAAGTAATTTAGGAGGTAACAATTGAGGAAACATTCTGCCTATTTTTTTTCAGTTGTTTCTAATCAGTGCTCTGGTCAGATTAACTAGATAACTGCTACAGATTAACACATAACTACTATATCTAGCCAATCCTTTATTGAAACTTACCGTAGCAAAAGGAGAAATGGCTAGTGTTGAAATGAAGCTATTCCAGAGCGGTGGCTCCGGTCAATGTTCCTTGGTGCTTTCTAGGACCTTTGATGACTTGCAGCTCCCTTGCATCGTTCTTGCTTCAGGCCCCTCTTTCCTGCTGTCTCTCCAGCAGTTCCTCCACTCCTAGTCAATGTCCTCAGCTACCATCACTAACTATAAAATCCATGTTGCTTGTGCCTGAGGGCAAGCATCCTCATCTGACTTAACTGGGTGAGGAGCAGGAATACTGATCTATTTTCTGAATATCTAACTTGCATCCTTTTCTGTTGCTGAGGAAATTGTGATGTATGGGGCTGCCAAAGCATGTGCGTGGGTCTGTGAAAGTTCTTAGATGGTTCTAATAAAACATGGGATTGATTTGGGTGAATATCTGTAATTACTGCATCTTGTCACTTCAGTTTTAACTTTTTAAGTCAGCAAAGCGCTCAGTTCATTGAGAAGTGAATTTGAGTCACTCATTTGTACCAAAATGTTGACAGTACAGTGACTGTGATAGGTGTCAAGTTTCTTGTCTGAGTACAGAATTTCCAACTCACAACAATTTTTAATAGCTGAAGAGAAGCCAGGATTCATGAATGCCAGTATAAATTAATCTTGAGTTCACAGATATTATTCACATATAGTATATCTCACTGCATATTTACAAGAAAAATCAAGATGCCAGGAAAAGCTTAAATGTAAAGGAAATGGTTTGAAGCTTAATTTATTCAGACGGAAATATATTTTAAGCAATCCATTATCACTTCCACATACCCACATTTTCGCAGGGAAAGTTATCTAAGTAGATAACTGTGTGTGTGTGTGTTTCTCCCTTCTCTTAGAATTACTGCTCACCTCTGTCTTTTTGTGAAATCTGTGAAAGCCATGAAAGCTTTCATCAGCCTTGAAAAATGGAAGAGAAGGCACAGTGGTCACTGGAATGGAAGAGTCAGAAATGTCATTTAAAAAAAAAATGAATAAAGAAATGGGCGGGTGTTCTACAATTGAATTCAGAAAGAAGATGCC
>NW_010578150.1:96114-123866 GCF_000705375.1 Tinamus guttatus | reverse complement strand
TAACCCTAAATCGCTGTTTCTAACCCTCACCCTAAACACTACCTCTAACCCCTAGCCCTCACCATAAATAGCTGTTTCTAACCCTAAATGGCTTTTAATATGTCTTACATGTCTGCAGAAGAAGTTGGTCTACTAGTGAAACCAAACATGAACAGCAGCTACACACATGCGTTGCATCCTGCTTATGCACCTTTCCTTTAAGGAAGCCTCTCCAAACTTGGAAGCAGAGCTTTACCTCACACCTGCCATGAATACTGGAATATGTTTGGCATTAAATGCTCAGCTCTGGCTGCCAACACAGACAGAATTTCCCAATTCTAGATGTCTTGGTATTCATGCTCTCATCATGGAAATGAAGCCCCCCCCAAAATAAAGTAACAGGAACTCTTCCAAAAGCACACACACATTTTACATATTGTCTTAACTGGGAAAAAAAAAAGAAAAAAGAAAGAAAAAAGAAAAAAAGAGAGGTGACTTTCACTCAAAAATTCTCCAAAATCAACATGTCCATTTTTTTTTAGCCCGTTCTATGAGAGGTCCTACCTACAGCGAATACTCCAGATTTTGAAGAATCACATCCCTGTGCATCGTGGCCTGACCTCCCTCTCCGCTGTGCCAGGTTTTCATCTGGTCTGTCCTTGTCTTTGTTTTACCTAATACATATTGAGTTGACTGTGCTCCACTTGGATGACTTCTTTTTAAATCAGTAGAAGCAACTCAAATTCAGGAATGTGAAAATGAAAATATCAGCTGGTTTCCGGCAGTTGACAATGCTGCATTCCTCCCATTTGCAAAGTAGTCTTCCCCGATCGTTTCTGTAGGAAATCTCCATGATGTATCCCACCAGCAGAATTTACTGGTCATTACAGGAACTCTGTAAAGGAAAAACAAAGTTACTCAGTGCACAAAGATTTCTAACACACTAAACATTGCTATTTAAACCGTGCAGCTTGTGCCAGCTTTGGAAGAGTAAGTATTTCTATTTTTTTCTACTTTTTTTTCAAAGTCACCTCTTTACCTACTAAAGGAAACACTTAAAAACATTGAATGATATCCAAATGTAAAATGTCTTCATTACTTTTTTCTTAATTAGTTTCTGAGACATAGGATTTATTAATTCAAAGACAAGGACAGGACACTTCTTCCAGTAACTTCTGAGTTTGAAAATACGATCTACTTACTTATCATAGCACTTCTGCCCCCCGACCCTGATTTCATTAGATCATACATTTGTTTCTCCTCCTTAACTTCACTGCCTTGACACTCATTCCAACAGGGATTTCAGCAAGAATGTAATGTTATCTTACAACTAGAACAAAAAAAAAAAAATCACAAGAAAGCTTTTATTTTCATCTGGCCCATAAGAATCATAGAATCATAGAATGCTTAGGGTTGGAAGGGACCTCTAGAGATCATCTAGTCCAACCCCCTGCATACGCAGGGACACCTAAAGCACGTGGCACAGGACTGCGTCCAAACGGGTTTTGAAGATCTCCAGAGAAGGAGACTCCACAACCTCTCTGGGCAGCCTGTTCCAGTGCTCTGTCACCCTCACTGTTAAGAAATTTTTCCTTAAGTTCCTATGGAATTTTTGATGTTTCAGTTTCCGGCCATTTCCTCTAGTCCTATCAGTGGCCACCACTGAAAAGAGACCAGCACCGTCCTCTGCACTTCCTCCCTTGAGGTATTTATATACACTGATTAGATCCCCTCTCAGCCTTCTCTTCTCCAGGCTGAACAGGCCCAGCTCCCTCAGCCTCTCCTCATAGGGCAGATGTTTTCCATGTGACAACAGTTTGTTTGTTTGACAACAAATCCCCAAAGTCAGATATTTGCTTAGGACATACCAAGAACCTTTTCCATACAACTCCTAGATTCCTCTTACACTTGGATGCTGGCCTCAGAAATGATGATCAAGAGTAACACCTGGATCACTAGGCCAAAGCTGCTTCATTTCAAGATAACCTCCTTTTACCCTGCAAAACAAGCAAAAATGCTTGATGAGGCCATGAGGCTATCACATCTTTGGATGACTTCTCCAAGGCTGTCTGATGCAATCACATCTCTTCACCACTTCTCACACATTACTCAAAGATATGCTCATCTGTTACTTCAGATGTAACTGTTCCTATTTTAAGAGCACATTGCTGATTGTTTAAGCTTTACATAAAGTTCATAACCTGCTAGGCATCCTCTCTAGTACCTTCCGCTTCACAACGCTTTCAGTAATTAAAGGAGATAGTTACTAATTTCCACTGTCCTTTGGCTGCAGCAATACTTTTTTCCTGCTCTGATGAGGTGCCTAAAAGCTATGCTGATTCCTGGAGCAACCCGGGGCTTCCCATAGTTCCTTGGGGTTCCCTTATACTTTTCAAAGACTTTTCCTTCATTATTCCTTAGCCTGCCATTTTAGGTAGAGGCTCTCCCTAAGCACTGTACAAAGCATGCTTAACTGAGATCAGCCATATTGCGCATGTACAGAGCGTCATGAGAGCCAGCTCACTGTGTGTCACCTGTGCGCCCACCCGTCATCATTCTTCACCAGCAAACACCATGCATTCCCTCTCTCTAAGGTGGGACTGAGCCACGGGGGACACACAGAGCACATGCAACAGAGACTAGGATGCCTTTTATAAATTAATTTGCTATCATTAATAAAGCCAAGATGCTCTTTGGGGTTGTGCAAGAGGGAGTAGGGCTCAGTGAGGTTTTGGGAGCTTTCAAGCAGCCAGTGCCCAGCATGGCTGCGGCCCACTGCCTGCACCTGAGGTGCTGCAGAGAAGCCTGTGGGGGGGCCTGGCTGCATCTTTCTTCTGCCCATCTCCTGGACAGTCCAGCCACGATCTCAAGGAAACACCGTGGGGCAACACTAACCAGACCTGGCTCCAAATGGCGTGCAGCCCCCTCCTACAGGGCTCAGCAGCCCTCCCAGCCCTGCTGCGGCCACAGGAGTGGCCTCCCGCAAATGCTGCACCTCAGCCTCGCTCAGGGCTGCTCGCTTCTCACTCTTCCTGCAGGCATGGCCATCCTGGATGCATGATCACTTATTCTTTTAAAAGCTTCCAAGAATTCCACAGAATCGTCTTTACTTCCGACTAGGTAGCCGGCTTCTTCAAACCCAGCTGCCGTTTCGAAAGGCACCGCAAGGTCTCCCAGAAAACAGAACGGAAAGACTACAGCTCCCGGCATGTCCTCCAGACTACAAAATGGTCGCCCAGAAACCCTGGATGAAAGACTACAGCTCCCGGCATGCTGCACAAAACAACATGGCCTCCCGGAAATCCAGTACAGGAAGACTCCAGCTCCCGGCATGCCAGGGCAGTAGCGCTCTGGGGCGTCTCCTCCTGGGGCACCGCCGCTCGCTCCTCCGCCCGGGAGGCCCCGCAGAGGCCTCGGGGGCTACAGGCCCCGCGGCCCCGGCCCGGGGCTTCTTGACACGCGTGGGACTGGCCGCCCTGCCCCTGCGTGTCCCCCACCCTCTTCGCGCTCCTCCCTGCCTCTCTCCTGGCATCTTTCTGCCGGCTCACTCCCGGGCTGACCTGACAGTTACCCCGGCCTCTCCCCCACCAACCACCCAAGAACCCCCAGAACACAGGCTACAGCCACCAGTTCCAGGCACAGCGAACAAGGGAACCTCCATTTCTGTTCCCTTACATGTAGGATGAGGCATCTTGTTTGTAGTTCCCCATATAGTCAATCTCACTGCATTTGGAAGTTCCCAAAATGCATGCTACTGTTTCTGGACCCCCGCCGCAAACAAAGGACAGTTCCTGGTTTTGTGTGGAAAAACCTCACTGTCAAGAACTGAATGTCCACAAAGGAGACAGAGGAGTCCTAAAACTTTATTTGAATAAAGCCAGAGTCCACTGGGACATACTGCTGTGGGATCTCTCAAATTACAGAAGGGTCCAGCCTCCTTTTATCCTAATTTCCCAACCAAGATACACCCTCTCCTTTTCCCCATTGGCTAAGGTACTGTTGCTCCTTGATACGTTCCCCCTCCCTGTTCGTATATCACATATCTAATTACAGTGGCTTTATGCCTCCCCTGCGTGTGAAAGTTAATATGCGTTAGCTCATTACACCTGCGTTTACTAAGGTTCATTCTGCGGTCATTTGTTGATATCTCTCTGCCCCTCTCCTGTTTCCCCAATCGCATACATATGACCTCCCTGCCTGTACTACCTAGTTCTGTTCGCCAAAGAATGTGGAGTAACTCGCATATTTGTAAAGACACAGGCTCCTTTGTTCTGCTCATTTTGAATGAAAGTGCAGATCCTCTGAATAAAAGGTGAATAATGGTTATTCTTTTAAAAGCTTCTAGGAACTTTGCACAAGTGTCATTACTTTTGGCTGGCAGCAGCTTCTTCAAAGCCATCTTCAAGAAACATTTTGCCTTCAAAATGCCAGGCCTTGCTGCTCCCCGAGGGTTAAAAAGAAACCTGTTGCTCACTGCAGTCTGTTGAAAGGTACGGTCTGGTCCGCCTGCCCTTCCTCCAGTAGGTGGCAAAACACTTTCTCCAAGGAGACTGACCATGTCTCCTTCACTGCAACTTTCTCCTGGTAGCATGAGGCACTCCATAAACAAAAGGGTATGAGACGTGTTTTCATCTGCTCTGAGTGCTTGCATATAAGAGGACAACATCAAAATGAGGTATTACTGAACTTAGTCTTCACTACACATACTACCCCAGCACCATGAACTTGCTTTAAAGGATCACGAACCTACCCATTCGGGCACTAATATTCACAGAATTAATTTGCAGTTGATCAATAAGATTCTTCATAAAAAACTCTGAGCATTTGCTACTTAACAAACCTTGACAAGCATGCAGATCCTCCGGCTCAGGTTTCTTCTGCTGGGCATAGTCAAAGGTGTTTTTTTTCCGCATCCCGTTGTCAGGCCCTTCCCAGCAACTCCTGCAGCAACTCCTACATTGGAAGAAAAACAAATGAAGTCTTTAAGATAATCTTGTTAAAAGAATGGGGAAATTAGTGCATGCATGCAGTGTACTCAAAGACCCAATCTTTAGAACAAAAAGAAAAATCTCTAATGTAGATGAGGTGGTAGTAGCTTGGGCCGAAGAGGTGGTAGTAGCTTGGGCCGAAGAGGTGGCAGCTCTTTGTGCCATGCTGTCTCTCCCTGCCATAATGGTATCCAGCACCAGCAAGCACACAGTGAAAAATTTAGAAGACTACAATATTTACCAAAAGCATTTCCAAACTGTTGGGGAAACAGCTGAGGGAGAGGATCATGGCATGTGCAACTAGAAGGAGTCATCTGCACAAATGCCTAAAATGGCCATGCCAGAGCATGGACCCTGTGGCCACTGATTATAAAACCCATTTCAGAGACTGCAAGAAGAGTGGGAAAAAAAAGTACACATTGAAGACAAGTAGAACGTTACAAGCCCTTTAAAATTCAGACACACTTCCGCAGTAACTGCTATTTAAAGGTGCACCTTCTGCAGCTGTGTGCAATTTATTTTCCCAGAAGCCTGATACAAGGGTGAAACGCATCTCCCAGAATCAAAGAATCACAGAATAGTTAAGTTCTTTTTTTTTTTTTTTTAATTTCTCAGCTGCCAAGCATTGATTTCTAAATTAAGCCCTAGCCATATATTCAGTAGGGAATATTGCTTTTCTTTAGCCTCTACAGCCTTTAAACTTTGTGCAGTATTTATAGACTGGTGATCTGCTTCTGGCAGAATATACTGTTTCGAAAGAACAACTTCAGAAAACCTTTAGTGAAGAACCGGAGATAAAGAAAAAACAAGAAAAAACAAGTCTTTTGAGCACTGCAATTGCATGAGGTGTTTCTTACCTTTTTTTTTTTTTTTTTTTTTTCCCTTTTTGAGTTTTCACACGGAGTTAGTATGCAAACATTTAGTGATCTGCACATAAAAGCTGAACTAGCTGCATTTACATTGCTATAAAAATAAGCACTGATTTAGAGCCAAGTATGTTACAGTTCATAGAATCATAGAATGCTTAAGGTTGGAAGGGACCTCTAGAGGTCATATAGTCCAACTCCCCTGTACATGCAGGGTCACCTAGAGCACGTGGCACAGGACTGCGTCCAAGCGGGTTTGAAGATCTCCAGAGAAGGAGATTCCACAGCTTCCCTGGACAGCCTGTTCCAGGGCTCTGGCACCCTCACCGTTAAGAAATTTTTCCTTAAGTTCCTGTGGAACTTTTGGGGCTTCAGTTTCCGGCCGTTTCCTCTAGTTCTGTCGGTGGCCACCAGTGAAAAGAGACCAGCACCATCCTCCTCACTGCCTCCCTTGAGGTACTTCTAGACACTGCTCAGGTCCCCTGTCAGCCTTCTCTTCTCCAGGCTGAACAGGCCCAGCTCCCTCAGCCTCTCCTCACAGGGCAGATGTTCCAGGCCCCTGATCATCCTCGTAGCCCTGCGCTGGACTCTCTCCAGCAGCTCCACATCCCTCTTGTCCTGTGGAGCCCAGAACTGGACACAATACTCCAGATGTGGCCTCACCAGGGCTGAGTAGAGGGGCAGGATCCCCTCCCTCGACCTGCTGGAGATGCTCTTCTTAATGCACCCCAGGATCCCATTGGCCTTCTTGGCCACAAGGGCACCTGCTGCCTCATGGTCAACTTGTCGTCCACCATGACACCCAGGTCCCTCTCTGCAGAGCTCCTGTTCAGAAGGTCGGTCCCCAGCCTGTACTGGTATCTGGGGTTATTCCTCCCCAGGTGCAGGACCTTGCACTTGGCCTTGTTGAATTTCATGAGGTTTTTCACCGCCCAGTTGTCCAGGCTGTCCAGGTCCCTCTGGATGGCAGTGCAGCCCTCTGGGGTATCTGCTACACCTCCCAGGTTCGTATCATCAGGTAACTTGCTGAGGGAGCACTCTGTGCCTTCATCCAGGTCATTGATAAATAAATTGAACAGGACTGGACTGAGGACTGACTACTAGGGGACACCGCTAGCTACAGGCCTCCAACTAGATTCTGCGCTGCTGATCACAACCCTTTGAGCTCTGCTATCCAGCCAGTTCTCAATCCACCTCACCATCCACTCATGTAATCCACACTTCCGGAGCTTGCCCAAGAGGATGCTGTGAGGGACGGTGTCAAAAGCCTTGCTGAAGTCGAGATAGGTGACATCCACTGCTCTCCCCTCATCTACGCAGCCAATCATTCCACCATAGAAGACTATCAGGTTGATTAAGCATGATTTTCCCTTGGTCAATCCATGCTGACTACTTCTGAGCACCTTTTTGTCCTCCACGTGCTTAGAGACAACAGTCAGGATGAGTTGTTCCATCACCTTTCGAGGGATGGAGGTGAGGCTGACTGGCCTGTAGTTGCCTAGGGCCTCCTTCTTGCCATTTTTGAAGACTGGCAGGACATTGGCTTTCTTCCAGTCTTCAGGCACCTCCCCTGTTCTCCAGGAACTTTTGAAGATGGAGAGTGGCTTAGCAATAACATCCACCAGCTCATGCAGCACTTGCCTGCATCCCATCCGGGCTCATGGATTTGTGGGTATCAAGTTTACCTAAGTGTTCTCTAACCAAATCTTCTTCTACCCAGGGCAAATCTTCCTCTCTCCAGGCTTCTTCTCTTCTCTCTAGGACAGAAAGACCCTGAAGCATCCACACCAGAGAGGGGACTAGCACATCAGATCTGAGTATGTCCACATTGGTCTCCTGAAAAACATCTCCAAAGGTGGCACAGTGTCCCACAAGCTGCAGCCACGCAAGATAACTTCTGTACCACGCCAAATGTGGCAGCCAAGTGACAGGAACCGCCCTGCAGACATCCCTTCCTCCCAAACTGAGCTCAGAGGCGAGAAGAAAAACCACATGCCATCAGAGACCCTATGGCACAGCCCTTCAGACAGCAGAACATGCTTCTGTGCCCACCCATGGGCAATTACCTAGGATGTTCATGGCTTGAGGTACAACTGCAGAACTATGCGACAGTAGTAATAAGGAATGGAACAACACTGCAGAAACTCTCTCAACTACAGTGGGAACCTTGTGATAAGAAGAGAAAAAACAGGAAAAGTGCAAGGAAAGGATGAGGCCTGATAGAATGAAAGACAACTAGGCTTGTGATTTGTTCCAACTACTCTCACTGGTGAAAAACAAGGAGGAAACTACTCCTACTATAAAATTTCTGCTATGAAAAATCCACACTCTGTACTCCTTCAGACTCTCCTCCCACTCTCTTCCCTTCACATTTGTCCTTGACTAGCCCTTGCCATGCTCTCATCTCCCCCAGCATGCTGGACGTGCCATGGCTCAGTCTGGAGACCACATACCAAAAGGCTATGTGCAGGACTGAATGCTTACAGCTTCAGGGATGTGTCTATATCCCCAAAAGAGGGTGCACACAGCAACCCAGACAAGATAGAAATGTGAGTTCAACCACAGTATTTTTATTATTCCTTGCCCATTATCTCCTCTCATATCTTCATATACACATACACTCAACCCCAAATTTCCCAGCCTTTAACAGCTCAAGTACTGATGGCACTTAATTAGCCTTTCCTCTTTCCTGAGCCTTCCTTGCTCTTTCCTTCCCTGTTTGCTACCCCCTACTAGGCCCCTTCTACACTTAGAAGCTTCCTTAGAGAAACATCACTAAAATGAGCAAGTCACATGCTTGTCCAAGTTGTTGGCCACAGAATGATTAAAGTTGGAGATAATCCAGGCCAATCCTCCTGCACAACAGTGATCTAGAGCATGTTGCACAGGATCACTCAGAGGCTTAAAAAAAAAAAAAAAAGCTTAGGGGCCCTAATCACACGGCTTCTTCATGGACTGTACTCTTTTCCTGCTCATCAAGGATACATCAAGAAATGTGATGCCATATGTGCCTTCAAGTCTTTCTGTGCAGAATGCTGGTTAGATGAGTCTTTAGGTATACCTCGGGCTTCTAGCACTGAGTCTGTCTAGAGACTCCCATTCAGCAGCCTCTGTCATTTTTTATGCTTCAGTAGCTTTAGAAATCTCCCTTTTTAATTTTCTAGTTCATACCTTAAGGAGTTCTCCCGTGGTAGCTTCCTACAGGCCTTTCCCCCAAACAGAAATACTCCTGAACTCCGATTTCATTTTGCTGTATAGAATGTGTAGACACAACCATATGCCTCTTGAAAGTATCACCCACTTAATTCCAAATCTAGTATCATCACTAGGACCACTTCCAGTTCCTGATGTGCAGTTGCTATCAAGTGTTACAGATGAGGCCTAATCATGTCTTCATGTTGCATGCCCTCCCCACCACTTACTGATATGTCATCCTCTAGCAAAGGCTACAGCTAGGAGGGCTTGAGCTGCTGGCAAAGAGACTCACAGGAATGAGTTTGCATATCTTAAGCAGAAGAGAACATGTAAAATCAGGTATTAGTTATGGTTTATTGATCACTTTTAACTTCTTTTGACTCACTGGCAACTCTTTATATCCAAATCAGCATTGTGCAGGCTCATGTTCCTTTTGAACACCACATGTTATCTCTAAGATTACTGCTTCCACCACAGAGCTACTTGTGGGATATTTTATTTTTACCAACAGAAACAGCAGTACAAAATTAAGACAGATGAAGTGAGCAAGGCTGTCTTAACTGTCCCTCCTGATCCCTTCTCCTCATCCCTTCTTTTCAAAAGCTGTGGAAACATGTTGCTGCTCTTGGACCTAGAAGTGAATGTCTCATCATAGTGCAGCAGCACAGCTCAGTCCTGTTTGTTTCCTGTCAGTGGCTGGTCAGGATGTTGCTGAGGTTCAAGGAGACAGGCTCTGCGTTGAGATGTGTCCCAAAGGAGAAGCAGTTCCCACCACCACCAATGAGCAACAACTCTTTCTCGTCTGGCAGAAAGACACTACTATGATTATGTAACATTAGTGGCCACTCCAGATGCTCCTGAAAAAAGACAGAGAAATTTGAACTCTAAATTAAGAAACAAAAGCACATGTGGTCCAGGGGACACCAGCCAGTCACATACTGGAGAGGTGCACAGAGACCAAGATGGGGAATTGGATGTAATGGAAAAGGATGCTTGGACAAAGTGCTCAAAGTCCATAAAGTAGATAAGTGGATAAGTGGCTAGTCTGAATATTTCAGAAGTCCAGCATCCTGTGGGTGGGAGGGAATTTATTAGCAAAGGGAACTGGAATAAATTTACCAGTCAGGCACCTGTTAAATCTGTTTCAGTTGTTCCTCCCAGTCAAGCTGGATCCCACTTAGGGGGTAATCCTTGAACATACAGGCTTTCAATAATTCTCACACTGCTGGATTTAGCAGAACTGCATGCTAATCTCATATACTGCTGTACAGATATTCCATACGATACTTTCATTAAAGAGTTAGAAAGAGCCACACATGGTCCAAGGCCCGCTATCCTATCCACAAAATGTGGGCAAAAATAGGTATCTAGAGAAATACATAAGAACAAGGAATCCATGAAATATGCCTTTAATATTCTCAGCAACATAATAATTTACAGTTTAGAGATTTCAATCCAGAGTGAAAGTGTTTGTATTCCCTAGGCCTTAACATTCTTCTTTCCTCCCAACATGCCCAGTAAACACCTCCATGCCATCCTCTGGCATTCACATCTTGTGGTAAGGAATTGCATAATTCATACAAAGAAGCACTTTTTGACATGCTACATCAGCTTCTTTTGAGAACTATTCTTTTATCAGAGGAAGCAATGAACAGTCATCACCTATTCACTTTTTCTGTGACACTCAATTTCATAGATTTCTATTCTTTTCCAATTATGTTATGTCTCATGGTACGAAGGAAACTGTTCGTATATCTTAATGTTTCCCATGAGGCTACTTATATTTACTTAACAGTCTAATAATTAGTTGCACTAATTATTCAGCTACTTGAAACAATGCATCTTCTGCCCCAGAAGATTTGCTCTTTTTGTTTTGTGTCTCTATAAATAAGCTTCAGCAATGCTGAGTCTTTCATTTGTTATTTATAACGAACAAGCCTGATATGGGAAGAACAAAAGTACCTCAATGTATGGGTATGATCAATGCCTACAGTCTGTTCCTTTCCATGTTGAAGGAAAAGATCTCACTGCAAGCTCTAGATCTTTGGTCTGGCCTACTTAATGGCATGGCACAAAGATTTTGGATACTATTAAAAGATTACAAAAAGTTAATAAGATTTCCCATGTCGACTCCCAGGAATCTCAAAGGTCATATTCCCATATCAAGAGAACTGAAATTGTCTCAGTATGAGTACTCCCTGCTGATTAAAGTGTGCTAGGATCAGGAATCTCCATGCACAAGAAGTCTAGCTCTTGCTTTTGTGTAGGAAACATCCATGGGAATTGGCACCTTTATCACAGTACTGGCAGGTTTTAAAACCAGGAGAATTTTGCCTAAGTCAAAACAGGTAATTAATGAGCAAAGGCAGCTACCAATCCTCAAGCATCCATTTACTCAATTTGAATAAAGGTAGTTTTATTCCTTTATATAGAAGTTCATTACCATAATACCCATTTGTGAGGCTGGGTATCCAACAGGAGTAGCCTATTGTATCTAAACAACATTACCCGCTTCTAATTTCTGCTATAGACAGCAAGAAGAAACTAAACTTTTAAGCATGCTTTATGCTCTCGGGGAATTCAGCAAGATCAGCCTGAGGCACACAGTGTCCATTATAAAAAAAAAAAAAAAAAAACTGCAACTTTCACCAAGAGTAGGATCCAGATGTATAGATAACCCCTAAATTAGAAATTGTATGCAAAAGATAAAAGCTTTTCAAGCAACAGAAACTTGGTCTAAGCAGTAGCATCTTAGATAAGGGCTATTCACAAAAGAGGCATATTCCAATTTAGAACAAATTTTAGTTTAAGTTTGCCCCAACCATGCCAAAATCCTAGTAGCCCCTGTATGATTATTCTTCTTAGAGCCCTAGAATAGAATCACAGAATAACTAGGATGGAAGGAATCACTGGATAACTCCTAGCCCAATCTCCCTCCTCAGAGCATGGGTCAACTACAGTAGGTTGCTCAGGAGCTTTTTAAGGCAGACTCCACAATCTCTCTGGGCAACTCATTTCAGTGTTCCATTACCCTTATAGTATTTTTTTTAATGGAATTTCCTTTATTGCCTTGCTCGGTTTTTGCTGTTCTTCAGGCATCAGTTATGCCCCTACAGACTCCACTGTGAGGTATTCAGTAAATTACATCACAGACCTTCATAAAGATTAACTCATGCTCCTGTTTGATCAACTCTCCTCAACCACAGACATGCTGAAATTACAGTGCTTGCAATCACCTCCATTCTCCTCTCTTTGTCTAAAATAGAATGTGTCTCTGCCTTCCCTCTGTTAAAACAATATTAAGTTCTCTGGGCTGGTCAAAGCACTTCAAAATTAGACTTTACATCCAAACAGAAGTCACAAATGTCCCCTTTGCATTCTCTATTCCCTTTTAGGGAATAGCCAAGAAAATGCCACCTTCCTTCCCAAAACACCTTTTAACCGAAAAGAACATTATTTCTGTGCTTACCACACTAATCATATAGTCCGTGCAAAGACCAGTCATTAAGTCAATGACAGTGATGCCTGGCACAGAGGAAGAGTGAAACCACACTCCACCAACAAGTAGGAGTTTTTCCTCATGCACATGTGCTGTATGTGAATACCTGCAAGTTCAAAATGAGATTGAGCTCTGTTAGTAAGGAGTGCTAGTTAGAGGCAGGCCAAGAGGTCACTTGTTGAAAGCTCTCCACTTACCTTGGGACAAGGGGAGGGTGCATCTCTACTGTCTGCCACTGAAAGCCATGTTCAATCTTTCTGAGAAAGAAAACTGAGCCTAAAGGCTGCTCAGCTGCTCCCAGGCCTCCTGCAATAAGCACTCCTCCTCTCCAGGTACAAGCACTATGAGAGTGACGGCCTTCCGGTACTGGACCCTCAACAGGAATCTAGAAATATAAGTCCAAGGTTCAAGTTTGCAAAGTAAAGGACCATCTTCCTGTCCGGGCTCTTAAATAACCTCTCCCCATTTCATCTCCTGTAGCATATAACATTTCTCCCTGCTACAGGATAAGGACAATTGGCAAGGGGAATATAATGAATAAGCCTCATGGAAGGATAGGTAAAAGTGTTTCCATTTATGCTATATTTGATACTTTGCTGTTTCTCAGTATGTACAGCATCTGTCAGAGAGCTTTATTTTTGCACATTTATGACAAGTACCTTTACTTTCATTCCTACATGCTGCTCTTTGTTCAATACATTCAACTGAAAACCATATGTTCGATGTCATGGACCAATGTAATGATTAGCAAAGCACATTAGTGATTCAAACCCAAGCAAGAGAAAATGCTGAACTGTAGGAGTAACAGACAAAACAAAAATCTCCAATGCAAGCATGGAGAAGGAAAAAAAAACGATGAGGGGTTCAAAGGAAAATCTCATAGGAAATTAGCTGTGGAGAAAGTTTTGGAGGCCACCTGGTCAGTCCATTTCTCCTAAGGCAAATTCAACTCTATTACCATCTAGAGAAATGGTTGTCTAATAGTTGCTTAATGTCTTCAATGACAGGAATTTCTGGCCTGTCTAGACAATCTCTTGCAGCACTTCACTAGCTTTACAGTTAAATGCTTTTCTTGGTGTCTAACTAACTGAAGTTGCCCTCTTCATAGACTTCTTGTCCTATCCAAAATAAACACACAGAATCATTTTGTCCTCTCTGCAGATTCATTTTGTATATTTGAAGATTTGTTTCTATATAAATCTTCTCCAGACTCATGGAGTTCCTTCAGTTTTCCCCTCTAACTTATGCTTTCCAGGTGATCTCCAACATAAATTACTATGTGATTCTGTGAAGACTGTATTTCACTGAGGGGAAAAAAAAAAAAAAAAGGTGACTAAGGTTAATCACCATGAAGTGCCAAAATACACTGCCAAGGCCATACAATTTAATATGGCTGTATGACTAATATGTATAATTTAGCTGGGATTCCAGTATGGCAGCACACATTTTGGAATGAGGCAAGTTCTATTCTCCAGCACCTCCTGGAATTCTTACCACAGAGCAGGAAAGTTCTTCAGCGTGCAGAAAATGCCAGTCCCACAGCACAGGCTGCGTAGCAGTACGGCCCCCATATATAAACAGGTACTTTTCACCTACAGAAAAATATAATTAAGTTAACAGAAAAGTTTGGATTTTACATGTCACAAAACCAAAATACTTTCTTTTCATTTAAGGGAAGCTGACCAGAAATACAAATCAATCCATTTAGACAGAAGATTTATACACTGTATTAAAAAAACTTCTGTCTGTATTAAGAATTCTTGCAACCTGATGAGCATTTGTAAACTTCTGAAATAGAGGCAAGAAATTGTTTCAGAGATATAATTACTACTGTTCTAGGTACATCATTTATAACATATAGAAGACTAAAAGACAGTTTTATTCACAAGCTGTATTTTTCACATTTGTGATTATTCAGAGGACCCCCAACATCAACTAGTATTATTATGTATCAATTGAATGTTTAATGTTAACTCTCACACTACAGATGCAAAACTGAGAGGAAAATCATATATTTTAACATACCTAGTGGAGAGAAGAAAAAAAAAAAAAAGGGAAGATGAGACCAATAGAACTAATAAAACTAGAAAAACTTAAAAACATGAGTCATAGCAGCATAATGACATAGATTTATTCAAAGAAAACAGATTACTCCTCATTAGACAACTAGAATGTGTATATGTTCTCAGAAAAGGGACATTACGACAGTTCAAGTGTGTAGGAGTTAATTTGGAGTAGCCACCAAAGAGCAGGTGCAAAACGTACAGGAGTGTACTTGATGTCTTCCCCAAAGTACTCATTTGTTGCACTATGCCCTGCCAGCTCACCTCTTCATAACGGACTGCACAAGCAACACAACTTTTGGTCTTTTGCATTGCTTTCATCTTTGTCAGACTGTATTGCAGCATCTTGTTTTGCGTTGGTTTTGCATTGTAGTGCAAGTATTATTCATAAAACACTATTCATCTAATTTAGCATATTCTTCTTTATTACAGAATTTGGTCTGGAAGGCAGAACTCTAAACTACATTATGTTATTAATTAAACATGGCTCAACATATTCAAATTATGTTCCAGACTAGACTACCAACTGCTGAGTAATTCTACTAGTGCTCCCTCTCCATTAATCCCTGACAGCTCAAAGAAAAGATAATTAGCTCCAAGAAAGAACAGCTTTCACCTCCCAAATTCCATCCTCAGTAACACCATGACTTGCTAACAAATTCATCATTTTTCACCCCTTATGGCCATGATATTCTACTGCATTGCAATGCTTGATTCAAAACACACAACTACTGAGTATTTATAAAATGATACTAAAAGCATAACATTTCTTCTGAGCAGTTTTCTTCGGGATAAAGAGCTGAGAACTCCTCTATATATCTTTCAGAGAAGAAGGACTGAGACTTTTCTGATATAATCAGCCATGTATCAATTTAACCACAAAGGATCTCAAAGAATCAGTCTTCTCAGATTAAATCCCTATGTTTCAAATAGTATTTACCACTGGGGATTAGGTAATCATTTTTCATTTTGTGTCTCAAAAAAGAAACAAACAACACATCTGAAAGACCATTTTAGTTTTCCTACTGCTTCAGTAAGAAAAAAATCTTTTTGTGGCAATAACAGATCAGATCATCGAGTCCTATATCCTGGTTTCAGCGGGGGTCAGGAGTGGCTATTTAAGTGCTTCAGAGCCTTCATTTTACAGATGCCATGTCTTTGAATTTGGCAGTCTTGAAGAGATTTCTTCTTCTGTGATTCTATTCAGTCTGCACTTCCAAAACAAGTAAGCTTTCAAAACAAAGCATCTTGCAATAAAGAGTTTCACAGAACAATTACCACTTTGTATAAGAAAGATCTTGAACTTCTTGACATTTTCACTCAATTCTTCAGTTCTTGCCTGGAGGAGATGCTGAACAACAAATACCTGCTGACCTTCTTCAGGCCAACCATGATTTAGTGGATTTCAGTTACAGCCTGTCCTTCACCCCTTCCCTCCGCCACTTCCGCCCTCAGTCAGAACAATCCAAGTTAACTTAAGTAATTTCTTACATGAAGCTCCTCTGTTCTTGTCTCTGGAGTTTGCATCTTTTTTTAATTTCCTTTTTTTTTTTTTTTTTTTTTTAAAAAAAAGAGGTGGGTGAACGAGGGACCAGAACTATTTCATATGGTGTTTAACACATTGGCAAAACTTTTCATACAGTACCACAACAGTATTCCCCATTCTTTTTTTGTTCCTTTACTAATAAAGGTTGACACTAAATTCTTAAGACCAAATTTGTTTTTCTTTTAAGCATCTAATTATTATAAAGTTTCACTCGCTGGTAGAAATAGCTTAAAGCCATCAATGTATGAATGAAGTGGGAATATCTTTTCTCCTATATGTACCACTTCAGATGCATTGTTTCATCTGAGCATTTTAATACTCATTCATTCGGCACTGTGATCCCACTGTTTTCCCAGGTAAATATATCATTAGCAAACTCTCATTACTGGCTTGGCTTTCCAGATCATTAACAACAATGCTGAATAGCACAAGCTTTGGAACAAGCATTTGTGAGATTATTTAGGAGCATGTTCCACTGAAAACTGTCTGTTTATTTTTAGTATAGTTCTGTGATTTAGCCAATTGTTTTTCCATGTGAGGTCTTGCCCCTTTAACTTGTAGTTGCATAGCTTCAGCAACCCTTGATGAGGAATCTTGTCAAACTTTTTGGAAATCCAGAAAAAATTGGACTAACTGGATCTCCCTTTAGTAACAGACTAACTACTTCAAAAGGCTTCCTTCAGCAATGCAATATGGACAAATCCATCAAAGGGATAATAAACGAATGCACTGTACATTGCTACCTGTATTCTTTACTATAGTTTTGTCCAGTTCAGACCTCACATACTGACAGCTCTCTGCATCTCCCCCAGGATATTTTACAAATGAGAAAATTGGTATCATATCAGACACCTTGTGATCCTTTCTAATTTCAGTTTTAAGTGTCATCACAGTTCATAGTTCAGTTATTTAATCTTTTAGTTTGCATTAGTGCTATTATTTGAGCATTTTCAGACCTGGCATTTTTTTCACTTCCTTTAGTGCTATAAATGCTTCCACCAGTATTTCAGAATACTTCAGCATAAAACAGGCTCCTGCATAGGGCATTCCATGAACTTGTTTGAAAACAATAGCTTTGCATTCAACCACTTCTGGTTAATATTATATCTCCATTTGTGGGTGGTTATGTTTATGAGTGTGGAGGCATCCAAACTGCAGCTGCAAGCATACAGTGCAGCATTTTCAAAAATACATTATCATCTTTTTAGTATTATACAGCTGTGTCTTTTGATTCCTGTTCAACATCTAAAAAGCATAACAAGCTTGCAGCTCATGCGCAATGAAAATCATTATCACAGGCATCTCCTGCATAGTTTTTGCAATGACTGCACCATGTATTAATTACTAATAGCACAATTAGATAATTGATTCGACCCTCCTCAGTTGTTAGATCACCTCAGTTGACTAAACTCAACTGACATTTCTCAGTCTCTCCCTTTTGTCAGATTCTGTAGAATAGAAGATCCTGTCACAAGTCTTTTGAACTTTAACAAAAAAACGCGTAAGAAGAGCTGGGAAGATATTACAAAATGAAATGCATTCATATGAAACTCCAGTTTGGATTCTTTAAATGGGCAGGGAGGAACACACCACTGGAACAAAGACTTCAGAAAACATAATAGATTCTTCTCACTTTAGGGAATCCGAAGGAGGTCATATCTCTTCCCCAAATATTCATCCAAAAGCTATTAAGACGAAGGAACACAGCATACCTACTTTAAATGTACAGCCTGCACTACATAAAAAGCAATACTAGAACATAACCATTTGCCTTTTAGAACTCAAAATGTATGGACAAAGTAACCAATAAATTCCTGGATTTGTATACGTTCATGTGCCCTACACCCATCCACACGCCCTACACCCATTTTCACCCTTTCCAGGCTACCTCTGAACATGACTTCAGTTGCACTGTGTCTCCAACGCAAAACAGCTGGTTCAGCAACAGTGTGCAGGTCTACAAGCTCCACTGTAAAGTCATGTGAGTCTAAGGCAGTACTGCTCTCTGGGAACTTTAGCCACAGCATTCCCACAGCTGCGCTTGACGGGGATGTCCGTCCTCCTACCATCAGGGCCAGGCTGTTCGAGAGACATGACACAGTATGGTACAACCGCCCATCTGCAGAGATATAAGACATCGTGATTTGGACTGATATTTCTCCCAAGAAATTCAGAACCTTCAGATTTCTGACTGTCAGTGTAATTGCAGCGACAACACCTCCCACCAGACTTCATTAAATTACAAGCACAGAAACATCTTGCCATTGGTACAGGAACTCACCACATATTTTACCACCGTTCTCCTTTTTCACATGGCCAGCTTTCCAGCAGCCTTCATGCTTAATTAGGACATGGAAATTTCTCATACGACGGTGCTGTCCATCCTCCTCCCCAAAACCTCCAGTTGTGAGAATGACATTGGGTTTTATAAGAGCAGAGCGGTGACCATAACGTCTCAGACCAGCAGCTTCAGAGTGCATCCCACATGCTGACACAGTGATACTTTCAGACACTCTGACAGGACCATCACCACAAGGAACTGCAAAACAGAAGAATCAGAGAATCTTAAGTATCACACAAGCAAGAACAGAAGATTACATATAAAGGTAATATGAGTATAAAAGAATCCGATAGCCCAGAGGGCTGTGTTGCCATCCAAAGGGACCTGGACAGACTGGACAACTAGGCAGTGAGAAATCTTATGAAATTCAACAAAGACAAGTGCAAGGTCCTGCATCTGGGGTGGAATAACCCCAGACATCAGTACAGGCAGGGGACCAACCTTCTGAACAGGAGCTCTGCAGAGAGGGACCTGGGTGTCATGGTGGACGACAAGTTCACCATGAGGCAGCAGATGCCCTCATGGCCAAGAAGGCCAATGAGATCCTGGATGATCAGGGGCCTGGAACATCTGCCCTATGAGGAGAGGCTGAGGGAGCTGGGCCTGTTCATCTGGAGAAGAGAAGGCTGAGAGGGGACCTGAGCAGTGTCTAGAAGTACCTCAAGGGAGGCAGTGAGGAGGATGGGGCCGGCCTCTTTTCACTCGTGGCTGCCGACAGAACTAGAGGAAATGGCCAGAAGCTGAAGCACCAAAAGTTCCACAGGAACTTAAGGAAAAAAAATTTAACAGTGAGGGTGCCAGAGCCCTGGAACAGGCTGCCCAGAGAGGTTGTGGAGTCTCCTTCTCCTGAGATCTTCAAACCCGCTTGGACGCAGCCCTGTGCCACGTGCTCTAGGTGACCCTGCGTGTGCAGGAGGGTTGGACCTCTAGAGGTCCCTTCCAACCTCAACCATTCTGTGATTCTATGATTCTATGAGAAGAAATAAATATAAGATAAATAAACCAAGTATAAAACAAATCTGTATAGCTTTCCAAAATAAAATTTGAAGCAAGCTGATATAGCATATAGACAATCAGATATTCCCTAGGAATCACACTGAAATGGTTTACACAGGTGCTACTGTCAACTTCTACTTATTGTTCCCTTAACTCCTAACACAAATCTGAGCCTGTTTTAATGCAGGTGGGGAAGGAAGACACAAACGGGGACAAAGAGTTGCTAAGAGATTGTCGCTAAGAGAATTTAGCAAGATAGTTGAAACACCTCTTGTACAATTACCTTTCTGGAGATTACAATATTTGACTGTTTAAATAGGAAAGGGATCAACAGCTGAAATCCAAGTTTCTCACTGGAATTTGATCCCATTTTTATTTCAAAAGCATTGAAATAAAGTTCTGAAGCATAAAAAGTAATATGTTAATGTCTGAGGGTCCTATTATAAGACAATATCTTCAGTAAACTCAGTATCTTCTAAAAGCTATATCCCTTACTATGAAACATAACCTTTCACCACAAAAATCTAGTTTACCAACATTGTACAAGCCCTTTTCTTCTGATTTTGTATCTTTGTTTGACCAGATGCCTACAAAATTTTATTTCCAGATGCTGATCTTTTATATGCCATAGCTGAAAATATTGCTTATAATGAAGATTGTTCAGTGTACAATTCTACTTCACATGATGAAGTCATCAACTTGAACTGTTTGGTCTGGAATGTCTTCCTACTGATGCAGACTCTTAAGGCAGGAGTTTCCCTCTCCCCGTTCAGGAAATACACTTACTCAGAGAGCAGACCCCTGCACACGGATAAGCAAAGGTAAGTTGAATAGAGAAAGTCTGGGGCATCCCAACAAAAGGAGGAGCAGAGTAGTCTGGCATTACAGCCATGCACTGAAGGGCTCTATGTACAAGCAGAAAGAAAAGCTATTCTGATTGGAAGGTTAAAAAAAATGAAACAATTAAACTGATCGGAACCACCACAGTCAGGACATGACTCTGACCTCATATGAAGTGTAGGACAATCATTAGAAGGATGGATGAACCTACTCAGATGGTAATATCCCGTGTGTTCCTTCCTGAGGGTTTACTGTCGCCTAAAAATCTCTCCAAGAAAGCTGCATATAAAGAAGTGAATACTATGATAGCTAGTCAATATTTACCTCCCATGTTCAATAACAAAGGAGTCCAGGAAGGCTTCATCCCCTTTGCTGCAGTCAAGACAAAATAATGAGAACATTTCAGATGCCATTCCTGTAGCAAGGCAAAAGAAAAAACTCAGAATCTTGGAACAAGTGGTGGGAAGAACGTAAGAATAATCACAGTTATGAAATCAAAGATCAACCTAGCCTAGCACTGTTTCCAACAATAGGCAAAATAAGAAGCCTGAAGAAGAATTTGAGAACAGTGCAAGTGTGCAATAATACTTCCCCCTCTCAGCCTTCAAATAATAAAGGCTCAGGGATTTTTTTTTAAGCAAGAAGATAATATTGTGTTTTCACATGCCTTTTAAATTCATTTTCATGCCATCTAGTAACAGAAAAAAAAAAAAACACCAAAAAAAAAAAAAGGTTTAAAAAGTTTCTTGCTTGTACTGAACAATCCTTGATGGATTTTCTTCCATGAATTTGTCCCACAGCCTCTGGAACTCGCATAAGCTTTTAGCAACTCTCATATATAGCAAGAATAAGGAGTTCCATAGCTTATGTTGCATGAAGAATATGCCTCTTTCTTTAGAACCTAATTCCTTTTATGCATCCCAGTTCTGATCGTGGAAAATGCACATGCAGACCATACAGCAGAGAAATTAATATTTCTTAAAGGTTCTGTAATGCAGGTGATCCTAAAGCAGCCCAAAATGTTCCAAGCAGCAACCTAATCTCTGATGAGTCTGTAATACCTAAGTATGATTTCCTGGCTGGCCTTTGGAATCACTCAGTAGCAGGAGCACAAGCAGAATCCTGTACAGAAAAGAAGACAGCAGCTATACTGCAATCCACTCTGACTTCTCCAGATCCTAGGAAACTGAGTACGTTTATTCCCACGGGATAGAATATTTTATCTTTTGAAAAGCGATGTCCAAAATTAATGTAATTTATGAAAATGGAAGAATCCACCAAGTCTCTCTCAGAATTATTCTAAAATCTAGTCACTCTCAGCAGAAAAACAACAACAACTCCTTTGTATTTCTAATCTAATTCTGCCAAGCTGAAGTCCATTAAGACGTTGGTCTTATTTTATCTGTCTGGAAACTTAATTGCAGAGCTCTCTAGCTCTTTGCTATCATATGTCTAATTCTTATGTACATTTGTGAATTTGGGCTTGTGGTCTTGTTAGTCTCCTCTGTAAGCAAAATGAAAAGCCTTTTCTTTCTTACTGTTTGGGCAATTGCCCTGATCTACTATCATTCTTGCATCCTTTTGCAAATCCGTCAACATATTTCAGTCAACATTTTTGCTATTCATGTAGAGAGACGATTCTTTCTGGTAGCAAAATAAATATAGCACATTACCTAGCTTTTAAAACTACAAGCTGTTACATTTCTAGACTAAAAATCACAAGATCCAAAGGGAAACTTATAATAGGGATCTTATGAAATCTTCAGGATCTTATGTTTTTTCTAGAGTGTTGATAGTTGCAAGTTTTGCCAATAATTAACACCAAAACACCAAGAAGTCGTAACTAAATTTCATTCATATAACAGTGCCTGAACTGAGTCAGAAGATATCTGAAGCCAAGAACCTGGCTCCAACAATGGCAAAGGCAAATGCCTAGGGAAAAGCTAGAGAGCAGGACCAGGGCATATACTTCTTTTAGGTATGATTCCAAGCATTTGCAGGTCAAAAACCTTGACCTAGGTGTTGCTTTCACATGTACAGTTAACTTCAATGGATTTCTTTTTCATTCAGAAAATTTTCGCTTGAAACCACGCAAACTTTCAGCCTCTGCAGCATCTTTTATTTATTTATTTATATACGCTACGACTTGTCTCTCTGAGAGAACACTCACTGAGGAAGGAAAAAAAAAGTATTGCTAACACAGATGGGAAGCTTCTTTCATTGCGGCTTGCCCCACCTTTATAGTATAGAGCCATCAGGAAGCTGCATTACTAACTGAAGATCCTTCCTGCCTACAAATTTCACTTGCAACTCCAGTAGCTCTCCTAAAGAGCTATAATCATAAAAAGTTGCAGGCCTTTCGTGCCAACAGAGCCAGCTCACCAGCAGAATAAAGGAGAGTGAGAGTTACCTCATATTCATCGAAAGGCTCTAGAGCCTGCACTCTTTGTTGCTCATCTTCAGGAACACAAAAAGTAAAAAACTCATTCATGTCCATGACGCTGCACTCACTCCAGCCCTAAAACAAAAATTTCCCCATATTATTACTTCCAGAAGGATAGAGACTCACTTTCCACAAGAAAACAGTGATCATAAATGAAGCATCTGCATGAATCTTTAAGGAAAAAAAGGCTGAAAAAATGGCAGTCCAGACTCTGGAGTGAAGATGGATCTCAACCTACGAAGCTCTGAAGATCTTAGAGCCACACTTATTTTAAAAGTCTCAGAGAAACCCATCCCACCTTAGCCCATACCATAAAGTAGGTTTTAAGTTGATGGAGGCACCTTCAAGTGACTGGTCATGCTATTAGAGAAGACAGTATCTCAGCCCTGGCCCTGTTTGCTTCAACCTGTGACTGACACAGCTTGTGACCTCCCGATATTTAAAGCTGCATTCTTTCCCAGGTTATCCAGGTTTCACATGTGCTCTGGAGCTGCAGGCACTTACCTTTTGTAGGAAGCGCCTCCGCTGTGTCTCATGATCAGGGTACTGTGCTAAGGAGTGAAGGGTAGAATTCAGCTGGCTAAAATGCTGCTGCATGACATGCCCAAAGGGGTCCTCGGGGTGCATCTGCTCATACAGCACAAAACAGGCCTGAGAAAAATGCTCTGCTGCCCACTGTATCAAGGCATCTGACCTGTGCATAAGAAAGAAAATAACTGTGGGCCCAGCTATCATATGGACAGATGCAACACATCATCCTGCAACAGCAGAAGGCATGCTATTAAGGCATCCTGACAGAAACATATGCGAAACACTATAGTGCTCCAGACCCGTAAACATTTCCCACAACCACTGAGAGAATTCAAGAATGAAGAGAGACTTGAAAAAAACACCCATCACCCCATTTTGAGACTTTTTCCCCCCAAATACCCCATCACAATTATGCTGTAAGGAGCTGTTTGGGCTTCCGCAATGTTCATGAGGCTTTAGCTATGAAACAGCAGGTCTCACAGCCCTATGGGACTTCCATACAATGAAGCTTGTTCCCACCTTTACCATCTGGATAACAGAGGATAATTCAACTGACCTGCTATTTTCCATGTAGGTGAGCACCACTTCTGCTAAGAAAAGGGTGGGGATTTCGTTGTCCAGTCCTGCTTCCTGCAGGGCTTTCTCCAGTTTAGACAGTTCTGATAAGTCTACTCCTAGTAACTTATAATCCTTTCCAGAAAAGGCAATGGCTCCTGGGGGAAAAAAAAGGTACAGTAATACAGTGCTGATGCTACACTAAAAGCAAGATGGACAAACAGGACAATCAGCCCAAAAGCAATTGCTCACACAGCTTTGCCCATCCTTTCCTCACTCTGACTATTTGAGAATATAAAAATAAATTCTCTAAATGAAACACAGAGGAACAGCACCAAGAGGGACCAGTTAGAGGCCCATTAAACTTAGAACTCACATTCCAATAATCCTAATGAAAATTTCACCTATAGATCTTTCATAGAATTATTTACTGTAACAACACTTTATTTCTTTTAACAGCAATTTTATAGCACCACTGTAATTCAGAATGAAATCTTAGGAGTTCTTACTTTTAGTTCTTGCAGCTCGGGCTAAGGAAAATACCATTGCTTTGACAGAATTTAAATGATTTTTATCACAATCACAGAGACATTCTCAAGTCCTTAATTTTCTTTAAAAACACATTTCATTTCTGTATATGGTATTGAACCTTGAACCCACATATACTAACTTTCTGCAAACACCAGTATTAGTCACATAGGTCACATTCTCAGAAATAAGCTCCAACTTATGCCATGAGAGAATTTGCAAGTTATACTTCTGTACTCCACAAGAATCATAAATTTATGCTAGATGACTTGTTTTAACCAAAAACAAACCAAACAAGGCTGGAAACTACCTTTAGAAATCTATGCCTGCTCTGTGCCTCCCCACCAGTGTGATTCTATCAACCCTGATGACTTGTCCTACACTGTTTTCAAAAAGGATCTGTTCCTTAACCATTCTGTGAAGTTTGGAAGGGACCTCTAGAGATCATCTGGTCCAACATCCCTGCTCAAGCAGGGACACCCAGAGCATGTGGCACAGGGTGGCATCCAGGCATGTTTTGAAGATCTCCAGAGAAGGAGACTCCACAACCTCTCTTGGAAGCCTGTTGAAGTGCTCTGTCACCCTCACACTAAAAAAGTTCTTCTTCACACACAGATGAAACTCCCTGTGTTTCAACTTGTATCCATTACCCCTTGTCCTATCTCACTGGCCACCACTGGAAAGACTTTGGCCCCATCCTCCCTACATTCTCCCCTCAAGTACTTGTACATATTGATCAGATCGCATCTCAGTCTTCTCTTCTCTAGGCTAAATAGGCCCGACTCACTCCAGGTGTGGCCTCATCAGAGCTGAGGACAGGGGGAGAATCGCCTCACTTGATCTGCCGGCAACACTCCTCCTAACACAGGCCAGGATCCCATTTGCCTTTTTGGCCACAAGGGCACATTGCTGACTCATGGTTAACCTGCTGTCAACCAGAACTCCCAATTCCTCTCCACTGAACTGCTTTCCAGCAGGTCAACCTCCAATCTGTACTAGTGCCTGGAGTTATTCCTCCCCAGGGGCAGGATCCTGCACTTGTCCTTGTTGAACCTCATGAGTTTTCTCTCTGCCCAACTCTCCAACCTGTCCAGTTCTCTCTGAATGGCACCACAGCCCTCTGGGGTGTCGGTCTCTCCAGCCAGTTTGGTATCATCAGCAAACTGAATCCATGCTGACTACTCCTGACAACCTTCTTTTTCTTCGCATGCCTAGAGATGGTCTCTAGGATGAGCTGCTCCATCACCTTTCCAGGGATGGAGGTCAGGCTGACTGATCTGTAGTTTCCTGGGTCCTCTCTCTTGTCCTTTTTGAAGACTGGAGTGACGTTCGTTTCCTCCAATCCTCCGGCACCTCTCCTGCTCTCTCCATGACCTCTCAAAGATGATGGAGAGTGGCTTAGCAATAATGCCTGCCAATTCCTGAAGCACCCATGGGTGCATGCCATCTGGGCCTATAGATTTATGACTTTAAGATTATTGGTAAGCACAGAGTTCTTTGTCACTGGATGCTGTCAATACTAAAGGTATAAATTGGTTTCAGGGGGGATGGGACAATCTTATTGAACTGGTACACTCAGTTGCTCACTTCAGCGAGGGACTTGTGCTCTGCACCTTTCTCTGTAGTTATTTTCTATCCAGTATTTGATTGTTGCAGCCTAAATGTAACAGTTTGTATATGCCTCTATTGTAATTTATCATACATTTTTCCAGTCAATCCCTGCAGCTATTTAAACCATTTAATAGTTTAAATAGTTTTAAATCATAATCCTGTTCACCATATTGAATTTCTTTTGGTTGGCTTTTTCCATCTCGAACAGTAAAAAAATACCTTGAAGAAAATCCCCTTAACTTACATCCTTCTGTTTTGCCACTGCTCTACTGCTTACTACCCCACTAGCACAGTCATCCTTTCAGCTCTTTTATTCTACAGTAGTTTCATCATGATCATTTTTTCTCTGGTTTGGATATAGGAAAGCCAAATACCATAACAATGAAAGCTTTGCTAGGATCACAATATCTGGAGTCACAGCTTCTCCCCTATCCAAAATGCCTATAATTTAGGTTGTTTTAAGACCATTGAAGGTCACCTAGCTGCTGTGAGGCCTGGCTGCTGTGAGCTGACAGCAGGGATGTCTTCACCCAGGTGCCCAAGACTCTGCCCGGTCAAGCTCTAATATTTCCCAGGCTGGATGTTCCACTGCCACTTTGGGCAACTTGTTCATGTTTTTAAACTATCCACATGGTGGAAAAAAAAATGAAATCAAAAGTTTTGCGCACTTAATTGGAATTTCTTTGGTGCAACTTTCAACCATTGCCCCTCATCCATCTGCAGCATGCCTCTAAAAAGAGCATGGCTCCATCTTCTCCACACTCTCCAATTAAGGAATCAAGGATTGGAGTAAGAGCCAATTCAATCTTCTCAGGGCTGAACAAACCCAAAAAGACAAATCTCTTACTCTTCCCTTGCAAATAATGCGCTCCAGCTCTTTCATCACTCTGGTGACATTCCACTGGATAAGCTCAGTCTGTCTTCGTCTCTCTTGTACTAGGGAGCCCAAAATGGGACACAGCATTTCAAGAACAGTCACCAAAATAAATTAATTTTGGTTAGATAATTTAATCCTGACAAATCCATGATGGCAGCTACACGTCCTCTTCTTTTCTAACAAATTCTTGCAAACAATAGGCCTTCCAATTTTTTTCAGAAATTCAAAAGTTGTCTTGTGAACAAATCTAGTTCCTCTGCTCAACATGCCCTATTTTTAAAAGGCCAAAGCTCCCTTCGATTCTTATGCAAGACATCCTCCACAAACAACATACCTAACTCTTCTCCTCCAGCATCTCCCACCAGGGAGAACAGCTCTTTTATTCCTTTAATCAGAGCAGCTTTTTGGTATGCCACATTTGGAAAATCCACCTCACAGACCACAGTGTGACTCAGAAGACCCGCGTCCTTCAAGCGGAAGTATAAAGAGTCAAAGCCAGCACCTAAAGACAGGATCTGCAGAAAAAGTACCAGAAAAGAAAAACATGTTCAACTCTAGCAGCCTCCTGAGCACCCATGAAAAATATTCAAGTTAAAGGCCATCATCTTTAGACTGACAGAAACAGGTAGTCACCTGGAAAAAGTTAAGAAGGATTTTGTATCCATATCGCCACCTTCTCGATACTTTTGTCCAAGTGACAAATGGACAGCAAGCAGTGATAGTCACAGATTCTCTGTACTCTTCTAGAAAAGGATCATGGTAGATTCACTAAGAAATATGCTAACGCAGAGCTAACATGTCAGGAAGATTTTCCATACGTACAGTGGAAACAGCCTACGTGCCCAGACAGGGTAAACGTACCTGTGTCCTAGCACAACTTCGGGTCTTCAGCAG
>NW_010578150.1:68691-91769 GCF_000705375.1 Tinamus guttatus | reverse complement strand
CTTCCGAACTGCTGCCATCAGTAGATTTGAGCTTGGCAGAGCTTCCTTTGCGTTCCAGAAATGAAAACCCTGCCCTGTTCTCCCCTCGGGCAAAACTTAAACATGTCTGTATTTCATGGGGTCTTTGATGAGTTGACAGCCTTTGCAAAGCCAGCTCTTAATTTCTGTTTCAATTCTCCATTTGAAAAATGGGAGTAAGAACAAATTTCTTATCTCTTTGAGGATGTAGGGAGGATGGAGCCACGCTCTTCTTGGGGGTGGCCAGGACAAGGAGTAATGCATACAAGTTGAAACACAGGAAGTTTAATCTCCAAATGAGGAAGAACTTCTTTACTGTGAGGGTGCCAAAGCCCTGGCACAGGCTGCCCAGAGAGGTTGTAGAATCTCCTTCTCTGGAGATCTTCAAAACCCAGCTGGATGCCACCCTGTGCCCCGTGCTCTAGGTGTCCCTGCTGGAGCAGGGGGTTGGACTTGACGATCTCTAGAGGTCCCTTCCAAACTGAACCGTTCTGTGTTCTGTGATTCTATGATCTCCAAGGTATAGCATGAGAAGAAAGGGGAATTTGGGACTTCAGAGAAAAATGAGAAAATTCTGTAAGGCATTTGTCTTGGTAGTACCTGATTAGCTGTTTACACTTTGAGCTGTAATTTTGAACTTTTGATTTAAACTCAGCTGCTGTGTTTAACAGGAGAATTGTTATGCAGCAGGATTGCTTCTAGGAGAGTCCCATAACATGGTTCACAGTTACAGATTGGTGACTGTGTCCTAGAAAACAGAAATTAATGGATTTATTGATCATATTGCATGGCCAATAGTAGGTAAGTTCTCAGTGCGATGATATAGCCAAACAAAATTTTACTTTGCAAAGGATATTAAGAATGACAATATCGCACATAATGTCAGGGTTGTGGGGTCAGTATTTCAGACTCATTCTGGTTACAAATTGGAAGGAGCTCTTGTTTGAGACCTCTTCACTATTAAGAGAGACTTCATATAGTCTGTTCAGTTCTCAAGTGGTTGTAAAGTTATCTGATCTGGTTCTACAAGAGTGCTTGTAGAAAAGGGAGTTCAGTGTGGATTTGGACTGTGTTTAAATTTTGTCAGGGTCCCAGGCATGGCTTCTATATTCCTCTGGCAGATGACATTATTTCTTAGCTGTCTTCTGAAGTTCAGGGAGCACTAGCACTGCATTGCCACGTTTGGCAACAGACATGATGTTGCCTCCCCTGAACTAGACCTCTCTATTCCCATTATGTTAAAAGCAGAGTCACATTCACCATTTTCTTCTGATTTCCTCAGATTTCTTCAGATTTGTCTATTTGCATTCTCTCTTCTTCACCCTGCTGTTCACTCATAGAATCACAGAATCACAGAATGGTTGAGGTTGGAAGGGACCTCTAGGGATCATCCAGTCCAACCCCCCTGCACACGCAGGGTCACCTAGAGCATGAGATACAGGACTGCATCCAAGCGAGTTTGAAGATCTCCAGAGAAGGAGACTCCACAACCTCTCTTGGCTTCAGTTTGTGGCTGTTTCCTCTTGTTGTATCGCTGGCCACCACTGAAAACAGGCCGGCCCCATCCTCTTCACTCCCTCCCTTGAGGTACTTATAGACACTGCTCAGGTCCCCTCTCAGCCTTCTCTTCTCCAGGCTGAACAGGCTCAGCTCCCTCAGCCTCTCCTCATAGGGCAGATGTTCCAGGCCCCTGATCATCCTTGTAGCCCTGCGCTGGACTCTCTCCAGCAGCTCCACATCCCTCTTGTCCTGTGGAGCCCAGAACTGGACACAATACTCCAGATGTGGCCTCACCAGGGCTGAGTAGAGGGGCAGGATCCCCTCCCCCGCCCTGCTGGAGATTTTTTTTTCAGAATCCCAGTGGCCTTGGCCACGAGGGCACACTGCTGCCTCATGGTCAACTAACTCTCTGCTCCCAGGAACTCGTATCCTAACACAGTCCTTTGCCTGTCTCCAGGGAGTCTCTGGTCCCATGAATTTGGCCTTGTTTATAGCATCTGAGTCAAGATGTCATCACAGTGGGGCCTCACACATAGTAAGGAAGAAAACAATATGAATTATGCTTGGCCCTGCTTTCTTGTGGTGAGATCTGTATTTGCTAGAAACTTCTGGCCTTTGTTCTGGGCTGGGAATGGGTTTCATAATGAGGAGGGAGGCACTTTCTATTCTGAGTGGAGAAAGCAGCACCAGGGAAGGTTTTAATTATCTCTTGTTGAGCAGCGCAGCCAGGCTGCTCTGTAAGAGCAGCAAAATTGCAGTTCGGTCCTTTAGAGCGAGAAGGAGCATGATCTCCTCATGTGGGAAGAGGTCCTTGCTGGAGGGTGAGACCAGTTTGTAATAAGATCCTGAATGGAGCTTCTCCCCATAAGAGAGGAGTCTTCAAGCCTTGGATTAATAGAATAAAGCAAGAAAAACAACAAATCAAAGTGGAGGGAAAGCACAACTGGCTTTTCTTGCATTTGTCCCATCTCTCAACCCTGCTGAAGCAGTGGTGTATTGTGGAGAATGGTACTTGGTTTGTCCTTCTAGCTTGTCCTAAGGAATAATGTAGAGCGTGGGCGACTGCTATTAATAACCTAGTAGAAAGATCTGCAAGAATGTGGAAAATGTACTTGTCTTCATCTTCGAGCTTTGCCTCGCCACCGTCCTTCCATTTTCCTCCGAGTACTCCAGTGTTTGGGGACCTGCTACAAATATCTTTCAGCATTTTTCAAAGATCTTGGGGGAGGGTCCTGGTTTATGTGCCACTCATCCTTTTTTGTTATCTTACTGTCACCTTTTCTTGCTGATGCCCACTTGGAGTCCCGAGTTCAGCTCTGGGCTCCCAAGTACAAGAGAGACATGGACATTCTGGAGCGAGTCCAGTGAAGGGCTACTGGGATGATTAAGGGACTGGAGCATCTCTCATATGAGGAGATGCTGAGGGAGCTGGGGACTATTCAGTCTGGAGGAGATTGAGAGGGATCCTATCAAGGTGTATACTCATGGCGACAGGAGAGTGCAAAGGAGACAATCAGACTTCTCAGTGGTGCCCAGGGACAGGAAAAGGGCAGTGAGCACAAACTGAAACACAGGAAACTCCATCTGGATCCTTGGAGATGTTCAGAAGCTGTCTGTGGAGGGTCCTGGATAAGCTGCCTTGACCTACTTGAGCAGGTGGGTTGTTTGATGGCCGGGGCCCCTTCCAGACACTCCTTCCTCAAACATTCTGTGGTTCTGTGATTTTTCTCTGTTGTTTACCCTTATGTCTTAGTGGTTCTTGTTATCTTTGCTGGATCCTTTCTGCCTTGTTTTTTCTCTCCCATTGCAAGCACAAATCTAAATTCCACAGCCTTATTGCAAAGGCTGTTGCTTCCTTTCCCTCACCATGCGCTTGACTGACATTTACTTCCATCCTCTTTGCATGTCACCAGCCCATTATTGATTTTAACATCACCTTGCCTTCTCCCGCTGTTTTTGAAATGCCTTTTTCTAAAATCCATATATGTCCATGGCATCCTATCTACCTCCTGACTCTTTCAGAGACCCATATCCCATCATCTGATATTCGTCCTGCTGGATTTTGTCTGAATTGAGCCAGGCTCTGGAGGAGAGCTGGGTTGCTACTTTTCCACTGCTGCCTCTTCCCCTACCCTGCTTCTTTCCAGCTTTCCCTCTTCTGAGCAGTGTCAGCTTTTCTCTTCAGCATTGCTGTCACCTGGCCTACCTTGCTAGTATGTTGCTCTTCATTCAATTTCTATCTCCTTCCCCTGTTTTCTCACAGTCATCCTTCACCCTTATCCACCGATGGATTCTCTTCATGCTCTGCTGACTTCTATCCTCAGTTCATTATCTCCTTCTCTTCCATTGCAAGTGCAGTGCTGAGCATGCTCAGCCCTTTCACATGCCACGGACCTCTTCCACCCCTTGCTCTGGTGTTGCCAAGCTCCCATAGACAGTCTGCATTTTGACATCTCACCGCTTTCCCTTCAGCTTCCAATTTGCCATATTTCCTAGTTTAAAATGGGAAGGTTCTGAGTTTTACTTACTCCTCACCTACTTTATTATTATTATTATTATTATTATTATCCCAGCTAAGAATTTTGAGGAGTTCAGGTGCAGCATTTCAAAGATTGCATGTGGTATTTTTTAAGAGTGAGCAGTGAGTCTGGAGCTGCGTTTCAGCCTCTGAGGCTAAAGAACACAATATGAGCGAGATACATAAAATCTGTGATGCACAAAACAAGTGCTGCCAAACACATTAGTTTCCTGTGAATAATACTTAACCTTTACATTCTGATTCTTTATTTAAGAAATACTTTTCAATAATAACATAAAGCAGACAAGCTCTGTCTGTGTGGGGTGTAGTCAGGGGCAATGTTTCTCAAAATTACAGGCTTCCAAAAGCTGTGTGTTATTTATTCCGTCCACGCTACTGCACAGGGGATGCTAAAGCCTTTGTGAGCTGCTATGTTTTGCAGGTGATGTGAGTTTGGGTGTGTTGACTCTCCAAGTGTGAGTCTGGACACCAGATGAGAAAGAACTGGGATAAGTACTGAAAAGTCTTTCTTCTTTAACAGAAGTGAAACTAGAAAACATTACTTTTCGTTTTCTGGGTATCCTCTTTCAAGATTAGAGGTCATTGGTGTATCAAACATGCCCATCTAGAACAGGATAGAAAAGTGCTGAAAACTTCAGTCTGCTTTCAAGTACTTTCAAAGTTTTTAGGAGAAAAATGTACTAGGACCAGTTGCTGGATGCTCAGGGAGCATCCAGATTGCACAGCATACTTCAGGACATAAAAGCTATTTTCTAAGCCCCAGGAGAGATCTCACAAACAGAAATATACCCCAAAGGGACAGTGACAGTCATCCACCAGGCTACCCTCTGTCTTTGTGTTCCATTTCTGAGTAGGTGTCTTCTCCCCTTCTAGCTGAAGACCTTCACAAATGTCACGCTGGCATGTCAGCTGCAGAAGTCAACATTAAGGAGGGGGGAAAAAGGAGACTCTGAGCATGTAAGAATTAATCCTGCTCTGAAACATGTTGGGAGACAACTTTTGTAGAGTTACGTTTCTAAGGAAAAAAAAAAAAAGGTTAAAATTCCCAGTGGAATTATAACAAGAAGAATTAGGAAACAAGAATGCAGACCTACGGGATTTAAGAGATGAGTCTCTCACAAAGGGAAGGACTTGGGAGAATTAGAAAGTGATGCTACAGGTTCTTTAATGCAACAGCAGTGAGCCCTGTGTTAACAGCAGCAGTAATTTGCTGACTAGCATTCATTTTTCTGTCTCTAAAAATGTTTCTGTAAACTCCTGCAGAGGAACTATCAGAGTACCTGCAGTGTCATTAAAGGGTACACACACAAAACTTAAACTTGTCGTCCCACTGAACAGTACTACAAGAAACCCTTCAGATCAAGGATAGACTAATCGTGCTTCATGTTTTGGGCTGATATCTTCGTCCATAGGATGGGCATTTCACACCCTGATACACATACACAACGTGGGCATTTCTTAAGGTGATACTAGTAAATAAAATGAAAGGGAAGCTATTACTGTGAGAATATTTATGATCAAATAATAATAATATATTTATTCCAAAAATAGTAGAATGCTGCTGAGTTTCACTTCCTTTCTCATAAAAACAAGAAAAGATGTCCTGTTTCATGGACAAAGCTGCTAGTGGAATTCTGGGGAAGTATCACAGGATGCTTCCCAATTTCATCTGTTTTCCTGGGTGCATGTTGTCAGAGAGGAGATTAAGCTCCACCAATTTCTGATCTAGCATGGCATAATTATTCTAATCTATATGTGTGTGTATATGTATATGTGCATGTGCATATACAAACACACACCTACACATGTACATACACACCGCCCCTATATACCTCTCTTAGCTTTGTAAGTACTTTTTCTAAGGCATTTTGTTCTGGTTTGGATGCCATCAGGGATCATGAAAGTTGTTTTGAGGATACTGTTGGTTTACTGGAGGGATTTTTGCCTGCTATTTTAGATATGAGAGCTTGCAACACTTCAGCTGTTTGCCAGATCTCTCTTTTGTGCAACACAAGCACACAAAATTGCTGAGATTTTTTTTCTGTAAGACATCTTCCATCCGAAAAATCTTTTTTTGTGTGTGTGTGTGTTGATGTCAGAGAAAAATGAACGTTAATGTAGGCTTCGACTGTTGAAATAATACTTGGGAGGAAAAAAAAGACTCTCTGAAAGTTAAGGTTTAGCCATTTCCTGGGCAAAAAGTTTGTTTCAGTGAAGTAAGTGTTGCTTCACTGCGTTACACTTCTTGGGGTAATACACTTCTGAAGTGTTGGGAGCAATTTTCAAACTGCTATTGGAATTATGAGGATGTGAAGTCATATACTTGAGTCACAAAAATCTGGATTTTCCTGATTCCTGCAGTATTGCTGACTTCATTTGTGTGCATGTACTCTGAACACTATTGGAGGTTTGTTGGATGAATGCCAAATGCAGACCAAGTTGTTTAAGAACATGCTTTTCCTCCAATAGTGTCAAACCAAAGATCTCCTTAAGGAACTTTTTTAGACTCATGGGTGCAGATCAGTGTGTCCTGATATTTAAAAAAAAATGTTTATTATCACCAAACCACCGTTTATTATTGGCTGATGTTTTCATGTTGCATCTTACATGTGCAAAACAAACGTGACCAACTCTTCCTTTTGGTATCATTAACAGTTTCACTATGTCCATGCAACAGCCTGTCCTCTTCCAGAGTTTCTTTTGTTCGTAATTTACCTCAAGTACAAAAGTGAACCATTTTTATTTTAGCCTGGTTAGAGATGTTTTCTTCTTTCTTTTTCCTTTGACTTCAGCTTTCATGATGCAGGAATTATCACACTTAGAAGAGGTTTCCCCTTCCCCATTGCCTCCTTTCTACCTGCAGGATAAAGATCTGATTTATGCCAAAAGCAGATGTGTTCCCAGCCTTAAGGCTTCTCTGTGATCTAGATATTCTCATCCTTGTTGGCTCCTCCACCTCCTGTATCACAAAGTTGTCCTCAGTGCCCAGCTGGGATCTCTGGGACTGCTTGTGCCTGGCTGCATTGTCTTTCCAGTGGATGCCAGGGTGGTTGCAGCCCTCCATGAGGTCCAGGCCTATGGTTGGTAGGCTGCTGCCTCCACATCTGTGTAACTGCAATGCGTTCATGGTCCTGTAACTGCACACATACCTCCAGTTCCTCCAGGTTATTCTCCATGCCGCATGCATTGGTGCCGAGGCAGTTTGTGGAGGTAATCAAGGGTTCCCTAGACCATCCACAGTCATCTTCTGTATATTTTCCAGTGACCGCCATCCCTGCAGCTCTGCCATCCTCTCTGACCGGTCTCCAGTTCCCCCAGATATCATTAACACCCACCTGGAAGAGGATGAGAGGAGTGGTCCAGTGCATGGACAAGCCTTGGCTGTCTCTCTCTGGCACCTTGCAGTCAGGCAGCAAACCTGTCTGGACAAGGGGTCAGGTCTGTGGAGAGGGACCTCTGTCCTCTGCAGCAGGACATTACCCACAGCATCACTCAACGATACACTGATGCATGTGGTAATGGCCTGTACACCATAGAACTACCCCAAATTAGCTTTTCTTTACCTTATTAGCTTACATCTGGAAACAAACAAACAACAACAACAACAAAACAACAACAAAACAAAGCAAAACATATGCATGCACATTTTGATTCAGGAGTTACCTGCGATCAGGAGTGTGCAACCTCATTTACTAAGCTGTTCATGTGGTTAATTGTGTCCTGCCTTGGAGCTGAATTGGTGCATTTCATAACACCCCAGTCAGAAGAAGTTTGCATTCGGTCCTCATCAAACTAACAGACCTGTAATACTTTTGCAGAACTTCTAGATTCTGCATTTGATATTTAGTAAATACATTGCCCCTAATTTGGTAAAAACAGTTTAAAAATGCTTCTATTACCAGTTGCTGCAGTTTCATGTGCCCATGTCTGTGATCCATAATTGGTATAAGATCCAATTTAACATGAAATTCTAATTGTTTCCATCTGAGAAGTGATCATTTCCATATCCTTATTTGTATTAGAAGTTCTGCTTTTGACACCATGCTTCTCAGGTTTTATTAATGGTAATGTTACTTTCCAGGAGAGGAAGTGGCAACACGTAGCCTGAGGGCAATCAAAGGGACTTTAGGGAGTTGTTTTGGACAATCAGGAACTTGGGTGTGCATGTCATCTTTTCTTCCATTCCCCCTGTTGCTGACAGGAATATGGAAAGAAACAGGAGGGTTCAGTCCATTAACATGTGTCTCTGTGGTTGGTGCATCACCATAACTTCAGGTTTTTTGGCAATAGGAAGCCTTACAGGGCACCAGGCATGCTGGCATCAGATGGGATTCATGTTTCCCAAAGGGGAACGAGAGTCCTTGGTCACGAGCTAGCAGGACTTACTGATAAGGCTTTAAACCAGATTTGACGGGGGAGGGGGGTATCATCAGGGAAGCTGGTGATAAGGTAGGGGATGGCCTGTCATACCACTCACACGAGCCTCACTCCAGAGCCAGGAAAGGTTGCTTGAAGCCTGGAGAGAGACAATAGGAAATCAGGAGAGCTGCTGAAGGCTCACGTAGTAGAGCTACAGCTGCCCCAGCTAACAAGAGAGGCACATTGGTAGTCCACTTTAAATGTCTCTGTGCATTCAGCATGGGGAATAAACAAGGGGAATTGGAGATGCGTGTGCAGTTGCAGGGCCATGATCTTATTGCAATTACTGAGACATGGTAGGACAGCTCTCATGACTGGAACATGGCCATAGGTGGCTTTAGGCTTTTTAGGAAGGACAGGCCAGGAAGGGGAGGTTGCAGAGTTGCTCTTTACATCAGAGACCAACAGGAATGTATGGAGCTCAGCATAGGGGAGGACGAAGAGCTAGTCTAGAGCCTGTGGATGAGGATTAAAGAGCAGCCAAAAGGGGCGACCCTGTGATGGGTGTTTACTACAGACCTCCTGACCAGGAAGAGGAAGTGGATGAGGCCTTTTACAGGCAGCTGCAAAAATCACAGAATCGCAGGATGGTTAAGGTTGGAAGGGAGCTCTAGAGATCATCTAGTCCAACCCCCCTGCACACGCAGGGTCACCTAGAGCACGTGGCACAGGACTGCGTCCAAGCGGGTTTGAAGATCTCCAGAGAAGGAGACTCCACAGCCTCTCTGGGCAGTGCTCTGTCACCCTGACACCTTACAGGCAGCTGCAAAAATCACAGAATCGCAGGATGGTTAAGGTTGGAAGGGAGCTCTAGAGATCATCTAGTCCAACCCCCCTGCACACGCAGGGTCACCTAGAGCACGTGGCACAGGACTGCGTCCAAGCGGGTTTGAAGATCTCCAGAGAAGGAGACTCCACAGCCTCTCTGGGCAGTGCTCTGTCACCCTGACACCGAAGAAGTTCTTCCTCATATGGAGATTAAACTTCCTATGTTTCAACTTACACCCATTACCCCTTGTCCTTCACTGGTCACCACAGAAAAGAGCCTGGCCCCATCCTCCCTACAATAACCCCTCAGGTACTTGAACATGTTGACCAAGTCTTCCTCAATCCTTCTCTTCTCCAGACTAAACAGGCCCAGCTCAGTTAGTCTTTCCTCATAATGTAGATGCTCCAGTCCCTTCATCATCTTTGTGGCCCTACGCTGGATGCTCTCTAGAAGCTCAATGTCCCTCTTGTCCTGGGGAACCCAGAATTGCACACAATACTCCAGGTGCAGTTGCCCCAGAGCTGAGTAGAGGGAGAGGATCCCCTGCCTTGACCGTCTGGCAACACTCCTCCTGATGCAGGCCAGGATTTCATTGGCCTCTTGGCCACAAGGGCCCATTGCTGTCTCATGGTTAACCTGTTGTCAGCCAGGACTCCCAAATCACTCTCTGCGAAAGAAGCCTCACCATCACAGGGCCTAGTCCTTATGGGGGAGTTGAACCACAAGCTCAATGTCCCTCTTGTCCTGGGGAACCCAGAATTGCACACAATACTCCAGGTGCAGTTGCCCCAGAGCTGAGTAGAGGGAGAGGATCCCCTGCCTTGACCGTCTGGCAACACTCCTCCTGATGCAGGCCAGGATTTCATTGGCCTCTTGGCCACAAGGGCCCATTGCTGTCTCATGGTTAACCTGTTGTCAGCCAGGACTCCCAAATCACTCTCTGCGAAAGAAGCCTCACCATCACAGGGCCTAGTCCTTATGGGGGAGTTGAACCACACTGATGTCTGCTGGGATGACCACACAGCTAGGAACAGACAGTCCAGGAGGTTCCTGCAGATCATTGCACATAACTTCTTGATGCAGGTGTTAGATGAGCCAACAAGGAGAGGGTACTGCTAGACCTGAAACTAACAAACGGAGATGGTCTAGTTGGAAATGTGGAGGTTGAGGGCAGTCTTGGCCGCAGTGACCATGAGATGTTGGAATTCATGATCCTGCGAGGAGGAAGCTGGGCAAGAAGTAGGATTGCAACCCTGGACTTCAAGAGAACTAAGTTTGACCTCTTCAAGGAGCTCCTTGGAGAAATCCCCTGGGCCAGCGTCCTAGAAGGAATGAGAGTCCAGGAGATTTGGCTAATATTCAAGCACAACTTCCTCCAAGCTCAGAATCTGTGCATTCCTAAAAGTAAGAAGTCAAGCAAGGGGAGCAGGAGATCTGTGTGGATGAGCAGGGATCTTTTGTAAAACAGAAAAAGAGAGGATACACAATGTGAATGAAGGGTCAGACCACGAGGGAAGAATATAGGAACATTATTAGAGAATGCAGGGATGCAACGAGGAAGACCAAGGCCTGTTTTGAATTAGAGTTAGCAAGAGATGTCAGGGACAGCAGGAAGGGCTGCATCAGCAGCAAGAGGAAGACTAGGGAAAATGTGGACCCACTGCTGAATGGGGTGAGTGCCTTGCTGAAGGGAAATGCAGAGAAGACAGAGTTACTAAATGCTTTCTTTGTTTCAGTCTTTAGTGCTAAGGCTAATTCCCATTAACTACAGAGTCCAGAGATAAGAGAGAAAATCTAGAGGGAGGAAGCCTTTCCTCATGTTTGAGAGGATTGAGTTAGAGATTATTTATGCAAACTGAACACCCATAAATCTGTGGGCCCAGATGAGATGCACCAAGAGTGGTGAGGGTACTGTTGGCGGTTATTTCTAAGCCACTCTCCATCATCTTCAAGAAGTCATGGAGATCAGGGGAGGTGCTGATGGACTGGAAGAAAGCTAGCGTCACTCCAGTCTCCCAAAAGGCAAGAGGGAGGACCTGGGAAACTACAGGCTATTGCGGTCAGCCTGGGGCCAGTGCTGGGCAGTGTCGCCTCGGCAGATGGAGGGGCTGAGCAGGAGAAGCGGGAGCTGCAGCCACGCGGCCAGCACATGACCAGGCAGCTCGTTGGGCGGCCTCACGTGTGGTCGGTGTGTGATCACTTGCCTGATTGGCTGGTTGGGTTGCTGGGCTCCGCGTGCTGCCGGGCAGGGCAGGGGCTGCTCCGGGGATCGGAAAACTGGGTAAGTTGTGTTTAACCCTAGATAAAGGTTTGTGGATCACCGTCGCAGAGACCCTGCTCCTCAATATGCCCGCAAACGGCACCCAATGTGGGGCTCGGAAGACCAGCTGTCTCTCTGGTTGCACTGCCCAGCTGAACTCCGGGATTTACGGTGAAAGGAAGCTTAAGGATCATGCTGAAAGGAAGCATCCTTTGTGCATGCACTGAAAGCCTCTTGAAAGAGGTAAGAGGCTGGGAACTACGGGTTCATACCTAACAAAGGAACAGAAGGACTGAGTCCGCTCCTTCACAAAGTGCAACAGTAAACACTGAAGCGAGAAGGCATTCAATAGCTCCGCTTTTTCCATGTTTTTCATAACCAGGGCATCCATGCCATTCACCAATGGACCCATGTTTTCCCTAATCTTCCTTTTACCACTGATATATTTGAAAAAGCTCTTCTTGTTATTTTTAACATCCCTTGCCAAATTTAATTCCAATTGCATCTTAGCTTTCCTTGTCACATCCCTGCATTCCCTGACAACATTCCTATATTCCTCCCAACAAGCCTGTCCTTTATTTCCACTTTCCGTATAGTGCCTTTTTCTGTTTGAGTTTTGCCAGCAGCTCCTTGTCCATCCATGCAGGCCTCCTGCCCCACCCCCTGCCTGACTTCTTACACACCGGGATGCACTGCTGCTGAGCATGGAGGAAGTGCTGCTTGAATACTAACCAGCTCTCTTAGGCCCCGGTTCCTTCTAAATCCCTAGCCCATGGAATTCTTTCAAGGAGGTCTCTGAAGAGGCCAAAGTTGGCCCTGCTGAAGTCCATGGTTGCAAGGCTACTAACAGCCCTGCCTCCTCCTTGTTGGACCCTAAACTCAACCAGTTCATGATCACTTCAGCCAAAGCTACCCCCGCCACCTTCACATCTCCAACAAGTCATAGAATCATACAATGGTTAGGGTTGGAAAGGACCTGTATAGATCATCTAGTGCAACCCCCTTGCACACACAGGGTCACCCAGAGCACGTGGCACAGGACTGCGTCCAAGCGGGTTTGAAGATCTCCAGAGAAGGAGACCCCACAACCTCTCTGGGCATCCTGTTCCAGGGCTCTGTCACTCTCACTGTCAAGCAATTCTTCCTTAAGTTCCCGTGGAACTTTTGGTGTTTCAGTTTGTGGCCGTTTCCTCTAGTTCTGTCGGTGGCCACCAGTGAAAAGAGGCCAGCACCATCCTCCTCACTCCCTCCCTTGAGGTACTTATACTGATTAGATCCCCTCTCAGCCTTCTCTTCTCCAGGCTGAACAGGCCCAGCTTCCTCAGCCTCTCCTCATAGGGCAGATGTTCCAGGCCCCTGATCATCCTTGTAGCCCTGCGCTGGACTCTCTCCAGCAGCTCCACATCCCTCTTGTCCTGTGGAGCCCAGAACTGGACACAATACTCCAGATGTGGCCTCACCAGGGCTGAGTAGAGGGGCAGGATCCCCTCCCTCGACCTGCTGGAGGCGCTCTTCTTAATGCACCCCAGAATCCCATTGGCCTTCTTGGCCACGAGGGCACACTGCTGCCTCATGGTCAACTTGTCATCCACTATGACACCCAGGTCTTTATCTGCAGAGCTGAGAATTCATCCAGGAGAAGCTGGAGATAAGACCTAGTTAGGTAAATGATGTAGTTAAGGGGTTGCTCCTCCTTGTTACTTGTCTCCTGTAACCATGGAGGGTTTGTCTGTGATTTCTGAGAATGTTCTTCATGCACCAGTAGCCATTCAAGTTGCTATTACCAACTTAGATGACTACAGGATGAAAATAGAAATGCACGTGCTGTAGATTTTTGAGGTTTCAAGTCTATTCAGATTGTCTGTATCCCCCATTTCAATTTGTCCATCAGCTCAGGAGAGCCTTTTTTATTTTGGTGGGCATTTTAAAAGCATTTTTGAAGAGCCATAGAAAAGACTTTTACCTCTGCTATTTGAAGTCCATAATAAATGTCAGTCACTTCTTTTTTTTTCCCTCACAATTTTTTGCAGGAAGTCTTTGTATCTTCGTACCATCAACTTCCCTTTAGACAGCATAATATATATCCTCAACTTTTATTTATTTATTTATTTATTTATTTATTTATTTATTTATTATATTGTTCATGTAACAACTGTTAAAAAAAACACATTATATGTGTGTTAAAGAATATGGTCACCAGTGTTTCACCAGCTGTCCATGTACTTAGGTACAGTACAATACTGATAACAGATCCAGTGACAGGGACCTTGCCTCTAGAAAAAGATGTATTTTGGGGACCTGACCACTCCAGAGCTACGCTGAATTTCAGTCCAGGGCACCATGATGAGAAACGATGAATTCAGTGAGGTAAAATGCCAGTGACTTCTTTTGAGGGCACAGCAGCAGTCAGTTACTGTCATAGTATATCTGCATTTGAATGGTCAGCTGGGGATAGAGAACAACTGAGTAGTTCAGAGTGTAACAGCAGAGCTGTATTTCAGCTTTTGTACAGCATTTGACTTAATACCACAAGACACTTCAGTTAAAAAGCAGGAAAGGGTCTGAAAGAGTATTTAGAGCTCAGTGCCACTTCAGTACTGTCAGTAAGGAAAATATAAAGTCAGTGCTAGTAAAGTTTGCAGAGGATGCTATCATTAGCAGAAAGATGAACAGGTAAATAATAATATGGATCTTCTCAACCAAATAGAGTTAAATACAAAGTGTACTGATGATTAGGGGACTGTGCAGGAAAATAAGGAATCTGCAACTTTTTCTTCTGTTAACATTGTCCACTAGTTGCTAAGAGGTTGAAAACAGTAAAGCAAACATCCATGGAAGTGCTCTGAAGACATGAGGCCTCCAGCCTGGCTTAGGAGGAGCTCTTCTAGAAGTCATTCAAAACCAGACAAAAATGTTTCTTTTAAAGGATGAGTATTGAGATGCTTGCCCTTTGGCCACTGAAGCCCTGTTCACTCTCCACCCTCACGTCCCCAAGACGTGCTGGGAGCTCATGCACAGCGCGCAGCGTGTCAGGGCACAGGGCTGTTTCTGGCACAGGAGTCCTGGCACCTAACCTGTTCATTCTTAACTTGCCTCTTACACCCTTTTCCTTGTGTGGGGGCAATTACTGCACAAAAAGTGATTGATAAATGTGAGGACAGATGGGCTGAATGGATCAAACTTGCATGTGCCAAACGGTTGTTTCGTTTTAGGAAGTGAAACTCTAAGAGAAAAGTGTGGAAGAATGAAGCAGGGAAAAAAATGTTACTTGTGAGTGCCCGAGTTTTGCATGGGGAGAGGACAAACCAGGAGCTTGGCTCTTGAGAAGCATTTGAAGTGGCAACTTGCAAAATACTGTATGCATAATACAAAATAGTAAGAGGTCATAGTGTGACTAGATAAAAGATTCGTATCTACTGTATTTCCTCTTGATATTTTGTTATTTTTATCCTAATGATTTTGTTTCAGATACAGAAGGAGCAGGGAGGCTGCTAGTCATAATATGGGATCAAGATTGTATAATACACACATTTCCACTAGATGGAGCTGCATTACATGAGTTTGTATGTATGTGTGTGTGTGCACGTGCGTACGCATGTGCATGTGCACATATGTGTTCAGGTATGTGAGAGTATATGTGACCTCCTCTAGTCTAAGAGAGGCAACTTCCTGCATCGATTTGTAGCAACAGTATTTGCTGCATATTTAGCAAGGACTTTTTCATCAGCGTGCACGTTTTTTGCCAACTTGGCTGCTGGCATATACAGGAGCATACAGTATTTATGTAATATCCTGTAGCACAGAGGTGTGCACCAGTTGTGGATGATAAACTTCACTTGTCTGTCCATTATTTAATGTAAGAGGAGGCTTGACCATCTGCATTTTTTTTTCTCCCCTTCCTTTGGCATCACCCAGTCTCACGTGTTTGTTTCAGAACCTGCTTTTCTGTGACAAGAGCTTGAAGCCAAGATCCTGAGCAAGGACACCTCAGGTGTGCATTGGTGACTCCTGGAGAAAACCCCATCCGTGCAGACTCGTTCTTGCAGTCCATGCTGCAGAGCAGAAGAGTCCAATGGAGTTGATGGTGTGTGGGTGAGACTTGACTCTGCTGATCTCAGAGCCTTTCCTTCCTGAGCAAACATTTTCCATTCTGAAATAATAACCTCACTATATATAGAAAGCACCAGCAGCCTCCCAAAGTCTTGTTCTTTAGGAAGCGATATTCCTCAAATTGTTTTCTTCCTTTTAAAAACAACCGTGAACCCTTTGCCACCAGTTTTGTGCCTGCCTGTGAGTAGTGTTGATTAAAGGCACATGTTCAGCTCACAACAAAATACTCCAGATTCCCCATGCCTCCCCGTGCTCCCCACCCCCACTGCATGGATTTGAGACTAGGTCTGTAATCACAGTCCACAGTATTTCGGAAACCACCTCCCCATCTCACTTCCTCCCAGCTGATTTTCAGGGGAACAGAAGGAGACTTGTTTGCTACCAGGGAAGAAGTCCAGGCCATAGTGAGCAACTAAGAGGCACCTATAAGAATGGGGCGCTTTAGTCTGTACGTGTATAGCAGTCGCTGCCAAGTGAGGTCACCCTGCTGCTGAAACTGGATGAAGAGATTCCAGAAGAGGAGGATGGAAGAAGCCAGGACAGGAAGTAGAGCAGTCAGTAGCACCGTGTTCAGCTCAGTCAGCTCCCCTCTCTGGAAATGTTGATTTCAGTTTTCTCTTGGCTTATAGACTAAAATGTGTTAGATGGTTTCCTTCTTATTCCCTTTTCTCATCATTAAAAAATCATTCCATGGTTTGACACAGTTCAGCCATGTCTTTGAGAGAATCTAATGGGAGAAAGGAGTGCCTGATCCAGAGGCAGTTCAGAGGCTAGGACTGGGCAATGCCATCCATTACTTTTCTGGATTATATGGTTTAGAGAACCTCAAGGAGATACTCCACTTTCAAGCTCTGTACCTTTTGCTGAGCTAGATCTTGACTCATTCTTATGAGTCTTTTCTGACTGCTCTTTCTGCAGTCTTCTTAAATACTGAACAGTAGATTCATATCACTGAAGCTACAGAAGTGTAATTTCCCTATTGTTGTATGTTCTTCTGTTCAGCCAGTCCATACTTCCTCACAGATTATTAAAGATACTGAACAGCACTGAGCTATAGAGAGATCCATGCAGTTCTTATTAGAAGAGCCTCTGCTGAAGGAGAATATCTCAATTGCAGATAAATATATGTATTTGTTAATATATAATATAAACCTCAAATATACTGTTTAACGCTGTTTTGATCTGCATACCATGAAGATCTAGGTTAAAAACCTTAAAGAGATCAGTAATACATACATACACATTTATCAACCAAATTGCACTATCAATCATCAGAAATAATAGCAAGCCTGATTTTTTTTTTGCTGTGATTTCAAATAATCAAAGCCTGTCTGGCTCAGAGTTGTCATAGACAGTGGCACATCAGAAAGTGGTTTGGCAGCATTACCTTGAGATACATTTGTTTTCCTAGCCCAAAACGTAATCTCAAAGTGAGTTATTTTAAAGCATCCTCATAATGACTTAAACTCAAGCCTCTGGGTTTGTAATGAAATTCCCCATGTAACTGCCACCATGACACAGTGAATGGGCATATTTTTGATGTATTTTCCAGCAAACAATATATTGGCCTACTCGTATGCTGATTTGTTCATGACAAGTAGATCCTGTAAAACGTAGCAGAACTATTACGGGAGTTGTTGCAGAAGGTGATCCTTTTTCATCTGGTAAGCAGAAACAGTCAGCTGTACAGATATAAACTGAGAAACAACTGTCTACACACCAGTTCTCCAGAAAAGATGTTGGGCTTTTAGTGAGCTGTATGCTGAACATGAACCAGCTGGGGCATGCTGTTGCTAAAACATCATACGAGATGCTCTAAATAGGCCTGTGTCTTGCAAGATGCATGAAGTAACATTTCTGGCTCCACTTTGTTGTGATAAGGTCCTTGCTGCAGGATTGTGTCCAGTCTTAGTGGACTTCAAAGAATGAAGATGAATTTGAGAGAGTCCAGAGGAGATGATTAGAGGCTGAGAAAATACCATATTGAAAAATTAAATGCTCTGGGGTAGCTTGGCTTAAAGAAGAGTGAGGAGATGCGATAACAGTCTTGGTTTGTAAGAGACAGTTGCAAAGCCAATAATCTATTTCCAGTATTTGTAATGGCTAGGACAAGAAATAATAGACTTAGATTACAGCAAAGAAAATTTATCATTGAATAGATTGACTGGCAGGCTTATATAGTTTCTGTTATGGAAAGGCTTTAAGAATTAGTTAGGCATACATCTGCTGAGCACGATGGGGTTCTGAGTTCAGCTAAAACCTCTCTGAGGTATGGGAAAGAAGCAGTTTGATAGCCTGACATTTTTTCCGGCTGTTTAAAATGTGTCTGTTCAATGCTGTTTTTAAGAACATCTGCAAAGAATAATCACTACTGTCTCACTTCTAGTCTTTCCATTCCATGTTCTTTGTTGTATCTTTCTTCATTTATTGTTATTTTGTCCTCTAGATATGAATGGTCTTATTGCTGGATTTGAAGTCTTAACTTTTAGGTTGTGCTATAGCTTCAATAATAATGAGCCAAATGAGCTATTTGAGAAGTCCTATGTTGAATTACAAGTGACCTGCTAGCTGGGAAAACAAGGAACTAGCAGAACGGGGGACAAGTCCAAATGACTGGGTCACATAAAACGATGAGCGATGGGACTCAGAGCCTGCAAGATACATGATATAAGTTCAAAGCATGATATAAGCTCAAGACAAGGAGGTAGGACAAAGCTACATTGTAAAACCAATTACTTCACAAGTTTTTCTGTGCTAGTTAAGTTCTTTAAAAGAGGAGGCAAAATTGTCAACAAACTGTTCAGGGCATTAAAGACTGGATAAAGTCTTGGAAATAGACTGTGAGAATTGCCATGAGAAATATGTGATACAAGGAAATGCAATGGCTGAGCATCTTTACTGCAAGCATCACACAGCCTTATTGTGATGCTGAAATCACTGCTCAATCCAATTGACTCCAGAACTGCCAGAGCCTCATCAAATTTCCAAGATTATGAACAGTCTTGTATTCAAATTATCAGAAACCATGAATTTTTCACTGCTGTATCCCAAAACAATCTGTCACAGGCAGCCCAGGGATGTGGGGCTGCAGGCTACTCATGACCATAACCACTGGCATGGAAATATAATGGAGAGTTGCAAGTACTTTGTATAGGAGGAGTTCTGTGTCCATCCAGCCAAGCAGAAGATGCAGAAGGACTCACCTGCTGTAAGGTTAAAAGCCAGCCAGTTGGGCTATATCCTGCCTGCTAGCAGCACTTTCCTCTGACCAAAAGTGTAGAGCTGCAAAGCTAAGATACCAGCTCTGCTTGCCAGGTGGGATGACCTCGTGACTCTCAATATTTCTTGGGTTTCAAATGGCAGTCTGACTTTGGATCTCACCTGAAAGCTTATTCCTGTGTTTGGGACAGCTGCTTCTACCGCCACACCTCCTGGCCACATACATTCCTAGCAGGTTTCTTTTATTTTTAACCTCCGTTCTCAAAGGCTCAAAAACCTTTGCTTGCTGTGAACATCCGGGAATCAGGGCCTAAGCACATCCTAGAAGGATTTCCTGTTTGGGACTTCTGAGCCATACCCCATCCTGAGAGAGTGGGAAGCTTCTGAACAACTGACTCAGTCCTACTGGGATATCTGCCAGATCATTCCTACCACTTCAGGAACAAGATGCCATCTAACAGGAAGGTGCAGGGCTGCCAGACCACTCCCCCCTGCTATTGAAGAAGGTGGAAACATGCAAAATCACATCTGGGTTGGGAATGTGGATCCTGTGATGTACGATCAGAGTCACTGCTGAAACCAATTTGCCATATTGCACTAGCTCCTAATTTAGTTTAATCTCTGAAGTTACCCAAAGCACTCATTAATACCAATAACTCAATCAGCTTCAAATTTTGCTCAAAAGGCATGTCAAAGCTAGGAGCCTTGCAATCCTGTCCCCACTTTAACAGCTACTGGTCACCTTCAGCCCAGGATTATTGAATAACGTATTTCTGTTCCTGTTTCTGTGTCTTGGTTCCTCTTCCGCGACATAGGTAGACCTCCATTCTCTCCTCTGGCCATCTTGATGTACTGTGTGTCAGAACCATTGTCGATATCTCTCTAGAGGTCCAAGTATATTATGGGTGATGAAGCATTCCTTGCCAAGGGGTTCCAAGAATATCTATTGAATTAGATTTTACTAAGAGTTCAAAAGGGATCAGATAATTTCCATCTCTAAATACAGGTAGTATTCATGTATAAATTGCAGTTTTGAGAGGTTTAATAAACTGGAGTTGAAGAATAACAAACATCACATATTCTGAAAAAGGGAAACTAAAGTGAGGAATGTGGGCAAATGTAGATTTCTCATAGTTGCATATAGGGTTCAGAGAGGATAAGCATTTGAAGACATGACAATAAATGGCAAATAAGATAAAGTGCCAAATCATGCCAGACTAGCACATTTCACAGGAGAACGTGTTCCACAAGCTTTCCAGGTACAGAGATGATGCTGACGAGGTGACAGGTCTTTGAGTTCCTCTTGCCTTTCTTAAAGGTGTTAAAACTGTTAGTCTTTTTTTTTTCCAGTCAGTCATCAAAGACGTCTCCAAATGGCATCATTTTTCATATATGACAGCCAGCAGCCACACACTCAAATCCACTGGCTCTTTCAGGATCTTCAGTGTCATGGATTTGATTGATCTAATACAAGGTGAAAGTTACTATGTTTGCACACAGACCAATAATACCACAAATACCAAGCTATTAGAAACCAATGGATGGCATATGCCAAGATCAATTTTTGGATCTCAGTCTTAGCAATGTGCAAGAAGAAGTGCCTTAGAAACCACAAGAAAGAAAGAGGACCTGTGTGTGAGTTGTATGTAAAATAGCAAGATGATGCAACTGTGAAAAAGTGAGTGTCATCCCTGAGTACAGTGACCAAGAGACTTCCAAGAGAGAAAAAGGAAGGCTGCCTTTGTGCTTTCCTATAAGGCACAAATGGCACATCATGAGAATACTGTGGGAATTATGATCCCTTATGTTGAAGACAGATCAGTTTAAATTAGAAAACATAAGACCAATGGAAGGATAATAGCAGTGGAAGACCAATGAGGATAATAGCAGCAGTAGATAGCTGCTCATGAGACAAAAGTAAAAGCATGTGATTTGCTTAATTTAGAAGTAGAGTGGCTAAAAGAAGAGCTTGCTGCTGTTTCTGAAAACATCTGGGAGGAAATAAGGTCTGAAAAAAACCCCAAAAAACTCCCAAAACAAAGAGGACATGATGGCTAAATCAAAGCTAAAAATCTCCTTATTAAAAGTGAGGGGTTTGGGGACATTCACCAGACCATAAAGATGGTTGCTGGGAGTTATCTGAAGACTCCCCGTAGCCCAGGACTGGTCTCCAACAGCAGCTACAATGGATGCACAGGAAGATATGGAAAAACATAGCAGCACATACATCGTATTGCCTAAGCACACCCTGACTCCAATCCTGTCCAACTGTTTGTGACTCACAAGCTTTCTGGGCTGGAGATGGTTCCACCGTATTCAGGAAGCCTCAGAATATTTCTCTTCTGTAAATTCATCCATCCTGTAAATTCATCCCCTTGAGCTGAGGTAAACTTTGAGCATCCACAGCACTCTGTGGCAAGTTGTTGCTCAGGTCCACTACCCTCATGTGATCATAGAATCATAGAATGTTTAAGGTTGGAAGGGATGTCTAGAGGTCATCTAGTCCAACCCCCCGCACACGCAAGGTCACCTAGAGCACGTGGCACAGGACTGCGTCCAAGCGGGTTTGAAGATCTTCTGAGAAGGAGACTCCACAACCTCTCTGGGCAATCTGTTCCCGTGCTCTGGCACCCTCACTATTAAGAATTTTTTCCTTAAGTTCCTGTGGAACTTTTGGTGCTTCTGTTTGTGGCCATTTCCTCTGCTCAGGTCCCCTCTCAGCCTTCTCTTCTCCAGCTGAACAGGCTCAGCTCCCTCAGCCTCTCCTCACAGGGCAGATGTTCCTGGCCCCTGATCATCCTTGTGGCCCTGCGCTGGACTCTCTCCAGCAGCTCCACATCCCTCTTGTCCTGTGGAGTCCAGAACTGGACACAATACTCCAGATGTGGCCTCACCAGGGCTGAGTAGAGGGGCAGGATCACCTCTCTCGACCTGCTGGAGATGCTCTTCTTAGTGCACTCCAGAATCCCATTGGCCTTCTTGGCCACGAGGGCACACTGCTGCCTCATGGTCAACTTGTCGTCCACCATGACACCCAGGTCTTTCTCTGCAGAGCTGGAGGATTCCCTCTTCTAAATCTTGGAGGATTCAGTCTTTTAAATTGGTCTGTTGGTCAAAGCTCCTGGGCTCTCTTTGAGTTAGTAGTCACTGATGGAGGGAACCTCAGGAATTTCCTAATGGAGCAGACCAAACTGTGTGATTTAGGATACATGATCTTAGCAATAAGATGTCACAGCCAGGAGTCAGTGGCTATGTCTCTGTTGAGAAATAAGAGACTCAATTACTGATATTGGTCCCAGCACTGCATGGTCCCCAACAGACACACCCAAGCTGCCATGCTCTGGCTCCTCTGGTGTAGAGGTTTTAGAATCATAGAATCATAGAATGCTTAGGGTTGGAAGGGACCTCTAGAGATCATCTAGTCCAACCCCCCTGCAAACGCAGGGACACCTAAAGCACGTGGCGCAGGACTGCATCCAAGCGGGTTTTGAAGATCTCCAGAGAGGGAGACTCCACAACCTCTCTGGGCAGCCTGTTCCAGTGCTCTGTCACCCTCACTGTTAAGAAATTTTTCCTTAAGTTCCTATGGAATTTTTGATGTTTCAGTTTCCGGCCATTTCCTCTAGTCCTATCAGTGGCCACCACTGAAAAGAGACCATGACCGTCCTCTGCACTCCCTCCCTTGAGGTATTTATATACACTGATTAGATCCCCTCTCAGCCTTCTCTTCTCCAGGCTGAACAGGCCCAGCTCCCTCAGCCTCTCCTCATAGGGCAGATGTTCCAGGCCCCTGATCATCCTTGTAGCCCTGCGCTGGACTCTCTCCAGCAGCTCCACATCCCTCTTGTACTGTGGAGCCCAGAACTGGACACAGTACTCCAGATGGTCAAGCTGAGTCAGGGAGCCGGTCATTAATGAACCAGTCCAGAGAGTCATGGGCCATTGTCCTGTTTTGTTTCCTAGTATACACTCATGGGCACCTGTCATTGCGTGGCTGGCAGCATGGACAAGTACTGGTGGGCCCCAATCGCTTGAATGGTGGCAGCATGGACTCATACCTTCCAGGCCCATAGCAGAGCCCCAGAGTGTGTGGAGGCATGTCTGGGCTCTGGCAGAGAGCAGAGCTAGGCTGTGCCTCCGCATCCATCTGCACCATGACCCCCACATGCCACCCTGGTCTCCTCCTGCTCATTGTGCTCCTTGTCTGGTCCTGTGCCAGCACTGCACTGCTTGCTGCTCGCTCC
>NW_010578150.1:30552-60508 GCF_000705375.1 Tinamus guttatus | reverse complement strand
GCCGCCGGCGCAAGCCAGGCTGGAGCGCTGGGCAGAGCCAGGGCAGGAACTGCAGGGCCGCGGAGCTGTGGCCCAGGCAGCCCCGCTCAGCGCCTTGCGCTGCAGCATCCCCACGCTGAGGAGATGCTGGGGCCCTGGTGACCACCAGCCAGCCTTCGTCCCAGGGGTTCACCACATTGTAGGTGCTGCCTCCCGCCCCGTGTGCACTTGGTGTGCCTGACCCTGTCTGTCATCCTGGGATGCCAACCCCACACACTGCTCACGAGAGACTAGGCCACGGGCGGCACCACCAGTACCTGATGCCAGATACAGGGCAGCTTTGAGGTCACAGCAGTGCTTTGATCCTCCATCAGCATTTCTAAGCTACAGGCCTTGAGAGGACCAGGGTTGTTTTCTGATGATGACATCTACTCTCCATGGGCAGGATGGAAAGCTAGGCAAACAAGAAGCTTGGGTGGTGCTCGAGGGTCTTGATGTGGGACTGTGTGTCCCCTGCTCCTCGCCATCCCTGCTGCCATCAGTCTTTGTGCTCTGTACATGAACAGAGCAGGTTGCTGGCCGGAGCTCCTGAGCACTGTAGGAAAAAATCTCACCACCTCTTTACTTCTTACTTGTGTTTATAATGGGCCAGGTCCCACAGTAGCGGACCCTGTACAGGCATGAAGCAGAGAAAATAGGGAACTTGCAGTTCAAGCCTGCAATAAGAGGGGAACACCAGCAGAGAAGGAGCAGAAGGAGCCAGTGGACATCACAGAAGCGGAAAGCAGAATGGGAGAAAGTCACTCACTGGTTATTTCTCTCACTCTTTGTTTCTCTTTGTGGCCATGGGGATGATGTAGAAGTGTTAGGGCTCCTTATACCTTATTCAAGTGCTGTGGTGATATGATGTGAAGCACAGTTCTGGTGTAAATTCACCCTGATGGCTCAGATTTGTTTTAGACATTATATTGGATTGATTTTGTAACACCAAACTGTGTGCATGGTTAGATATTGTCTTTCTAACTTTTCAAACTAAACTGAGTATTGTCTGGCCCCTGGCAGCCAGCATAAAGCACAGGGCTGCATAAACTCCATGTTGTGAGAACCAGCAGATTTGACAGAAGTGTGGGTGTGATTAGATGGTGGGTTATTGATTGTTGCATAGATCCAATGTTAATGTTCTTGGAGCCAGGGCTTATATATCTGCATTGCGACCATATACATAAACATAATTGCTGGGGAAGGAAAACATCAAAAAACAAAAGCTGACCAGGAACATGCCAAATGGCATATTTCTTCGTCTTGCAGTTTTGAGGACAAGTCTTGGGAGTTCTTAAGTCTGAGTACGGATTTGTGATTTGGTGGGGCTGGCCATGCTCATGCACTTCCTTGGCAGCCTCTGGGGATGATCCTGGCGCAGGGTGATGCTGGAAGGGTAGCTGTGGGAGGACCTGGGGGCAGCTGTGCGTGGGGACAAGGCATGATCAAGGTCTCTGTCTTTGCCGCTCAAGAGTGGCTGGAGGTGGGGAGGACATTGCTGGGATGAGGGATTTAGCATTAACCTATTTTCAGATCTTTGTATGACATAAACCAGGTCTCCCCCTCCTCAGAAAAGAGAAGAAAAGCTTCTTGAGGCAGGATGAGGAGATGCCTGGGAGCTTGCTGGAAGGGAGAGAGCGCCTCATGCTTCAGGGAGGGCAGGCCGCAACACAGGGGTGCCTGGGGGTACATGGAGAGCAGGGATATGGGGGAGATGCTGGTACATGGGGAGATTGTGGGGGAGGCGAGCGCTGCTGTTACCGCCAGAAGAGCTGCGCTTGTTCCAAATTCCTGTGAAAGTTATTTCCTTGCGCTGCCAGCAGCCTCCTCCTGGGCTTGGCACAGCAGCCAGCGCCATGATTAATTCAAGTAGCATTTCCCCTGGAGCTGCAGCAGCTTTTCCACTGCAGCCGAGAGGCCCCAGCCCCTCGCGTTCCTCTCCCCCATGCTCCGCTCCTCCCCCAGCCCCAGCCTCCTCGATGTCTCCCTCCTTCCTCCGCTGCATCCCAGCCCCCTCTCTGCGACCCCTTCCCTCCCAGTGCTTCGTGCCCCAGCCCACAGAATGCCCCTTGCTCCCCAAAACCGTGCTCACAGCCCTGCTCCTTCTGCCCCACACCTGTGTGCTGTCTCCTCAAGTCCAGGCCTGAGAGCCCCTGAGCCCTGCAAGCCCCCAGGTCCTGCCATACGTGGCTCTCCTTCCCAACCCAGAGGCTCTCCCCAGCCCCTTGGCTCTGCCAGCTGCTGTCCTTGCTCCAGCACCCGGCCCTTCTGCCCCCAGGCTGCCCCCTTTGTGCTGGTCTCCCCTGGGTGGTCCAGCATCTGCCTGGCCTCTCCATCTGCCCTCGTCCTGCAAGCCCCAGCCCCACCTCCCCGGACTGGTTTCCGGCTGCCATTACGGCCCCCTGCACATGTGGCTGGACTCCATCACCTCCCTGTACCACTGCTGCCTTGTTCAAGGCCAGCAGCACCTTGCACTGTGGCGGCCTGGCCTCTGTGTCCTGCTTGGCCCCCTTCTCCGCAGAATCTCTGGTGCCTTCCGGCTCCTGCCGAAGCGCTGGTCTCCCCTCCATGAGGGGTTGGCGCATCCCTCGCGCCTTGCCTGCCTGGGCCTCACTGCTGCCGTGGCCTGGGCTCTGGGTGGGTGGCAGGGTGCCACTAGCCCAGGCTCTGGTGGCAGCTGGTGGCCTCCTCCAGGGTACAGCCTCACCCTCCTGCCTGCGTCCGTGTGCAGACTACTCGCCTCCTTGCTCCTTGAGGCACCCATGCCTTTCTCTGGCTCGCAAAGATGGACTGGAACACCAGGCTGCCCCTATTCCAGGCGCATTGCTGTGCCGGGACCTGAGCCCTGCACCCAGGCTGCGAGTCCCTGTCCCACATCCTTGCCAGCCCTGCCGGAGCCGCGCGGACGCTCCCCCGGGCAGTGCTCCGTGCCGCCCCAGGGCCTGACCCTTGCTCTGCCACGCGTGCGGGATGGTTTTGGGGGCTGAGTGCTGACCCGGCGCCTCCCTCAGGGCCCAGGCGGGCTGGAGGCTGACACACAGCCTGGGGGCCACGACTGCTCCTGAAATAGCAGCCGCGGCCACTCCCGGTTGCTTTGAGCTGGTCAGCAGCCATGCCAGGGCTGGGGAAGGCAGGACGCCTGGCACGCACTCAGGCGAAGGGAGCCATGCGTGGGATCGTTGACCACGCTGGCGCCAGCCTCCTCTCCTCTCCCACCAAGAGCCGTCACTCCTAGGGGCGGGAGCCCAGAGCCAGATGTTTGCCAAAGCCGCAGTGTAACATGTGCGTCGCAGAGATCCAGCCGGGGCAGGGCTCCAGATGAGCTCCTTGCCTGCAACTGCTCTCGCTGGAGATGGAGAGGATAGCTGGGGAGCAGAGCCCCAAGCTGTGGGAAGCTCACCGTCCTTTCCCACACTGTGGTCTGTGTAGAGAAAGTGCCTGGCACAGCCACAGAGTCGAGAGGGTGATGGTTGGGGTCTCTGATGTAGCCTTCCGGATGGGTCTGCAGGAAGAAACTTTGACTCCTATGGGTGATGTAGGTGAGAGCTCCAGTATGGGGCTTTGTTTCTCTGTCCATCTGCCCTAGGAGACCGAAGAGCCTGGGGGTGCTTCCCTTCTCCCTCCTACCCTGCCAGAGACTGGGAGCAGGGGGCAAAATGACAAGGTCTTAAGAACTTGAGAGCTTGTCTCTGTCCTCCCACTTCTCCCTGCACTGAGGAGGGACATGTGTGCCCAGGGCCCACCCTCCCTCCTTCACATTCAGAGCTCCTTGCAATTTTTGCTGTGTCTCCTTTCTCCATATCCTCAAGATACTTTGCTGCTGCTCTCTGCCATTCGCTTCTGCTCTACTTCAGCCACAGCAGTTCTGCGAGGTGCCCTTGGGCCCAGCTGCAGTGGCTGCATGGCAATGAGGAAGGTCTCCTGCCAAACCTCAGTGCTGTGGGAGGAAGGGGCAGAGGCAGACACTGCTGTGCCAGACTGCCAGTGCTGCATACAGGGCTGGCTATGCACAGCGCCTTTCCCAGCAGGATTGGAACTGAAGGGGCAGGCTGGAGGCTCAGCAGGGTCTTTGGTTGGAGGTCAGTAGCATTTTTAGCATTACCTCCCTAAGTCTGAATGTGTTTGTGAGTGTAGAGCAGTCTCTGCAAGCCTCATGCCCCTGTGCATGTCTTGGCAAGGGAGCACCGCACATACTGTGGCAGCCCCTGCTCTGACGCTGGTGCTCAGGGTTATTGGTAAGGAGTCCTTTCTGCCTCTGCAGGAGCAAGTTACCTTTCCTTCATACAGCTCTTAGGCCTGAGATGTTGCCTGTTGTGTGCAGAGGGATTCAGCATTCAAGTCACAGGGAAACACACAAACACTGACTATAAAAATAGTGGAAACTGTGAGGAGGGAAAAAAATGACTTTTTCTAGAGCATATGGGGTCAGTTGTTCTGTGCAAAGAATGATGGCACCATGATTGAGCATCGTTGAGAATGGAGCAGGATGGTCTAGTGGTTACCTCATTCCCTAGGTCTTGGGAGACTTACTTCAGTGCCGCTGTAACATAACCTCTTCCCTCTTGCTGTCCCTTTTCCTGACTGGGATAATAGTCCTTGGTCATAAGCTGGAGAGTGTGGGAAGATCTTGCTGATGTCTCACAACACTGAGGCTCCGTCTGGCACTGGGTGCTCCAGAGAATGTTCCCTACTAAGATGTCAACTCTAGCAACCGACTCCTTCACTGGGAAGATAAGGCAAATCTCCTCCTAGGGGAGCCACACTGCAGGTGCTTTGATCTGAAGAGAAGCCTGTCTGGGATGGACATTCCAGGGATGGAGTATTCTTTGCCTGTTCTACTGACCAGTTGCTCTCCCCCATGCTCCTATGTATTGCCCCTGTTACCCTCTGCACATTATGCTGCTTGCAGCAGCATCCTGCCAACAAGAGCAGGGTCGGTTTGTGAGGGAGTGCAAGCTAGGAGTCAAGGGTGACCCAGCTTGGGTAGGCCTGTGCTCTCCCTGAACAGGATTTTGTGCCACTACACTTGAGCAGGGCTGGGGGACAGTGACAAGCTCCATCAACAGCCCTAGACAGGATGAGGGGATAAATCAGGTCCAGGATCCATCCAGAATGTCCTTTCAGGGACAGCAGGAGATGACATCAGAGACAAGGCTACAGAGTAGGTCCAAGATCCATTTGAACAAGCCAGTCAGCACCCCATGAGGGCAGTGGACAAGGCTGGACCAGACACACCTGCAGTGCAGCTCAGGCAAAGACTGAAGGCTCAGGTGTGGGCTGAAGTGTAGTTCCTGAGCCTATGGGCAGTTGGTATGTTTGGAAGCCTGCAGACTCTAAGCCACCATTAATTGGCAATGAATTGACTCTCCTTGTAAGGATTGGTGCCAATAAGAGATACTTATGTTGCCATACAAAAGAGGATCCGGGTTTGAGCACTGGACCCTTGCTTGTCTATGCTGTTCCACTTACAGCTCCTGTCTTGGCTCTGTCTGGTTTCAGAAGGGCCTGACCACTGCAATGCCAACGCCACCATTCAAGGTCATTTGGCCACAGGGTCAGGGAACAGACTCTATTTGGTTTTATTCAGTAGTAGACACAACTGTAGTGTTTTTAGCTCATTCCTGAGGATTGTAGTATGCAGAATGTGGAGATAAAATGCCACATTCTGGGGCTATGTGTGATAGCTTATAGAGGTCCTGGAGAGGATGGTCCCAGTGTAAATTCTGGGCACACATCACCTTTGCTTCTGGCTCCCACAGAGAAAGTGATATTCGGAAGGGATCTGATACCACTGACATCATTGATACAGATGCCAACCTTAACATCAAAGTTGGCATCAACATCATTTTCCTCAATGAAGGTAGGAACATGGAGTCCCTGAGTGTGTTCGTAATCTTTAGCAGAGATCATGCATGGTTTTCTGAACGTGTTGCTAGAGCAGGCTACAGACCTAGCACCAAACATGTCCTTGAAGGCAATTTCCCCCATCCCTTAGTTGTCAGTCCTTGGTGTTTCTCATGCATCAATGGTGCCTCTCCACATAAATGGTGGACATTCCCATGTGGGCATCTCCTTCTGGACTAGAGCCGTGTGTCAAATAGCTCACGTGCCCATTTCTCTCCATTCTTGTCTGTAGAGGACCCAGGATGTTTGATTCAGAAGCAGATGCTTGCACTATGATTGCAGTAGTGTGGTTGTCTAAAGCTGGTCATGGTGAATTTCACCCCATGTATCTGAATGTTTGTTCTCCACACATGCCACATACGGAACTGTGATGCTGGCCTAGGGCTCACTGCTGTTTGCAGCAGCTACATCACCATGGATCATCAGTGAGCTGCCTGGCCATCCTGTCTGAATGGCCTTAGAGCCTTCCAGGTGGAAATCAGAGTATGGTCTGGAACATCACAAACTGGTTCTATTTTCAGGCTGCATATTCCATCAGGAGGAAACTTCTCCAAAGTTGTAATAGTCTACACCGATAGGATTGTGTTTTCAATCTTCCTGACCTTTTGTTGTGCAGGCTATTTTATCTCAGTTCTTAGTTTCTCTCTCTCTCTTTTTCTTTCATTTTTTCCCCCCAAAGAGTTGCTCAGGCCACTTCACAGCCCGTCTTCAGCTCTTGTCAGCTGAACTTTGCACCTTTTGTGCAAATGCCAGACTATCTCAGGGGATGGGCGGCAGTGTCCTACTTTGGCAATAATGATATCTCAGGAGATTTCAAAGCAACAAAATGGAATTAGACAGTGAATTTTTAATCAGAGTGCCCTTAATATAGCAGTAGTGTGGACAGATCCCACATTTGAGTAACTAGGACTCCAGCCTGTTTACCTGGCTTTTCTCATGACCCTTATCACCCAGACTGGCCACGTACTGTGGCCTCTTACAAGTGCAGCAAAATGCTGAGAGCAGCCACCTGCCTTTCAGCACTTCTTCAAGATAGGGTTGGTGCTGCAGCCTTCGTTAACAATGGTTTTGAGTTGCTGGGCATAGGGAGGGTGGTAAACACATTGTGTATCGGCTGTGAGACCTGAAAGGCTGAAAGATTCGTGCATGTGGCCTCAAGCAAATGCTGGCAGGTGGAAGATTTCCCGCATTTGCAAACATGCTCCCTTGTCAGTGACCCATCACACAAGCCTCTTCAGGAATCCCAGTCCCTGCAAAAAATAAGTGATCCCTCTAACAGGGAAAGGGGGGATTGAACAACCCCTGCAATGAAGGCAAGAGTCACCAGGACCTTCTGCAGCAGTCACACACAGCTTCACAAATTAATTAAAGTTGGCAGGGCCCTTTGGAGATCATCCAGTCCAACACTCCCTGTTCAAGCAGAATCACCTAGAACACACTGCACAGGATCACATCCAGATGGGTTTTGAATATCTCTAGAGGAGACTCCACAACCTCTCTGCGCAACCTTGTCTCCCCTTTCTGTCACTCTCACATTCACAAAGTTTCTCCTCAAATTCAGGTGAAACTTCCTGTGCTTCAGTTTATGTCTGTTGCCTCTTATTCCATTGCTGGACACTGCTGAAAAGAGTCTGGCGCTGTCCTCTTGACACCCTTCCTTAAGGTATTGTATACACTGATAAGATTCCCCCTGTCCCAGCCTTCTCTTCTCCAGGCTAAACACACCTTGTTATTTCAGCCTTTAATACGAGAGCTGTTCATGTCCCCTAATCATCTTCTTTTCCCCCATGCTGGTCTCGCTCTAGTAGCTCCATGTCCCTCCTGCCCTGGACAGACCAGCACTGGACACAGCACTGCAGATTTGGCCTCACCAGGGTTGAGCAGAGAGGAGGATTTCCTCCCTTGACCTGCTGGCAACGCTCTGCCTAAGGTACCCTAGGAGACCAGGGCACATCGCTGGCTCATGGTCACCTTGTCTTCGAGGATGTCCAGGTCCTTCTCTGCAGAGCTGCTTTCTAGCAAGTCACCCCCAGCCTGTCCTGGTGCATAGAGTTATTTTTCTCTAAGTGCAGTACTCTGTGCTTCCCTCTGTTGTTTTTTTATGAGGTTCCTCTCTGCCTGTGTCTCCAGTCTCTCAAGGCCCCTCTCAATGACAGCACAGCCCTCCAGTGTATCTGTCACTCCTCCCAGTTTTGTATCATCAGCAAACTTGCACTCTGTTCCTTCACCCAGGGCAACTTCTGTAGATGTGCAGGGCTTCCCCATGAAGAAGGCGTCTGCTGGGCTATCATCTAAGGGCTTACTGTCCACTAAAGAGCTGTTAGCATTTGAGTGCCTTTATCCTCTTGCTCCCATTGTGTTCTGGGGCATGGGTGCAACACTCAGTAGCAACTGTCTGTGTTGAACATTCAGGCTTTGAAGCCTGCAATGAAAAGCATCTTTTGCCCAAGGGATGTTGTTGGTTTCTGGCCTTGAGCTCCATTTCCACTCCCCTGGTCTCCTGTTGGACCTCCATGATGCCTAATTCCTGCACTGGGTTGCTGATGTGCTGGGATGCCCAGGATGGCCCTTTGTATCAAAGGGCTGTATCCTCCTTGGCTTCCCGTCACTCTTCATACTCGTTTCCCTTGTTCAGCAGCAGAATCATAATTCCCTTCCCTCAGATTTTCCTTCACAGTCCAGCTCTTGCTTAATGCTGAGCACATTGTGTTTTTGAAGATGTTCTCTTATATTCTCTTATTTCCATTATCTTATGACAGGAGGAAACAGCAAACATCACATGTGCAGCCTGTTTCCACATAAGCCTTAAAATTGCCCATTTATCTTGTTAGGACTCAAGTCTGAACTAGGATTGAGGCTGCTAACCACTGCTGTCCTGTGGTTAGCTTGCAGAAGAGCCTGGGTGGTACCTGCTAGAGAGCAGTGCAAGATGCCTATCTGAAACAAACACCCTCTTGAAAGAGGCAGGTGGGTGAGGGTGTCAGGGCTGAGGGCATTAAAAGCCCTTCATGGCCATAATCAGTCTCATCTGTGACCCCCCCCAGCCATTCCCTTCTGCCCATAGGTCAAAGGCTCCATTTAAGCTCTGGCTTGGGTCCTCAGTCCTTGGTCTTAGTGATGTTGTCAGTGTACCCATTTTCCAGCTCTGTTCCTGAAAGGCTCTCCAGCTGGTCTTGTAGGTAGCCTGTCTCCTGTGTGGATTGCTCAGGTGCATGTTGAAGCCTTTTCTATGGTCTTGTCTCTTTTTGCTCCTGTCTAGATTCCCTGGATGGACCCAGGGTCTGTTTCATTGCTTACTCTCTCGGGGACTGCGGGGACCCTGTTACCTGCTATGGTCAGACCCTGTGAGTCTACAGCTATTGGCTGCGGGCCCTGCCTGCACCCCTGTCGCCTGCCTTCCCTTACAGAGTAGCCAGATCTTGGTGTTCTCTGGCAAAGGGGTGGCTGTGGCCCTTGCAAGCCCTGTAACGTAGGTCTGACAGCTCCTAACGTGTCAGGGTCTGGCGACAGATATGGGCTTGGAATTAAATTCTGCATCTTTGCCTCATATAAACTTGTTCCAAGCCAAACATAATGGGTCTCCCACAGCCCTTGGGAAGGGGGTTCCTGTTTCTTTCTCTTTCCCTGGCAGTATTTTTTAACTCCTTGGCTACATCCCACAGGGTAACTCTCCCCTTGTGCCAATACAGGGAGGTTTTACCCTTGCTGTGACCCATGAGTGGACAACAGTTGTGCTGTGAGGAATGAGACATGGATGCTGGATGTGCTGGAGCTAGGAAAGACCCAAGTCAGCCCTTGGGGTAGACAAAAAGGAAGTTCTGGAGGTGCTGGAAATAGACTCAGGTTGAGCCTAAGGCATTGGTAAAACCAAGGCAGTGCTACAAGGGAGAAAGAGCCTTCAGGGGATACTGGAGGGAGGGTTAATAAGCATGTGCAAGCTTAGGCATAAGCAGGTTTGGTCAATGTCATCTACTGAATCATGCTTGTTTGCAAAGGCTATAGTTAGGTGTCTGCGAGACATAGATTTTGCTGTAAGGACCTCTTGGTTGTCACTGCCTGTTACTGTTCCCCACAGGGAATGTGTATGGACAGAAGTGGGGACAATTGCTGGCCCCTATGGAGGAGTATACTCTTTGAGGGGCAATGGTGCCGTCTGCCTTTGGTTTTATGTAAGGCTCTTTCTCTCTTGTAGGCATGAATATATGAGGAAAACCCAACTAGTTCTACAGCCCCTTCCCTGCAGCCCAGGACTCAATGCAGGAAAATCCAGCCTGTCACAGCAAGAGATGCTGCCCAGCTCTCCTTGCAGTTACATACAGACCAGTCCACAGTTTCTCATTTGAAGCTGTGGGGTCCTCCTCTGTGCCTATGGGGGCTGGGCAAATGGAAGGCATTTGGGAGAGTTCCAGTAACAGTCACAGAATCCTTGTTAAACCTGCAGTGAGAGGGCTGCAGAACTAGTTGTGAGGCCTAGGACAGGGACCTTACCCTGTTCTAGATGAGGAACTATATAGCACAAGATTATGGTGAACATTGGATAAGGAACCAAACAGTGGCTGTAGAATATCAGCATAAAGCTCTGTACAGCCTTTACAGTAGATAATAGCTCACGACTATTCAGTTGTGTTGTGAAAACCGCCAAGGATGGAAGCTTGGCAGTCTCTGTGGGCAACCTGCTTTAATGTTGGCCTGCTCCTAAATGGAGAAAACTTTTCCCAGTATCCTGTCTGAACCTCTCTGGTTCCTATAGCCGATGTCTCGTCCTGCTGCCATGCACCACTGTGAAGAACCTGGCTCTGTCTCCCCCATAACCTCCATGTGGGCATTGGCAGGCTGCTTGAGGTCTTCGTGTGGAGTGTAACGACTACTGTCTTGCTGTCAGGGATCTCCCCTGATCTCCACAACCCTTTAAAGAGTAGCCCTAGAAGTTTGGTAGAGTCAGCACCCATGGGCGCATCTGTTGAGTCCTGTGGACTAATATGTGTTAAGTTTTCTCAAGTAATATCTGGCTCAGTCATCATCCCCAGCCAGTAGTGCTAGTCCTTGAACTCCTTCCCTAAGCACAGGGGCCTGGGAGGTCTTGGTGAAGGCTGAGGCAAAGAAGGCCTTGAGTGTCTCAGCCTTACCTGTGTCTGCTGGTGCTAAGTCAGCCATCCCTTTCAGCAAAGGGCTCACATTTTTCTTATTTAGCCTTTTACTAACAGTGCAGTGGCAGAAGCTCTTCTGATTGCTCTTGATGTTTTTTCCTTGCAAGTCTCAGCCTCACTTTGACTTTCCTGACACCTTGCCTGTATGTCTGGACAATGTTTCTAAATTAATCCGTTGTAGATCCTCTCTGCTTCCATCTCCTGCATGCTGCCATCTTGCCTTGAGGCTCAGCCATAAGACCCCTGTTTAGCCAAAGTGGTCTCCTGATACATCTGCTTGTTTACTTGAGTTCCGAGATTGACTCACTGGTCCTTGGAGGATGCTGTCTGGAAGGTCTGCCAGTTTTCCTGAGCTTCTTTGACCTTCAGAGCTGCCTTCCATAAGACCTCACTTGCCAGTTCCCTGGCAAGTTCCTTGGCTGAAGTCTGCTGGCTTCAATTCCAGGGCCTGCTACTCTTTCCTTATTACCTTCCTGAGTGGGCCTCTGTGGGGCACAAGGGAAGGTTTGCTGTGGGACGTGGGAGAAGGGCTGGGGCCTGGACGTGGCCATGGTCAGGAGGGTGTGCGGTGCTGGGGGACATTAGTATACCCCTTGGCTGAGTGGGCTCTGTGCAAGGCTGCAAGCAGTCTGGGTTGTCCCAGGAAGGTTCTGCAGATACAGAATGAGAGGGCAAGGCATGGAGTAAGAATAACTGAAATAATACTTTGTGTACTATCCACAACTGCAGCATGGCTGCAGACAAGTGCATTTTTAAAATCATAGATTTGATGTCATTCTTGATGGGCAATTTCAGCTTTGCAGCAATTAGGTCCAGGGCTCTCCCTGCTTCACAAGGGAGCGGGCTAGCTGGCTGGGGAACTGCATGCCAGGCGAGTGTGGGTGGAGGAGCTTCACGAGCCTTGCCCGCTCCTGCAATTAGATCTGTCTCTGAGGCCAGACTGCCAGCTCCATTGGGCAGTCCTGCTTGGAGAGGCTCTGGGTGCTGGCAAGTAGATGGGGAGATGATGTTTTACTGCTCGTCAAAGAGAGCTCATCTGCTTCTTTCCCATTCCCAAGCCTGATCTAGCTCCTGTGGCAGACAGCTGGATTTCCAGTGGGTACCTTTCTTAGCACAGTAGCCCCAGAGGATGGAGTGAGGCATCTGAGCTGCTCTGGGAACAGCAGAGCCTTTGGCCAGGGGAGTGAAAGGAAAATGTCTTATTCAAGAGCTTGATGCTATGCATAGCATTAAAGCAGCTGACGTGCATTTTAGAACACTTTGAGACTGATAAGCAGCTCATTTGGAAGGGGTTATTAATTTGCCTATTTTGGCTGCTGTGGCAGCTCAACAGCTTCAGGAGCATTTCCATCTGTAATGCCTGTGAACATTACTAGTTAAAACTCTGGCACAATAAGCAGCACACAATTCAGCTGTAGTGCTTTAAGTGTATCACCTCAGGATGATATCCAACATAGAGCCAGAATACAGGTAACCAGACCTCTTCTGTCACCTCCAAAGAGGCCACGTCTCCATTTGGTGTTCAGGAGTCAGAAGAGAAGTATAAGAATAATTATAAGAATAATTTCAAGTCTAGAAACTTGTCCTCTTAGGAAACTGAACAATGCAACCTCTTTGTTTAGTTTCTCTGAAGAATGGCTTGCAGCACCCATCACCACCATCCCAACAGCAACAGGGAGGAGGCTCCTAGAAATACCAACCCCTTAAATCTGACAAAGACAGGAGGGATCTGTAGACAGTCACTGAAGTCAGGCAAAATGCAAGCTAGAAATAAGAGGCAAATTTTTAAGAAGGGGCAAATGAAGCTGGAAGCAGCTTATGAGGTAATTTATCACATCCAGAAGCAGATAATGCCACTTTCTCATGGCCTCTTCCCTTGCCAAATTGGTTGCAAGAGATTATTTCAATTCCAGCTACTTTCTTTTTCCCCCTTGTTTCAGTAGTGCCAGCAAGGTCAGATTTATTCTCTCAAATGAACATCTCCAGCTGCCATGGGTCCTTATCATCAGATCCCTCACTTTCTGCCCTCCTGTTGCTTTGCTGACAGCAGCAACATGATAATGGGGCCTGTGATGGGATTTTCTGGTTTGAACCGTGCAGCTCTGTCGTAGTCCAGCCAGGCTGAGGCCTGCATGCTATGCCCTGCTTGTGCCAGGTACGTGTACATCGCCGTGCTGCACTCACCCAGGCCAGGCACTGCCGTGGCCTGGTGTGCCCCTTTGAGCCCTGCTGCCTCGGCCTGGGGGCTCCTGGTGCATATAGGCCGTTCCTCAGAGCTGGTATGGAAGGAAGAAGGATGCACCGAGAGACAGGGAGCAGGAGGGAGGGGGCTGGAAGCAGAAGGGGGGCAGGTGGAGCCTGTTTCTCAAGTGCTCTGTGGCACTCACTCATGTTTGGGTCGCTCTCGTGGCACCTGTGGCTCTGAGTGCTCTGCAGCTGGAGCAGGAAAAGGGGATCCTGTTTCACGGTGCTTCTTCCAGCAGCTGCTGTGCAGTCACGGAGCAAGTCCTCGACGGGGAGGAAGTCCTTGTAGAGGGAATGCAGTGCTGGCTGGCGGCTTCTCCCAGGATCTCCCTCCTTGCATTGCCTTGCAGGGGTGCCGTGGGCAGTGGGGCTGCTGAGGAGGAGCTGCGGGTGCTGCTTCCTCTTTATGGGGACGGGGAGTTCAGGGAGGAGCGTGAAGGGGGCCAGCGCAGGTAGCGCCTCCCGGCCAGGGTGCAGTGTGTAGGAAAGTCTGGTGGGGAGGAGGCCTCACCTGGACCTGATCTACTTCTGCCGGCCCAGCCACACTCTGAGCTGTCTTTTGCTGCTCCCCTGTCTCTGAGGATCTGTGCAGGGTTCAAGCTGGGGGGACGGCCCACAGGAAAACTGTTTGCAGCCCCCAGCTGGGCCCTTTCCTTGGCGCGCGTGCAGCGTTCCTGCGCTCTCGCTCACAGGAGCCGAGGCCCCTGCGCTGCTGCGGGGAGGAGCTGTGGCTGACGAGGCCTGAACTCCGCTTCACCCGGGCCTGGCCCAGCTGCCTCCTTCCTGGCTCTGTCCTCAAGCTTTGTTCTCTCTTGGAGCTCCCAGCTGGTGGACGAGCCATGGCAGGGATGCTAGAGTGCAGAGAAGGAGCCGTTTGCTGCTGGCCTGAGCTGCAAGGAGCACTTCAGATCCTTCTGCCGTGTCTACAGCAGCTAGTGCCACTCGTGTGGCTGTCACAGACAGGACTACCCTTGTTGTCATCTTCAGGTCCCAGCTCATGGAGTTTAGCTTGGAGAGTGGGACCGAGCTGGATTATGGAGAGGAAGGAGGAGGTTTTGCTACCCTTGTCCTAGAAGTCCTTGTGGGAGAGAAAGGGCTGAGGCCAAGGGCAGCTGCTGAGCCCGCATGGGCTGCCCTTGGCTGACCCTTTGCTGGGGCAACACCGTGGGCCTGGGATGTGGATGCTGCCCCGGGATGCAGGAGGGGAGGTGTCACCTGGACCAAGGAACCTCTGGTGATGCAGGCATCTGTGGTGGTGGGGGTAGCAAGCAGGGCATGGCTCTTGTGAGTCTGCAGTGCTGTGCTCGCCCGGCTCTGTGCCCGCTCCTGGACCAGCAGACCTTGCTCTGGGGGATGCCCCATGGCTGCCTGGAGCCCTGGGAGGCCTTGTCTTCCCATGGGGAGAGTTGCAGAGGAAGGAGTGATTTATTTGGAACAATGACTGCAGAGGTGAGGATGTCCTGGTCTGTGTGCTGGGTGCTCTGAGGGCCCAAGAACAGGGGGCAGCACGGGGCTGTGAAGGGGATGGTGGTCCAGTTCTACAGGCTAGTGGTCTCCATCCAGATGCTATGGAGGTGTTGCTGGCCCTGCTAACGTAGTGCCTCCTCCCACCCAGGTGACAGCCACAGATGCGGACAGCGGCCCGTTTGGCACCTTATCCTACTCCATCGGCTCTGGCATTGGCAGCATTGTCCCCACGCAGTTCAGCATCGATGAGAGCACGGGGCAGCTGTGTACTGTGCAGCCCCTGGACCGTGATGAGGGCACATCTGCCTACGACTTCACCATTACCGCTGTTGACGGGGTGAGTGCAGGAGAGGTCACGAGGATGCGGTGCTGTCGACTCAGCACCATGTCAGGGGTGCAACTATCTTGTCTAATCTGGTCCTTTCCCAGGGCGGCCTGAACTCCATGGTGTACGTGAAGGTTTTTCTGGAGGATGTGAATGACAACCAGCCAGTGTTTTACCCCTTGGACTATGCGGTCAGCATCAGCACGCAGAGCATGCCAGGCACTGCTGTGCTGCGTGTCACCGCTCATGATAAGGATGAGGGGCTGCATGGGAAAGTGACCTACCGCATTGTCCAGGGTAACACCCCTCCGCTCTTCTCCCTTAACAAAGACACAGGTGAGAGCTCCTGGGTAGCCAGGGCAGCGGGATGCGGGCAGGAGTAAAGCCTGTCCGAGTGCTATGCATGGCCACCCCTGCTGTGAGGGCTGCCCCCACAGGATGTCTTGTCCTCTCCTGACATGTTGCCGTGCCCCAGCTTCCTTAGTCCCTGCATGCCCTTTTACAGGCTTGCTCTCTGCTTTCTTGTTTCTGCTTCCTGTCTCGTTTGTTTGTCCCCTCTGCCATCTCTTCCCTTGTTTTCTGTCCCTGGCTCCCTGCACTTCTCTCCCTGCTTGCTGCTGGCTTTGCACCATCTGGCTGTCCCCTCCTTGGCTCCTTCTCCCTGTCCAGTTCCCTATTCTCCCCTGCTTGGTGCTCTCTCCTTCACCAATGCGCCGTCCTCCTTGGTCTCACCTTTCTGCCTGGCTTCCCCTGTTCTACCAAAGCCAGAATGGTGCTGCTGGATGAGTCCGTGCTTGCATGCAGCGATAGGGCTCTCAGCAGGCCGGGGAGGGTGGCCTGTGCTCAGCACAGATGTCAGGCCCTCCCCACACTGGTCCACGAGTCCCTAAAGTGAGGCTGGGATAGCAAAGGCCTGTGAGTCAACCTAGTGCAGGGCCACCTCCTTCGTAGGTTTGTCCCATTAGGTCCTTCTGTACTACCCTCCCTCCAGGAGTTTCCCTGCAGCCCAGATCACACCAGTTGCTGCTGCCCCAACCCCTGCCCTGCAGCCCCAGAATTTCCATTCCCTCCTTTTCCTCTCCCAAGAGCTGCCCTCTGGCTTGTCCCGCCAAGATCTTGCTGCGACTTAGCTCAGGGTTTGGCTTCAGGGAGAGGAGGGAGGGTTAGAGGAGTTTTTCACAGGTGGGTTCTCTTTCTTTGTGCCAGCTCTCCTATGGTAAATTCCTCCCTATTTGCTGCTCCTTTAGGTCTTTTTTTTTCAGGCCTACGCTTTCACAAGGCAAAGGGCCTGTTCCATGGGTGGAAGATGACAGGCGATGGGTGCAGCATAGCACCCTTCTGAGCTGCTTTCCTCCCTAGGTGTCATCTCCCTCTCATGGTCCTTGAGTGGCAAAGCCAACACGCTGGTGCAACTAGTGATCTCTGCACGAGATGGTGGAGGCCTGCAGGCACAGACGAATGCCCGAGTGAACATCAGCATTGTGGAGGGCACAGTCTCACCTCCTGTCTTCGAACAAGCTCAGTACTTCTTCACAGTGCCTGAGGACATGCTGCCAGGTGCCAGCGTGGGAGCTGTTCAGGCCCAGAACCCTCCAGGTATATACTTATCGGGGACTGTAAAGGACAGTGGCAAGGGCAGCACAGGTGGCACTGCCCAGCCTTGACGCTGTCTGTAGTAAACTGAGGAGGTGAGCTGGGTACACAAATTGCTCTTTTTTGTCTTTGTTTCTTTGCCCACAGGTCATGCTGATGACATCTTTTATTCCATCTCTTCGGGGGATCCTCATGGCTATTTTTCCATTGACTCTGGCTCAGGGCAACTCCGCACTAGTCTGCCTCTTGATCATGAGACCCAGGCTGTCCTCATCCTGGATATCCAGGCCCGGAGTGGTTCACCCCCTGCCTATAGCAATACACATGTGAAAATTTCTGTGTCGGACGTGAATGACAATGCGCCAGTGTTTCCAGCCCCCTCTGACTCTATCTTGCTGCCAGAGGCCACAGAGCCTGGGAGCACGGTGTACACTTTGCAAGCCGAGGACCGGGACAGCGGTGCCAATGGTCAGGTGCATTTTGAGCTGGTTTCAGGAGGAGATGGCATCTTCAGCGTGGAGCGCTCCTCAGGGGCAGTGCGACTGATGGGGGCCCTGCAGTATGAAGCCAGTGCTGCCTATGGGCTGGCCATTGTGGCCCGGGATGGTGGTGTTCCCCAGCTCAGCTCCACCTTCACTCTGCTGGTGCACGTGCAGGCCGAACACGACAACGGGCCCATCTTTGACACACTCACCTACCGCGTGGAGGTGCGGGAGGGGGTGCCTGTCTCCACGCGCTTCCTGCAGGTGCGGGCCCTAGCGCGCGATGTGGAAGCCACGACCCTGATCTACCACTTGCGCGCTGATGGGGATGCTGCCAGCTTTGGCATCATGCCCGAGAGCGGTTGGCTCTATGTCAAAAGCGCGTTGGACCGGGAGATGCGGGACCTGTATGTGCTCACGGTGCTGGCCTCGGCAGGAGGAAGTAGTGCAAGCGGGGAAGCCCGGAAAACAGGCACCAGCACGGTACGGATCAGCGTCACTGATGAGAATGACAACAGCCCCCGGCTGAGCGAGGAACGCTACTTCTTCACCATCCCTGAGAACCAGGCACCTGGTAGCAGTGTTGGCAGGGTGATGGCAAGTGACCGGGATGCCGGACAGAACAGTCGGCTCACCTACCGCCTGCTCCAGCATGACCCCAACTTCCTTATCCATACGCAGACAGGTGAGAGGCTGCTGGCTTCCTAGGGGAGGCCCAGGGCAGGTCCAAAGTGATACAGTCCAGGCTGGCAGGATATTTGTCTGCCAATATCCTACTCCTGGGTTCCCCAGCAATGTGTCCCCAGACCCATTTCTGAAGAGGTCTCTGGGCTGATCTTGTCCCTTCTCCCTCACAGGAGAACTCAGCACGAAACACAGCCTGGACCGGGAGCAGCAGTCTGGCTACCAGCTGTTGGTGATCGTGCAGGATGGGGGCGCACCACCCCGCAGTGCCACCGGAACCATCTATGTCACGGTGCTGGATGAGAATGACAATGCCCCTATGTTCATTCATGTGGCCAGTGGTCAGGAGCTGCCGGTGCAGGTAGGGAGCGCATGTGCCTTTCCTGTGCCATAGGCCAGGGAGACATGGGCCTGGGAGCCCAAGGGGCTGGGGATGCTGCAGGAGGAAAAGTCAGAAGGATGTCCCAGGGGAGTTTTGGGGCGGGGATGAAGCAAACACAAGTTGCATCCGTGCAGAAGCCTGGACAGTCTGGCAAATGTGAGGAAGAAGTGGTAAAAGGGACATGCCTTTGGGACACCCCTATGCATGGAGAGTGTGAGCACTGGTAGGAGTGACTTACAGGGAGGAGTAGTTGACTCACATGTGTCTGCAAGGAGGGAAGGTGGAAGGAGCCCAGACCCAACCCAGTGGAGCCACAGTGAACAGGGGCAAGCAGGGAGGCATGAGGTGCTCTTGTCTCCTGTATCTCCAGGCTTTCAGATTAGCCACTTGGCTTTGTGAGTGGTCAGGGAAGGGCTGCCCAGCTAAGCATTGCGCTTGCAGAGGTTTTCTGAGAGAGCCCAGTATATACTATGGGCGCCATCCCACCTTTCCTCTGGGCACTGGTGGCAGCAGTCACACAGGCACGGTGTGCTGCAGTCTTGCTTACATCTGTGCTGCTCGATGCAAGGGAGCTACCCCTGCCTCCCTGTTGCTGGCACCCTCTCTGCCCCTCTGCAGCAGCACTGGGTGAGGGCTCTCCAGAGCTACAAGCAGCACTGGCAGGGTACCAGCAAGGGAGCTAGGTGGGTAGAGGAGGCCTGTTCTTGTGATCCCTAGGGATAACAGGCTGGGGACTTGTCACATGAACAGCCTGTGTGGAATGCCACCACTCAGATGGGATAACTGCAGCATATCCTCAGGGACACATGCAGTGCACCTGCGCAGCAGGCTCTGCGATGGTCTCCTGAGGTACTGGGATGCACTGGGGTGCTCCCTTGCTGGGATGGGTTACTGAATGCCTTCTTTGCTTCAGTCGTGACCTCTTCAGGGACCTCCAAAGAGGGTCCAGAAGAGTTGGCTAATATTCAAATGCCACTTTCTCCAAGCTCAGGATTGGTGCATTCCTACAAGAAAGAAGTTGAGCAAGGAGGGAAGGAGAACTGTGTGAATGGGCAGGGAGCTTTTGGTAAAACTTAAACAGAAAAAGAGAGCATATACATTGTGGAAGAAGGGTCAGACCACATGGGAACAATATAGGAACATTGTCAAGGAATGCAGGGATGCAACAAGGAAGGCCCATTTGGAATTAGAGTTAGCGAGAGATGTTGGGAACAGCAGGAAGGGCTTCTATAAATATATCAGCAGCAAGAGGAAGACTAGGGAAAATGTGGACCCGCTGCTGAATGGGGAGGATGCAGAGAAGGCAGAGTTACTCAATGCCTTCTTTGCTTCTGTCTTTACTGCTTACTGCTAATGCTAATTCCCATGAACTACAGAGCTCAAACACGAGAGAGAGGAATACATTCCACTGATTGAGGAGGATTGGGTTAGAGATTATTTAGGCAAACTGGACACCCATAAATCTGTGGGCCAAGAGGGGATGCACCTGTGGGTGCTAAGGGAACTGGTGGGTCTTATTACTAAGCCACTCTCCATCATCTTCAAGAGGTCATGGAGAGAGCAGGGGAGGTGCCGGAGGACTGGAAGAAACCAATGTCACTCCAGTCTTCAAAAAGGGCAAGAGGGAGGACCTGGGAAACTACAGATGTGGACACCCATAAATCTGTGGGCCAAGAGGGGATGCACCTGTGGGTGCTAAGGGAACTGGTGGGTCTTATTACTAAGCCACTCTCCATCATCTTCAAGAGGTCATGGAGAGAGCAGGGGAGGTGCCGGAGGACTGGAAGAAACCAATGTCACTCCAGTCTTCAAAAAGGGCAAGAGGGAGGACCTGGGAAACTACAGATGAGTCAGCCTGACCTCCATCCCTGGAAAGGTGATGGAGCAGCTCATCCTAGAGACCATCTCTAGGCATGTCAAGGAAAAGAATGTGATCAAGAGTAGCCAGCATGGATTCACCAAGGGAAAGTCATGTTTGACCAACCTGATAGCCTTCTTCAGGGGGATGACGTGCTAGATGGACGACGGGAGAGCCGTGGATGTTATCTACCTTGACTTCAGCAAGGCTTTCGACACTGCCTCCCACAACATGCTTATGGGGAAGCTCAGGAAGTGTGGATTAGATGAGTGACATTGGAGTGGATTGAGAACTGGCTGGATGGCAGAGCTCAGAGGGTTGTAATAAATGGGGCAATGGGACCCCAGAGGGCTGTGGTGCCATTCAGAGGGACTTAGACAGGTTGGAGAATTAGGCAGAAAGGAACTTCATGAGGTTCAACAAGGACAAGTGCAGGGTCCTGCCCCAGGCACCAGTACAGGTTAGGGGTTGATTTGCTGGAAAGCAACTCCGTGGAGAGGGATTTGGGAGTCCTGGTTGACAACAAGTTAACCATGAGTCAGCAGTGTGCCCTCCTGGCCAAAAAGGCCAATGGGATCCCGGCCTGTGTTAGAAAGTGTTGCCAGCAGATCAAGGGAGGTGATCCTGCCCCTCTGCTCAGCTCTGGTGAGGCCGCTCCTGGACTATTGAGTGCAGCTCTGGGCTCCCCAGTTCCCACAAGAAGGGTGTAGAACTTCTAGATGGAGTCCAGAGCAGAGCGACAAATATGATTGACTCGTGTATCTATTGTATGAGAAAAGACTAAGCGAGTTAGGCCTGCTTAACCTGGAGAAGAGAAGATGGAGAGGGGGTTTTATTAGTGTGTACAAATACCTGAGGGGAGAATGTAAAGAGGATGGAGCCAAACTCTTCTCGGTGGTGGCCTGTGACAGAACAAGGGATAATGGATGAAATGAAACACAGGAAGTTTATTACATATAAGGAAGAACTTCTTTACTGTGAGGGTGGCAGAGCCCTGGAACAGGCTGTCCAGAGAGGTTGTGGAGTCTTGTTTGGAGATCTTCAAAACCTGCCTGGATGCCACCCTGTGCCACGTACTCCAGGTGTCCCTGCTTGAGGAGAGTGTTGGACTGGATGATCTCTAGAGGTCCCTTCCAACCTTAATCATTCTGTGATTCTGTTTCACCTACAGGGAGGTCCTTTCTCATATAAAGGTACTACAAAACCATGTGCAGCCTCACATGTCCATGTGCATCCTCAGGGAGACAGGGCAAGGCTGGCCCGGATTTAATCATGAAGACAAGTAAATGCTGCAACAGCCCAAGCGGAACAAATATCTGGCCGCTTTGGTTTGAAGTGCTCCTGCTAGAAACACTGGCAGAGAAGGCTGAAGCCCAGGAATAAGTCAGTGTTAATCATAATCTAGGTGTAAAAGAAAGGCTCAGAGGGAAAAGGAAAAAATAAATGATAAATGCAAAGCTCGGTGATTTATCGCAAAAGTGCTCAGTGAATTATTCATACCAACCTTCATTAGACAGAACAGAGAGGAGCTTCTGTGCTCTTTTCTTTATGCATGAAGGAGAGGGTCTCTCTTGCTGAGTGCTGTGACAGGAGCTTGCAGAACACATCGGCAAAGTGCTCTCGGGAACAGGCGGTGTTTGCACAGGAGCTGCAGCAGGCACAGATCCTCCCCAGGATTAATAGCTAGGAAAAGGAAAGGGAGAAAAGGGAAGCAATAAGCGGTCTGTTTTCGCAGAGGCAGAATGTTGCTGGTGGGGTGCCTGGGATGAGTGCTGGTATCCTTGCTATTCAGCGTTTTCATATATTCCCCAGAAAGGGTGATGGTTTGCTGGTGATGCTGGTCTATTCAAAGCGGTAGAGATGTGGGCTGCGTGTGGGGAACTGCAGGTGGACCCTGTGCTACCATTTAACTAGTAAAGAAGTTGGGAGATGAAACTCATAGCTGGGAAGTGATCTACATGACAAATAGCAATCTGAATTTCATTTACACAGTGGTGGGCTTTGAACTGGCGCCTGAAGTTTAAGGAGAAAGTTGGGGCTATCGCTGAGAATATTTTAGGGAAAATTAGCTCAGGGCTCAGCAGCAGTCAAAAAGGCAAATATAAAGATGAATATCATTAGAAGAGGGACAGAGAGGGAAGGAGAATGTTATTACCCACCATCTGAAATGCCGCACACCCTCTGTGCCCTGCCTCCATTCCACTAAATGGGCAGCAGCACTAGGAAAGGTTCAGGGATGGTTGTTAATATGATCTGCAGCAGGTAATGGTTTCCATGCAGGAAGAAATGATTCAAATGCTCTTTGACGTGGAGCAGATTGCAGGAATACAGTGGAGGTGTGCAGTAAATGGCACGGGGAAAGTCACAGGACTTGTTCTTCTTGCAGTACGAGAGCTAAGCCGCTCCATAGGAAATGACCAGCCTGCAGGTTTAAAATAAACAAGGACAGTACTTTTGCATGCAGAGCATAATTAAATTGTGAAATCATTGCCAAAAGTTGTATGGGTTCAAAATTAGATGAATTCATGGAAAGAAAAAAAAAATCCATCAAAGACTGCTGGACAAAAATATAATCTGTGGCTCAGGAAGTGACTTAGCCACAGACTGCTGGAAGCTGTGAAGGTTTCAGAGGAGGATTACTCCATGCTTGTCCTATTTCTTTGTGTCTTTTCCATATACCCACTGCCAGCCACTGCCAAACCTATGGCACTGGGCAGGATGGTGTTTTCATCTTTGGTTAAAGCTGGTGTTTGCACTGCCTTCTTGGAGGGCAGACCCCTGCCCTGGACAAGCCTGCCTGTCTTACCCAGCTGCGGGCTTTGCAGAGGCAAGAGCACTTCTGCTGCCACGCATGTGCCTCAAGTGACATTTGCACACGAAGCCCATGTGGATGCTACTTGTTTGACACCTGGACGAGGTCACCACTTTCCTGAGATGGAGCTTGATTCTTTATAGGAGAGGAGCCTGACCATGCGTGCAAAGCGGGACCTTCTTGTGTCCTGTCAGGAGCAACTGGGGATGGCTGAGGAGGGCAGATTCTATCCAGCCTTTTATAGGAGAGGGGCTGAAAGGGGCTCAGAGGCCCCTTAGGAGGTATGGCCCCAGCTGGAGGTGTCTACGCAAACACTCGTTCTCATAGAGCAGCCAAGCTATATTTAGAAGGCCCTCTGCCTCCATCGTTGCTGTGAAGGCTGTTCCAGATTTCTTGATCTGGTAGTTAGGAACCATCTCTTAACTTCCAGCCTAAACTAATTTCTGACCACTTCATACTCATTTGTTCTCATGCCAATATTGTGTTTTTGCTTAGACAGCTCTTCTCCCTGCTTGGAATTTCCCTCCCCTTCCCAGTGTTTACAGAGAGCAGTCACATCACTGCTCAGCCTGGCTAAGCAAGCCCAGCTCTGCTGATCCCCTCTCCTGCGCACCACCAGCACGGAGCTGGTGCCAGCAGCTCATGCAGCAGCATTAACACTCGCCTGCTCTTTCCCCACATCCTTGCTTGTCTTTTCCCTGTGTGTCAAAATGCCACCCCCTGCAAGTGCTTGGCACTGCTGGCTCCTTGGGGCTGGTGTGTGTGGCAGGATGTGTGTGAGCTCTGCGGTACTGTGCGCTGGCAGAGGGATGGCAGGAGCTTGGCCATGTGGGTGCCCAGCGCTCTTGTTGGGGTGGATACATGCGAGGAGTCTGTGCTGACAGTGGTGGGGCTACATCCGTTTCCATAAATATCCAGGAAAAGTGCCTGCACGCCAAGGTCTCTGCCAGCAAGCTGGTGACTCTGCAGCTTGTAGGCCTAGGGTTCATTGTGCACGTGCAGAATTAAGACCTTGATGGCACCCCGAGGCTTTAGCATGTAGCATTGGTCTTACTGGGCTGCAGACAGACAGCCAGCAATGCTAACCGGGAGCAAAGGAGTGAGGAGAAGAGCCCCAGGAGTCAAGGAATCCAGGCCCAGAAGAGCTGTCATTGCATTTGCAGGTTGCAGAGGACTCCAGTGGGGCGATGCTGAGAACCAAGGAAATGGCCGTGTTGCTGGTATCTAACCCCTGTGTGTGTCAGCACAAACATTTGTGCTCATGCTTGAAGGGGTCTGACACGGTAGAGAGAACCAGTAGAGCGAATGCAGGAGCCTGCATTTCCCCTAGTTATAGTTAGAGGAGGCTTTGGGTGCTACCTGTGCAACGCAGTGTCCTCCTTCCACTGCCCTGCTCACTGCTGCTGCCTGAGTTGGTGCAGCGGAAGGAGACTGCGAGACCAGAGCTCCTTTGCCGTGAGGTTGGGCAGAGTGGGTCTGTGCCCTGGCGAGGTGCAGGGCTGCCATAGGGCCACAGAGATCCCGCACAGTGGGTCTGGAGATGCTCAGTGCCACTAATCCACTGCCCATGCTGTGTTGCAGGTGCTGGAAGAGAAGCCGTCTGGACTTCTAGTAGCTTCCCTGCAGGCCAAGGACCCAGACGAGGGTGAAAATGGGACCATCATCTACTCACTGACAGGTATGAGCTGCTGAAGCGGCTGCGTGGTGCCACTCTGTGCCCTGCAGCTATGACCCTTGTGGGCGTGTGGGCATTTGCTGCACAAACTGTGCTGTACCATGCTTCCTCCTCCTGTGCGACCTGTCCTCTGTTGTCCCTGCACCTCCCTGCAGCATTTCTTCTCTCTGCAGGAGCCTGGGCCGAGCGTTTCACATTGCACATGGCAACAGGAGAGCTGCGTACCGCCACGGTGCTCCGCCGACCTGATCGTGCTGAGTATGTCTTCACTGTGACAGCCAGCGACCGGGGCGCCGTGCCGTGCAGTACCTCAGCCATCGTCCGCATTCAGGTGCCCCGCTTCCCTCCTTCCTGTGCACTGTTCAGCTACTTGGCAGTCTTCCTCCCTACCTTTCCACCCCCAGACCTTTATCCCAGGGCACACTGAGTCTTCTCTTGTTTCTTAGTGATGAGTTTCATCTTACAGCAGAGACTCCATTTTCTCCCTGATCAATGCACTTTCATGGTATGCTGTTTCACATCTTCCTGCCCTTGCAGTTCCCAAGGCTGTGCAGGTGTAATTCAATGTTCTGCTGCTTTTCTGTCCCAGCAGTGCCCTCTAACACCGTTAGCAAGCTCATACTGTACACAGCTTGCTCTTGTTTTTGCACCTCCTAATAGTAAATGTCTATACCAAAAGTCACCTCTTCTCAACTTAGAGGTCTGCTCAGAACCTTCCTTGAGCCATGTGGTCTTTTAGCCTTTTTCTTATGACATAGCAATTCCTATATACTCCTCTCATCAGTTTAATAGATGGTCTTCCATTTGCTGCTGCATCAGAGTTCAACTAAAGGCCAGGCGAGTTAGATGTGTCGCATTTCCTTTGTGTTTGTAAAGTCCTGTGTTATCCTGGCACACCTGCCTTTAGCATCCTGCAGGATGTTTTGTTCTGTTTCCTTTCTGTCATGTCTGTAACTGTTCTTGTCTCCAACATTGCTCTACAGCCTTCGAGGTACCGAGGCCAGGCTGGCAGGTTGGTTGTCCCCAAAGTGCTCATTCGTATCCCTGTAACATAGCTACTTGCTTGGTGGTCTGATTCCCCTTTGGGCTGACAGTTTTGCTGTGTTTCCTTTTCCTGTCTCCCTGGCCTGGTTCACCAAGTCCCTCAGTGCTTTTTCCCTTGAAATGACACTATTGCTTTTTGTGTATTCTCACTCCTATCAGCAGCTGCCCCTCATCCCTGATTTAACTTCAATATCTTTAACAAAAATAGTGATAGTATTTATTTATCTTTGGGTCATACTGAATGATCAGGGGGTTGATCTCCAGAGATCGCTTCCAACCTCACCAATCTGTGATTGTGACCTGTGTGTCTTCTCTGCGTCTCCCATCTGGATAATCCTTTCCTCCCTGCTTGCCCTTTGCTTAGGTTTTGCAGAGCAGTTTCTGCTGCTGTTGGCTTCCTTTGCAGGCTCTAACCCAGGCAGCAGTGCCCTCTCCGTCCTTACCCATCACAGTCACCAAGGTGAAGATGCTTTTTCACCCTGTCAACCCTCTGCTTATTCTCAGTGTGTTTTCAGGTTCTTGCTCATCCATTAGATTGCAGGACCTGTGACCTTGCCTTCCTACACCGGCTCTTTCTAGGCCCTGTGTCCCCTTCTTCTGTGTCTCGCCCTGTGTCCCCTTGCCATGCAGCACCCCTCACTACTTTCTCTCCTCACAGGTGCTGCCATCTTCCCGGGTGCTGCCTCGGCCTGATGCCACCGTGCTGACCCTGCACCCTCTTGAGGGGGTCAAGCCCGGGTCTGTGATCGGCTCTGTGGCTCCCCCAGATGCTCCTGCACGGGGACAGCTGACATACACAGTGGTAGGAGGTGGTGGGGATGGCACGTTTGTGGTCAACAGTGTGACAGGGGAGATCTTTGCAGCCCGGGAGCTGGACTATGAGGTCAGGGCCCGGCACACACTGCAGGTGAGCGCTGAGGACATGCAGCATGGCTATCCCTCCAGCCGGCTGGTGCTGGTACAGATCCATGTACAGGACTGCAACGACCAGACGCCCACATTCCCTGAAGACCCCATCACCATCGTGGTGCCTGAGAACACACCGGCTGGATCATCCATCTTCACCTTCCAGGCGCTGGATGGGGATGGAGTGGGTCCTAATAGCCAGGTGCGCTATGCTCTGCTGCGTCAGGAGCCCCCTGGGGCCCCCTTTCAGCTGGACAGCCGCTCGGGGCTGCTGACCCTGCACCAGGGCCTCGACCGCGAGGCCACTGCCTCCTTCCTCCTGGTGGTGGAGGCCACAGATCAGGCCCGCAATGTCAGTCAGCGCCGCTCAGCGGCTGTGACGGCCCGTGTGTTTGTGACCGATGAGAATGACAACACGCCTGTGTTCCTCTCACCCGCTGCTGTCAGTGTTGTGGAGGACCAGCCAACGGGCTTTGTGGCTCTGCATGTGGTGGCCCAGGATGATGATCTGGGAGAGAATGGGCGTGTGAGCTACTCATTGCGAGCAGGCAACAGTGATGGCCGCTTCCACCTGAATCCCAGCACTGGTGAGGATCCTTGGGAATGGAGGGTGGGTGGCAGAGACACTGGGAATGTGGGAGCCAAGGAGGGTGCAGGAACATGCAGGGCAGTGGAGGAGACTGTGGCTGGGGGACACAGGGTTGTACAGAGGTAAGACCAGTTGGGCATGGGGAGCCTTGAGCATGGCGCCTGGCTGTCATGATCCTGCCATCTTCGTCAAAACAAGGTTGACCTGGGCTCACCCCAGTGCCTGCGGCCTTGCAGCGCTTCTGTCCTGGGATCACTCGGAGCCCTGGGCTGTGGTCCCAGCTCGCCCCTCTCCTTGTGTCCTCAGGTGCACTCTCCATCATGCGGGCTCTCAACCGGGAGGAGGTGGCGCAGCACAACCTCACTGTGTCCTGGATGTCAACGACGAGGCTCCTGTTTTTGAGAGACTTGAGTACGAGGCTCACATCATGGAGAACTTGCCAGCAGGCAGCCCTGTGCTGCAGGTGCTGGCCACGGACCAGGACCTGGGTGAGGATGCAGGGCGCGGGTGAGCCAGCAGCGTGGCTGGGACACCCATGCGGGGTGCACTCTGCTACTCATTCCCCAGCCCCGCAAACCTGGGGACCATGGAGGGGAGTCACCCAGCAGGCCTGGAGGAGGTGAGAAGGGGCCGATCCCTGGAGGAAGCAGAATCAGGACAAGACTGTGATTCCCTCTGCTTCTCAAGGCAGTGGCCTTTGTTCCTGCTGCTTTTATCAGGAGTTTTTTGTCCCATCTTCCCAAAGCTGTACTGGGTTGGGGCCTTCCCCCGCGCTGCTGGGTGCAGGGACATCTCTGCCCCTAACTTTGCTGAGGGTTGAGATCGTCCTCTCCATGATGTGCACCACTCTGGGTGGGAGTCTGGGAGGAGGCAGACGCAGGGCTCAGAGCCCCATGGGAGGCTCCCAAGGTGTTGGTGAGCTATCTTCAACTGTACCCATCCCCACAGGTGCCAATGGGCAGGTGTCCTACGGAGGTCTCTCTGGAGGGCCGTTCTCTATCCACCCACAGACAGGGCTTATTGTTACCACCCAAGTGCTGGACCGCGAGGAGCAGGAGCAGCACGTAGTGACAGGTATGGCTGTGCTGGTGCCTGGGAGGGACGTGTGGCAGGAGGTGGTGGGTGAGAAGCGTGGAGGAGGCAGATGAGCGCTCTCCACCACTGAGGCAGGGCAGTGTGCAGGGGAGCAGGACAGGGGAGGTGACAAGGCTATGGAGTGCCTGAGTGGGCACAGCAGATGGGAATGCTGATGATGCCCTGCCTGGTTGCCCCTGCAGATGTCTGAGTATGTGCTGGTGGCAGTAGCTCTCAGCTAGTGGGTTCCTGTAGCACTCTTGCTGTGTCCCTGCAGTTTATGCCCGGGATGGCGGCCTGCCTCCCAACTTCTCCAAGGCAACTGTGCGGATCACAGTAGGGGATGAGAATGACCATGCACCATACCTGGAGAGTGAGTCCTGCTCCCTCGAGGTTCCTGAGAACCAGAGTCGCGTGGCACTATACACCCTGAGGGCCACTGATCCTGATGGAGGTGACAACGGGCGCCTGGAGTACCGCGTGGCAGGTGAGAAGCACAAGGATACAGGGAGCTCTGCATCTTAGTCCATGGTTGAGGTGAGGGCTGTTCTCCTGGAGACACCAGCGGCTCTGGGAAGCATCAGCTGTGACAATCCGTGTTCTGCCTCTCTTCTTACCTGTTCCAGACCACAGGTGGCTGCTGCCTCCTCTCAGACCTGTAGTTCTTTTGCCCCAGTAGAGAGCATCCCGAGATGCGCACAGGCTGCTCCAGCCTCAGGCTGGTTCCCCAAGTGCAGACTAGCTCCAGACTACTACTATCTTGCCTACTCTGGCCTGGTGAATTTACAGACTGCAAAGCACGGTCTCTTTGCTTGTGTCATACCATATTGTAGGGTTCCCTAAGGAGGCAGTCCTGACCTGTGAGCTGATAGAACCCATTCTTACACTTGCTTCTGGGCCAGGGAGATTTAATCATTGTGGGGTCTTACAGGGAACAGTTCACATGACCTTCCGTGCCAGCTCATGCTGGAATGTGCTCTGTGCTGTCCTCCTTGGACAGCATAGGGAAGGTCTCTCCCTCTGCCTTCACCAACTCATAGTCATGCTTTCTTGCTATCCCTCTTGTCTTTCCAGATGGAGACCCTGGGCAGGATTTCAGCCTAGACCCTGTCTCTGGCATCCTCTCCACTGCACGTGCTCTTGACCGGGAGCAAGTTGCTTCATATAGTCTCACGGTGGTGGTGCAAGACCATGGCACCCCTCCACGCAGTGCTACCATGTCTGTGCGTGTGCGGGTGTTGGACATAAATGACAACGCACCTAGTTTTGCTCAGGCCACCTATACAGTGGAGGTGCCAGAAGATCTTCCCGTTGGCACCCTGGTGTTGCAGCTGGTGGCTCAGGATCCTGACGAGGGCACTAACGGGCAAGTCACCTACTACCTGGGCAATGAGTCATTGGGTATGTTCCAGGTGGAGCCACAGAGCGGGCGCATCACGAGTGCCCATGCCATGGACCGGGAACGCCATGCCAGCTACAGTTTCCTGGCCAAAGCTGTGGACTCAGCACCATGGGAGCCCAAGAGCGCGGCCATGCGCATCACGGTCATAGTGCAGGATGTCAATGACCATGCCCCTGCCTTCCTGCACAGCCCACTCACTGTCAACCTGTCCCGTCACACACCTCTCAAGCAGGTTGTGGCCACCATGAGGGCAGAGGACAGGGACGCAGGTGCCAATGCCTCCATCCTGTACCGTCTTGCCACCCCCAACCCTGCCTTTGCCATCAACTCCTACACAGGGGATATCCAAC
>NW_010578149.1:0-25745 GCF_000705375.1 Tinamus guttatus | reverse complement strand
TGGCTGGGTCCTCCTTCTTGCCTTTTTTGAAGACTGGCGTGACATTGGCCTTCTTCCAGTGCTCCGGCACCTCCCCTGTTCTCCAGGATCTTTCAAAGATGATGGAGAGCAGCTTAGCTATGACCTCTGCCAGCTCCTGCAGCACTCTGGGGTGCATCCCATCAGGGCCCATGGATTTGTGGGTATCGAGTTTCCTTAGGTGCTCTCTGACCCAATCTTCCTCTACCCAGGGCGAGTCTTCCTCTCTCCAGGCTTCTTCTCTTGTCCCTAGGGCCAAGTAGCTAGGACCTTCAGTAGCTCTCCTGTTTTGCTGTTTTCCCTCTCTAGGCTTCAGGGATCCTTCGCTGGCTCTGGAGTTAGGCTGCTGTGAGTGGCATGACAGGCCATTCCCTACCTTATCACCAGCTTCCCTGATGATAACCCCCATCCCACCTCAAATCTAGTTTAAAGTCCTCTTGATGAACCCTCATGACCAAGGACTCTCTTCCTCCTTTGAGAAAGATGAATCTCATCAGATGCCATCATGCCTAGTGCCATGTAAGGCTTCCTATTGCCAAAAAAACCAAAGTTGTGGTGATGACACCAGCCACGGAGCCACGTGTTGATGGACTGCTGCCAGCACTGGGAAGAATAGAGAATGATCTGCACACCCAAGTTCCTGATTATCCGATCCAATTCCCTGACTTCCTTTTGATTGCCCTCGGACTACATGTTGCCACTTCCTCTCCTCCCGCGTGTAGGACCAGAAACAATTAGTAGTCCATGGGTTGAACCATGCTGGGATGTTTCCTGGTGATGTGCTTAACCCGGGCCTCAGGAAGGCAGCAGACTTCCCTTAGAGGAGCGCCCCTTCTAAATATTGGATGACCCTGTGTTCCCTGTATTGAGGAATCCCCCATGACTATAACCTGCCGGTTTTTCCTTCTGCAGGCGCTCACACAATATGGACGGTTGGTCTTTCTGACCGTGTTAATGTTTTTGGAGGAGAGGGACTCTCGCCTTCACCATCCAATGACTGCCCTTCATCCTCCAGGGCTTTGTGCCTGTTGGATAGGGGTACCTGGTAGGGGAAGATGGGAGAAAAATCCCGAGGTCAGTGACACTGTGCTCAAGCTGTGGCTGTCACAGACCCAGTAGCACTGGTTGTGTCCTGGGAAGAGGTGGCAGAGAGCAGCTCAGTTCCTGTGGTCGGGGAGCTCCACACTCACACGCCTGTTGTGCAGAATTGGGATGCTTGGCTCCAATGGGACCCACCGTATTTAGAAAGAACAACCTTTGGAAAGACTTACAGACTAGTGCTTGAATCGTATTTTTTGACTTTAGAGTATTGAAGCTGCATCCAGCCTTTCCTAGACATTCACATGGAGACCCACTGCAGGTAGCCACTGTAAGACAGACACTGCTTCTGAGAAGAAGAAAATGAGTGTCCTATTTGTCCCGTTTCCTACAGCTCTCTCTGGCTTCACTCAGCAATCTGCCCTCCCACTGCAGTGTCTGTAAGTTCAGGAGGAGTGACCAGAAGAGGGAACACAACACTAACGTACAGACTCACGATGCTGCCGCTTCTACTTCCAGTGAGGCCTCGACACACGTCGCTGGCTGAAAAAAGCACCCCCAGAGCCTGGCAGCCAGTAGGTGCTAAAGGAGAAGGAACAGGCACATTCCTGAAGAGATGGAGCAGGTCTCATTCAGTTGTCCCCCAAGTTTTTAATGACACTTGAGATGCCGCAGGGCCCTGGGCTGCTCCAGACTGACCTGGGAGCAACGCAGCTTCTGTCCCATCCCTCTCAGCCCATCTCTGGATCCATGGATGTACAACGTGACCTCACCAACACCTCTGGATATTAATGCACAGAAGCTGCATGGAGCCCTAGTACACCATTTGGAGAAGTAGATTTTGGCCTTTTTGTTGGATTTCCAGCAGACCAGCCCTACATCCCAAGCCCTTCCACTTGAAACAAAGCTTGTGAAAACAAACTGCTCAGAAGTGTTGAGAGACAAAAGTCCTTTTGTGAATCAGACCCAACTTCCTAAAAATACATCAGTCACTTAACAGTGCTCCGCTTTCCTCCTCAGTTCAGTGTCCTAGACAGAAGTCAACCCCTTTGGGCAAAGAATCCAGTTTTGCAGATGGACCATAAAGCGAACATTTCTTTGCAGTTGCAGGACAAGTATCCTTATCAGTTACTGAATTCTACAATAATAAATTGCTTCACTTCTAGGCAATGAGAAACAGCTCACAGTAAGCTGAGAAGAGCTCTGGACAGATCCTGCTGCCTGGTAAGGGGGAAACACCCTTCACTCACATCAGTGAATTGCCCATCATCAGTTCTTGATTTCTGAGGTCATCTTTAAGGCAATGCCTACTCAAGGTACCACCAGACAGAGGTCCTGCCTATTGAAAAGCCTTCTGGTTCGTGATGTCGCTCCGCCCTCTTCTATTCCTCTTCCTCTGCAAGGCTGCCACGCCAGCCCTTGGCTTCCTGCACGCTGTTGTAAAGCTCTCTTATTTCCAAAACTTGTATAGTAGTAGCAAAATTCACGTAAGTCCAAACATATGCCCCAAATGCCTAAATTTAGTTTCCTACATTTGAAAACATGGCCTTGAAAAAGCAACTTGAATTTTGCTTCCAGTGTTGCAAAAAGAAGAGTTGTCAACAGGACGGTGGTCTAAGAAGGAAGCTACGAATGGTTATTTCTGCCCAAAATGTAAGTGAACGTTCATTTCTTCCTTGTGCATTACAGGAAGTTCTTCAACTCTTACAAGTTGTGTTCAGAAAAAAAAGGTGGTTCCAGTTTGACCACCAAGCTGCTCACTGCAAGACAACCGTGTATTTAACAGACGTCATTCAGAAGCACCCACCTGAGAACGAAACCAGAGAGCTGCTGTCCAAGGAGCTCATCAGTAGCAGAAGCACCGCAAGGGAGGAACCTCTCTCCATTTCAGGGCGCTCGGACTCCTCTGGCTGCTCTCTGCTCACCTTCGGGGGGAGAAGGAGGGAGAAATCACTGCATTGTCACTAAGGCCACATGGGTCAAGCAGACAGGGTAAAAGACAGCAGGAAGAGAGCAAATTGGACTGGGTTCATTTTGATCTCGTTTCCCTTCGATCCAGCCCCAGTGCAGGCGCAGGGCAGTGCGCGGGCGATGCGGGCAGCCCCAGCAGCGCCGGCTGCGAAGGCCACGGCAGCTCCCCGCGGAGGCGGCGGCCTCACTTCGGAAGACCGTGTGCTAGGATTTCCCTTAGGAAATGTCCCGCCACACACCTGGCAGTAAATAGTGAGAGAGAAGTTTGTACTTCTTTATATTATTTTCACCGGTTAAATACTTTTGCCAGGGGTTGATAGTAGTACTTGGATTTCTGCTATTTGTGTCATCTTCCAAAAACAAAGGATGCAGAAGGCATTCACTTTTACAGAAATCCATGCAATTATACTCACTTTTCTCTTTTCTTTTCTGTTTTTTTTTATGGGAAGACAGAAGAGAGATTTGGATGTACACCAGGAACAGCCATGAGGTCAAGAGATTAATCATTAACCAGTCACAAATATTGACAGAAGAGAAACAACCTTCTGGATTCTGTGAAACACACCTGGAATTCAAAATCAAAGTAAAATATGTATTTCTACACCCATGCACATGCATATCTTTAAAAAGCTGCCTTTAAAAACAGCATCCAACAATAAGTCACTTCCTGGCAGCAACTTCCATCAGGAAAATCTGCTGGTTTTGCGAGGGGCTTCATCTCCTGTCAGTGTCAGTGTCGGCTGCTGCTTCCCTGCAGGAACCAACCCCAGCACTTGCTCAGCGCGCGTGCGGGCAGCTTGTTGCTCAGCAAGCCCCGGTCCACAGATTTAACTGATATCAAGTTTTTTTAAATCCCATCACAACTGCCAATACTCATCACTCTTCCAAAATGGGGTCCAAAGCCTCGCTGAGATGTTGGCAGCATGTATCACTGCACCAGAGCTGGGGTCGCCTCTCTCTACAAGATTAATTAATTCTAGCAGGTTAAGTGCTAAGATTAAAAACAAGCAAGCACTGTGATTGCAGTAAACTTCATTTTGACTGTTACTGCTTCCTGTGGCCCTATTGGTGCTATGTATCTTTATTTACTGATATGCTCAAATACATACAGATATAGATGCAAATGCATAAAAAAAAAGAAATTGTCAATAAACACTAGGTATGCTGATAATGATGCCTGCAAATGATTGCATTCACTAGTGTAAACATTCTGGTCTAGTAATTACCTTAGAAAACTAATTAGAAGGGATTTACAGACATTAAGATAAAAAGAGCATGCAAAAGCTTGGAATTATTATTCTTATTCTTTTTTCTTTTTTTCTGTTGCCTAAGTGCACACTTCTACTGACTTTCAAGGAGCTTTGTGCAGGGAGAAAGGCACCTAATTTGCAAGGAACTGAAGACAGGGAGAAATGCTGCTGACCTGTTGATTTTGGCAGTGAAGTATCAATGAGTGGAGGCAGCGAAGATGCTACTAAAATTTCATTGCATGGAATTAAAAGCCACGCACGTGCGGAGCAAACCGCGATGGTTAGGAGGCAGAGTGAAGCTGCAGTGCCAGAGCTGCAGCACGAGGCTGGTCTCCAAACCGCTGCGCTGCCTCCTCGCAGCCCCGCGCGCCTCGGGGCGTATTCCTTACGCAGGGAGGCTGCGAACGCAAAGGCGCAACGGGGCCCTTGGCTGCAGGGCCTGGGCAGGACCACGCTACAACTGCACAACCTGAGCTAGAGCAGGCAGCAAGGAGAACAGCACACAAGGTTGACGTAGATGCAATATTTAATACTGAAGGTGTGGCAGTATGTTACACCGTGTGCTGCCCCTAGTGCACAGCCACAATGTTCCTCGCAACGTCAGGCTCAGCCGTTAACCGAAGCAGGCGTCTGGTCTATGTGGCGTTGGATCCACTCGAGGTACTGGCTCACTTTGGTGTAGACTCCAAATTTCTCCAGACTTCCACAGCCTTCACCCCAGCTCACCAGTCCCACCAGAAACCAAGTGTCCTTGAATTTAGTGATCATGGGGCCTCCGCTGTCCCCACTGCAGGAATCTTTATTGTCCCCTAAGCGCCCAGCACACAGCATGTTATCAGAGATAGCAAATCTCATAGCTTGGGCACACTCGTTCCGGGGAACCATGGGGATTTCGATGTAGTTGAGGACAGTAGAGTAGTTCTTCTTGGAAACGTCGCTCGTGCTGCCCCAGCCAGTTATCACCATTTGTGTCCCTTTCTTGGTCAGCTCCTGCTCTGCCAGGTCCCTGGTGGGAAGACAGATAGGGAGCACGTATTTGCTATAGATCACCGGCTCAGCCAAGTGCAGCATGGCTATGTCATTATCAGAAGTCTCCTTGGTATAATTCTCATGGCTCACATATTTATCAACCCAAATGATTTGCTCCTCTGCCTCAGTACGGAACCGGTGATATTTACCTGGAAGAGCAAACAAGAAGATGAGAGACGTTCCTGGACTTCCTGAGCTCTCCAAACAAAGGGAGTCTTCCTGCACCTTCAACACCAAAGTCTCTGGATTTAGGAGTCTACCTTCTGCCTTTAATACCCTTGCAACATAGACATTAATTCATTTTGGTTTTAGGGTAAGAACATTCACTTTAATTGCAGTCTTTGCACTTTTCTATTTATTTGTACCATGAATAAACATGTTAATGAATTAGTTCTCTAGGGTTAGGGCCATCAGTTGAGAGACTGAAATACTTCTGCATTGCCATGTTATACCCTGCACGCAACTAGAGAGATGCTCTTGAGCAGGAAAATAATCTTCTTGGAGTCACCACTAAAAGTTGGGAGACCAAGAGTACAGTAAAGCAAGAGATAGCACCTAAATTTTTTGTTGTATATCCAGTGTGCGAATGACTAAGCTTCAGAATCTAAAAGACAATGTGACAGATTTTAAAACCTTAGATCTGTATTTTAAAGAGTTTTTGACCACCTAAGACTTCTCTATCATTATTTGTGCTACAGTCATGGCCACTTCCTGGGCCAAGGAGTTATGCAAAAGTTAATAGGATACTAAGCCAGGAAAGACCTTCAAGGGAAGAACAAGTTGTTTGTATGTGATGCACTGGAAAAGACAGGAACAGATCTGTTCAATATGATCTTGACAGTGAGCCACAAGAAAGGAGTAGCGTGTGCTGGGCTGTCACATTTCTGAACTGTGCTGACAGTTAATGCATGGTCATATCACTGCCTACTTTAGCACGTACTGGATAAAAGCATTCCTCCTTTTTGAGGCTTGCCCATTGAGCACACTCAAGCTGCTGGCAGGCATCTATGCAAGCACATTTCTCTCCTGAATCCTTTCAGATACCAGCTCTAAGACGGAGGAGAAGCTGTTCTGAGCGCGTGACCAAAGCTGGGCCTCTCAAGTCCCTCACTTCAGTGTAAATTCCACTTTGTTCCAACCTCTCAGAGGGCTGTTCTGGCTGTTTGGTGCCTGTAGAAGAGTCAGCGCCTCCAGCTTTAGCAGCAGCTTTGTGACCAGCAGCCACAAAGTCGGCACTGAGATTAACTCCAGAAAGACGTTCTCAAAAGACCTCTCAAGCCCAGGCTTGAATCTTCAGTTTCTAGATCATTCTGCGTGCCTCTTCTTGCTCCTTTGCAGGCAGCCAACACGACCACATCCAGCTGCGGGGGACAGCACGTTTCCAGGCACCTGCACTGTCCAGCACCAGAGCTGCAAGAGCTGGCTACTATCAAGCCGTCGCACACGATCTTCTCCTCTAACAACCTCTCTTCTTGGAGGTGCCACAAGAGAACATGCATTTGACCACTGATCAAGAACACTTCCTTCCTCAGTTATTTAAGAGTTCTGTTCACCTCCTCGCTGATCATCCTTATACTACATTTTTTTCTCTATATTCAATACAATTATGTATATTCTCCACATCTGTGTGTGTCTCCTGAGTGTCAGTTGAGCCTCAAAAAATAATCTTCTCAAATGAAAGTTGTCAACGCTGACACCTTTTTCAGCCTTTGAAAACTCTTTAATCTTTTATTTTATTTATTTATTTTTCATTTGGGCAGTATAAGACTCTCTTGACAGATCCCAGCCTTGTTCCTTCTTGCGGATCTTCAGGCCTGGCTATCCTAGCTGAAAACTTGTCCCAATGGACAGATCTCCACCAATATCTGCAGTATGAGACCCAGGTGGAGGGATCTGAGGACATCCTCAGTATTTCCCCCAGGCAGCATTTTCACCCTTGTGACATGCAGGTCTGTCTCCTTGAAGCTCCATTCAGAACTATGTCAAGCACCACGGAGGATTCCAACATATCCTTCTACAGCTGCTTTTTCCCCCCAGAACCACTCCGAGTAACCTGCACCTGCTTCTTAGGACTCACTAGAATCTGAAAAGGGAATAAGAGCAAACCCTCCACAGAGGAGAAAGTTACTCATAACTTAAGTGTTTGGAGATGTGTGCATAGAATCATAGAATGCTTAAGGTTGGAAGGGACCTCTAGAGATCATCTAGTCCAACCCCCTGCACACGCAGGGTCACCTAGAGCACGTGGCACAGGACTGCGTCCAAGGGGGTTTTGAAGATCTCCAGGGAAGGAGACTCCACAACCTCTCTGGGCAGCCTGTTCCAGTGCTCTGGCACCCTCACTGTTAAGAAATTGTTCCTTAAGTTCCTGTGGAACTTAAGGGTGTTGTGAGTACACACAGTCCATCTGTATGTTTACAAGCTACCACATTTACTTCTACTTTGAAGTCTCTCTATAGAAAAGGTAGCTAATCTGGCACTAAGAGGACACAAGGGAATCCTGCAGCCATTCATCCTCTGTGTTGTCATGCCCAGGAGCAGCAGTGCTGGTGATGGTAGCTGCATTACGGATCATGTCAGCGTTGCTATTCTGTGGCATCTCTCCTCCCCTCTACCAACTCTCTCAAGCAAAGGTGTTCAGATAGATCAAAGGTAGGAAGAGGCCCGTGATGCTGATGCACATCCAGCTTCTTCCTCCTCTTGGGCTCAGGATTTTAACACATCCTTTGGAAAGGGGAGTTTCTTTAGCATTGGGGTGACCTTAAATATTTTTACTAGCAGAAACACACAAGCATAAGAGCTTTCCTAGAGGAGAGTCTGAAACTGAGAGCAAAGATAATCTTAACTTTCCCATCTTTCCACCTTCCTGCTTGAGTGAAATCAGATGATTTTACTAATACTTTTTGATGTGGGCTAAAGTGTATGTTAAAAGACAACCCCTCCTACATTCAAAAGGATTAAATCTTTATAACCTACTGATCTCTCTCCTGAGGTGACAAAGCTTGGGAATGAAGGAGTTGTATTTAAAAAAAGGGAATAGATTTTTTTCCATACCAAGTCTTACTTTGTACTCCTCTCTTGATTCAGTGCAGTGTGCTGCTGTTAGGGCCCAGGATGGATGGATGAGAACGCCCCCACACAGGAATTTCCCTTTGTTATTTTGCAGCATAATCTGAAAAAAGGAAAGAGAAGTCTCACACCACAGGAATGACGTGATGCTCACAAAACGTACACCTTCTTTCTGGTTGCAAGGTACACTAAATGCATCAGGCACCAAAACATGTTACATCTGCTGAGGTCGAAGCTCTTCAGCGGGACAAAAGCACTATGAAGAAGATCTCCATGGAAAAAGAGGCTGTGAGTATTCTTCCCAAATGAGGGCTGGCTTTCTCCAGATCAGCATGCGACGATGTTGGCGACTGCAAGGAAGCTCTCTAATACTTCAGGAACTTTGAAGTTCGGCTCACATGAGGGGATCATTCTTCTGACCAGTGCATGCCAGAAAACAGTATGTTGTCTCGGGCTGCAATTCCCATGTGATGGTGCAAAAGGGCTTTTTCTGTCAAAGAGGAACCAGGTTCTGAGTACAGACACTCACAAGTGCCAGGCTACACTCTGTAAGGTCTCAGACTCCTTCTCTCTGACATCCCAAATGGCTCTATGAAACTACGACATATTCTGCTGACTAAACTTGCGAGCTTCAACTTAGGACAGATAAAGCTGGCAAGAAAACAAAGAAAGGGCAGGAAGATCATCCTCCTCTCCTACCTTATTGCTCATGCAGGCTGCATGAGCTGCAGGGCTGAAGCTGCCTCCGCAGCACAGAGTGAAAGAATGGATGAGTGTCATCCCTGTCCCTTCTCCTGGCACTGCTGCCGATGTAAAAAAACAGGCAGCGATGACAAGCCAATCCTAACAGATGAGAAACTATTTCTCTGGTATTTCAACTTCCAAGTTACTCTTGAAAAATCTAGCTTAGCTTTGTCACTACTGGTAATTTAGGAGTCTCCTTGGAGCAACTGGGTAGGGAGAGCTGTCCTGGAAATACCTGGTTATGAAAGATCCTTCTTTCCTCACCTGCCAAGGACTGTCTCCTTTTCTTCCTTGTTTGCCCCCAATGAGCCGAATTTTGAATCCAGCTTCGGCTTCAGCGTACTCCGTTTTCATTCTTCCACAAGGGAACTCCACTACAAGAGATGCAGAGAAGTTAACTAGCAAAGACCAGGCCACCTAACAACTCTTCCAAAAGCTTTTCTCCCATCCCTCTAAACTCAGCTGTACTGCTAGCAACTTCATGGAAGTCCCTCACTGCTTTGTGGAGGAGGTAGTTTCCTGATCCTCCAATATGACTCCAGTGGGTAAATAGAGGTGCGGGTTGGATTCTTAATGGCCATAAAGGGGGTGCGGAGCTGGGAAAGGCAGGATACTCCCTGCACAGTTACTCCCCATGCAGTCCTTTTGAAAATTATTAGAAAGGGCCATGTAAATAATTGTGCAAAAGGCCCTTATTTCACCCTCGAATAATCCTCTGTCACGCTGGGACTACAAACAAACCTCCTCTTACCCACGGGCTTGCACATGGTGTGGTCGCTCGTCAAGTGGTAGCCGGACGCGCAGCTGCAGTGGCGGCGCTGGTTGGCGGGGTCGTCCCGGCAGAAGTGCTCACAGCCCCCGTTGTTGACCGAGCAGTTGGTGTATTTGACCACTGGGGAAAAAAAAGAGGAAGAGCAAGAGAGATGAGACAAGTTGGAAAGCTGAAAAGCCACAGGATGGCAAAATGATGTCAGGGAGATAGCGAAAAGGCCCTAAACAAAGGGAAAACAAGACCAGAGATTGCAGTCAGGGCTGGTATGGACTGAAGGATGAAAATGAGAGCGAGTCAGCCAGCAGCATGTGTCACTGATACATGACACCCACACCCGTCACTGAGCCAGCCTGTCCTCGAGGAAGAAACTGTCACAGTACAACAATCACATGTTCCCAGTGTGTTGTTTTTAATCCTGTAATGTTGAAAGACCCCTCATCATCATGCTTTGTACTAAGAGGTCTAAAGCTACTGAAAATCCTGTTTTACAGCATTATTTCTGGTATATCTGTACAGCTGAGATGTCTCAACTCTCCACACTTTCCCCATGTCAATGCAAAATTCAATTTGCTTTAGATAAACACAATTAATCCTTTTACCACATCATGAGGTAAGAGAGAAATCCTATCAGAAATGAGAGCAAGTATACAAGGTAGTGCCCAAACGTTCATATCTATACCCTGAGATCCCTACCACTAATAATGTTATTTTATAGCAGACCAAAGACAGCATTACCATGGTTGCACAAATCTCCCTCCCAGCCTTTGTTACAGATGCAGGAAAATTTTCCAATATTGTCCTTGCAGGTGCCATTGGAACATGGTTGTGATTCACACTGATCTCCATCTGAAAGAGACACAGGAAAGCCCAGAGCCTGAAGCCTGCAGAAGCCTCAAAGGTCAAGCACTGACACCAACCAGATCTTCCCCAAACTGTGCCCTAGGCAGAGTTTCTGCCACCAAATGGAGATAACTGAGGTGCTGGCCCAGAGACCAGGCGCTTTCTTGCGACTGGAGTGACTGGAGCAGAGGAGAAAGAAAGAACAGATGGGGAGATGGGGCAAAGACAGGTTACGGGGGGCTAAGGGACAAAGTTGGGACTTTGCTCTGGACCCTGCCAGGCAGGACTGGAACATCAGCAATCATTTCTGAGCAGTGGTTTAAGACCAGGGAGATGACTGGTGGTAGGCACAGAGGTACCTGACCCTTTGGTGGAGGGCTGTGTATAGGATGGGACAGAAAGACATGCTTTGCAAACCCCCTTAAAGAAAGGAGGATTTGAAGCAGTGTATGGTACATCACAGCAGAACATGAGTTACTCATGAGGAAACACAGAGAGATCATCAGGAAAGTCTTTTTTACTTACCTACATATTTGCTCCAAAACTCTAGCTGTGGAGAAACAAAACGTACATTAGGCTAAAAGTACTTTCCACAAGGAAGGGATTTGTAGTGTATCACGGCCTTGGCCAACACAGCACTTTGGTCAACAGGATCGGTCTCATTTTCCTTCCCAGTGCTGTGACGGGCACTACAAACCAGCAGGACCAGCAGGGCTCATGTCGCCGTGTCACAGCTGCCTCCTGCCCAGCACGGATCCCTGCGGCCCTGCTTGCAGACTCACCAGCACCATCGCTCACCCGAATCCTCTCACAGCCTTCGCGTCTCCTTGTTGCTTTACCAGGTGAATCACCTGTCTTGAGGAGCGCACAGCTATGTTTGCAGTCAGGCAACACTCGGGGACTGCGAAGGCAGTGAAATAAGTCTGGGCTCTGAGGGACAGCAAGGATGGGTGAGTCTTGTGTAGTGTTTTAGTGCACTTAATGGCACAGCAAGGCACTAAGAAGGGGTGAAAAGGTGCAGGAAGCAGTGATGCTGAAGATAAATTTAGTGTCCAGTTGAAAAAGTGAGGTTTGGAGGAGGGAGGAAGAGCTAGTGATGAACAGAAACATTTGTCAGGCACTGGTGTGAGATTGTGGAGATACACTGAAAAGCATCCAGAGCTGGGGAGTGGACAAGAGGGGCAAAAGACTGTGAAAAACTCAGCTGTAGCAAGAATAAACAAGCAGGGATTGGGATTACCTGGCTGGGACCTAAATCTCATGACTGGGTCTGGCAGCGTGTGCATGAGCAACCAAGTACTGTGGCTCAAAGAACAGGCAGCAACATGACAATTGCTGTAACACAGTGACTTTCAAAAACAGGCCTATACCTTAGGAGCCAGGGGTGATGCATGTTCAGTGCTGGTAGCGAGCTCTCCTATGCCCTGGAGTGCAATACTTAAGAAAACAAACAATTGACTGCTTAAGTGTCACGTTAATCCTTACAGAAACAACTTACTGTTGCTTCTCTGGTTTCATATATCTCACTGGCCTCCTCGAAGTCACACTGTTCCTCTTTGCACTCACGTTCCAGAGAGCCTGGCTTGAGCTCTTCCAAAAATGAGTTTGCCCGCTTCTGGATTTTCAGGACTTTGTTTGCATCTTTGTCACTGTAAAATACTAGAGGCAAAAGCATGAGAGCACAAGCAGGGAACCCTTGGAGGTGCTGTGCAGAGGCTGGTGCTCAGAGTCTTTGGCCCTTTTCTCTGAGTACAGTACTGCCTCGAGTAACCTGCTGCCTGTTTTTCAGCAATGCCAAGGCCTGAGGGGAGTACTGCTAAAACGAGGTGTGAGATGTTCCAGAGCCTCCCCAGTGCCATAGAGAAGTCACAGTTGATCCAGCTGGAATAGACAAACTTGGCAAGTAGGCAGCGACTGGTTTTACCATGACATTTTGAACTGTTGCTAACAGAATTCCTTGGGCTCTACACGATGGCTAACAGCAACGTACCTCTGCCAAAGGCCCGGGCTCTACCTTGTGTCCACGTGCATTTCTCCCTAAGCTGGTACTACAGAACCTTTAATTTATGCTCCCATCCCGTGCCCAGCATGCCACCCTGGAACCAGTAAGTAGTGCTAAAGGTATCACTGGTTCCCAGCACCTGCCCGTGTAGTGGGTCTGCTTCAGAGGTGGGTCTGAGGTTCACTCCTGCCAAGGGGCTGCCAGCGCAGTCTGCAGAGCACCCGCTGTGCCCCCTGGCCTGCTGACTGCCCTTTGCAAAAAGTATTTTTGCATTGCAGGGTCTGGCCTCAAGAGCAGGGTTTATTGGCTAGAGGGAGGGAAGCGCCCAACAGCCAGGGCCCTGCAGTGCTCTTGCTCGGACAGCTCTTGGTGCTCAGAAAGGCAAGGTCCAGGCAGCCATGGTGAACCTCTACTAGTGAGGAACCCAAGCTCTAAACAGGAGTGATCCACCCACTCCCTGCCACTGACAGCAAACCAAATGCCCTGGCAGTAACTGCAAGAGGGTGAAGGCTGTCTCTAAAATGAGTTACTTACTTGAGCCACCATATGTGTGTGAGGAGCAGGCTGCCAGCAGCACCCCTACGGTGATAAGCTTCCACATTCTGCTGCAGGAACCACCTAAGGAAGAAAAGACAGGCATGAAAGCGAGCACCTTGCTGGAGACAGCTTCCGTCACCACAGGTCAGTTAGTTCCTAAGAGCAGCAGCTCCCTCGATGAAGGCTGGTGTGCCTTGACTTTCTCCTTGATTTCAACTGCAAAGCAGCTGCTCATTAGAGGCCCTCCAGCCTGCTCGGCCAGCTCCCTTCATCCCTTTGACAGCTCTGCCAGAGCATTTCTTGTCTGCCCCAACACCCTTCCCTGCTCCCCAGACATCTTTGACAAGCTTTCTGCTCCATTACATAAATCCGGGCTTTGAAATTGTGAAGGATATGGTACTTTTGAAGCACTTACTGCTTTATTCAGTGTAAGTCAGGTTGATCTATTCTTCCGCCATTAGCTGTGCTGCAAGTTAGTTAATCCATAACTTCACATATTTACTCTCTGGAGTGACATGAAATGCTTTCCTTTTAGTCACTAAGTAAACAGTGTGCAGGGGGGGCCTGACAACTGCCAGCAGGAGCCTGCACAAGAAAAGCGACACAGTGGAGGCATCTGCTCTGCCTTCTGCAAATCTGTATTTCTTGTTTTTGATTTCCTAACAAATAGTAGTGGTTACACTTCGTTTGTAAGTGTACCCGTATCAGTGCTGAGGTCTCTGAGATACCTCTACCTTCTCACAGCACTCAGTCACCCCAAAGGGACACAGACTGTTATTTTTTACAATCCTTCCACTTTATTTTCTCCTTAAAGTTTGCACCACAAAACAAGCAAGGCGACTAAGCCTCCCTCCATTCACACGAGCAGATGGCACCTCCATTAACACCTGCAGTGAGGAGACAGGGCAAAGAGCCTGCACCAGTGTGCAACAGCTTTTGGTGTTCTGGATTATCTCGTACTAACACGCGATCCTCTACTTGAATTTGGAGTAAAAATACTTTTTACAGGAATTATGGAATGTTTTGGAAATCTTCACACCTCAGAAACGGCACAAACCCGTGTGTTCCCCTTCTTTGAATGCAGCTCTCACAGGAACACATCTGCAGGCGGTGCAGCTCCTGACTCCGTGCACGTTACCTGTGCAACAGCGTGTCCTTCGGGGTCCCTCATCACAAACGAAGCTGTGCTCCGATGTCAGGAAAAGCTGGGCCTCCCCAGGATCTCAGGTCACATCCAGTGGCACCTCCTGAGGAGAGCTTTGGTCGTGTAAAACTTCCATGGACTTTCTCCAAAGTTTGCCTGGTTGTCCAGCAATAGTGCTATGCTGCCACTCGCCTTTGAATACACGTTTGTTCCCAAGACTTGGCATGGGTTGGAAATTCAGAACAGGCACCTCGGTGGCCAACTGAAATGTTTAAAGAAATATGGCACCTCGTGGCTTTTTCTGAAAAGCTATAGAAAAATTCAGGGAGAACCGACCAAGCTCTTCATCAGCCCTTGCATTTTGGGGGTCTTTAAAGTCCTGCTCTCTCTTGCTACCACAGAGTGGAAATAATGCTTTTAAAGGCAAATGTTTGTCTTCTCACAGAAGTGCACGACTTCAGACACAAGGGATTCAAGAGAAGATATTCCAGGATACTTAAAGATCTGTATCAAATCTTGCATGCCAGGGAACAGTGTGAATGTGAATCATTACGGCAGTAGGCTCACTACTTTCTCAGTTCACTTTCATTAAAAGAATACCTTCTTCTCTCACCCTCAGAAAATCGATCAAAGAGAAACAAACTGAGCGAGTTCATAAGCTTGGTGAGAGAGGAGGCTCCAAATCCTTTTAATTAACCCTGTGGAAAGCCGTGATTCACACAGTATTAAGAACAGACACTGGTAATCAAAGGGGAACATCTCCAAAAAGTAAAAAAAGGATCAAGCTTTCAAATTTCACAGCTTAAAGACATCCCTCCTTACAATGTGACCTGCAAGGAGCATAACAGACTATAGTCTATTTTTCTCACTTCAACCGTCTATAAAAAAAGTTTAAAGTTTGGTCTTTTTCCTGCCCCTACGGGAAGCCTTCTGGAAACATCTCTCAAAAGTGCTCCTAGCCTTCAACTTCTTAGCCAGCAGCGCTCAGTTGTTCCCCTTTTCCACATTTAAACTGCAACTTAAAATGTAATTTTTCTGAAAACAAATTTAAAACTTCAACTCCTTTCACCAGGCAGCATTGGCCTCTTCTTTGTAACAGAGCTTTCAGGTCAGGTGTAAATTCACCCATTTCTTTTCTTGGGAGGACAGTTAAGATGTACAACATAACAGGGCACCCAAGGAGTCAGCCAAATGCTTCAGCTCTTCAGACAGACGTTTCTGGAGAACTGCAATGTATTTTTGAGCACTTTTTGCAGCCTCAGAAGCTCCTTGTTCTGCCCCTGGGGCATCCCAGACGAGCACACAGCACCAGCAGACAAGAACTTATCTTCTCGTTCCGATGCTGCTTTTCCAGCCGGGATGACAAGGCTCCTCCTTGACCTGTCTGCTTCCATTCCACCGCAGCATCTCTCCCTGTTGCTTGACTCTCCTGAGGTTTTATGCTATATTAAAAACAAACCAACCAAGATACAGTAAAAAGCAAGACAAAAAAGCCCCCTCATTGCTCCTGGAAGGTCCTAGCTGCAAAACTCCTTTCCAAGCTCTCCACCCTGCAAGACCCACTGCAGCAGTCAGGGCAAGAGGACGGTGCCCTAAGCAGCAGCAGTGACACCCCCGCAAAGTGACACCAAGTGGCCCAGAGAGCTTCTTGCTTGTGGCGCTTAAATGAATAAAGACCAAAATTAAAACAATTACCTGCCTCAAAGGAGGAACAGCATCTTCTTTTTGCCGTTTCTTTCCTTGCTCTAGGTTTAAAAGCAGTCATCTGACAGGTTCTTGCTACCCGCTTAGGAGCCCATTGATACGCAGTGGTGGGAGGTAAAGCTGATGGCAAGCTGCTGCTCCCCAGCCTGCACAGCCCAGCACCTCCAAACCTTGCAGGTTCAAGGGTGCACGTGTCATTTTACAGCAGCTTATTTCTATCTCATGGGACAAATCACTTCTCCCAGCAAGTAACACACTTGCTCCCTGCAGAGATAGGGCTAATAAAAAATTAACTGTGCCCCACGCTAATTAAACCGATGCGAAGCAGCATAGGCTTAACCGAGTCCCCTGCATCATTTCACTTCCTCCACAAAGGCCTTTGCAGACCTCTCAAGCTCTGAAGCAAGTGACACCGAGGCGCTCGTCACAGCACAGACTTTATTGGCTGCCTCCCAGCAGCCGGGCGCGGCCGCCTGCCGCACAAGCACACCCGGAACAGGGAAGCTTGACTGGAAGCTCAGGAACACCGTGACTTTATATACAAGAAAACTGTATTTACAACAACCGATGGGAAAAATATGTACAAAAACATATAAGAGACATTTCCATGGTAATCATGGTATAAATTAACACAATAAATAGGAGGGAAGCAGGTCCCATTTTTAAGGCACAAAACCTTCTTCCCAAGACTGTACAGGGATTCGGATGCTTCCCTATGCTTTTGACGGGATCACAGGAATGGCGGGGACACCCCTGAGGAACAACCGTTGGTGGACGATGATACAGACATGCAGTCGCTGCCGACAGCTGTAGAAAAACATCATTTTTCATCCTTTCTTCCTTTTTTTCTTTTTACAGTACACACATCTTAAGATACAAAATACTTAGTGTAAACAGTCCTTTTGTTTTTAATCACATAGATAGTATGCATCTTTAAATAACACTAAAAGAAGGATCAGAGCTTTCCGGACGACTCGGGTGCGGGAGCGGGGTGCTCGAGGCCGGCGCAGGCGGAGGCTCCTCTGCATAGGGCTGCCGTGGCCAAGCCTCCCGCTTGCCTCCCCGGCGAGCCCAGCCCCGGGGAGCTGGTCCACACAAGGTGCCACTAAAGGCCAATTTCCAGGGCCAGAGTGGGGAATAATGTATGGAAAAAACTAGCCCTAGCAGGGAACTGCATGGTCGGCTCCCTGCAGAAACTGTCCCGGTCCCTAGCAGCTGCTGCCAAGGCTGAGGAAGCAGGAGGTGGCCGGAGGCTTCCCCAGAAGGAGCAGGAGGAGCTGAAATGCAGGTGCAGTTCTAGCTTCTCTTGAGCTAGCGTTTTACCTGAGACTGCAGGAGAGTCTCCGATTCGGGGCAAAGCAGCAGTAAAATCTCTTCCATTTTACTCTCCAGTTATCTCGAGTTTCTCTCTCGCCAAGAGCTCTCAGGTGCCAGAAGAGCAACGCTGGAGAACAGAGCCAGAAGTTGAACCTGGCTCCCTACTTTGCTGATGGCTCTTGCTGACGTTTGCCAGAAATAAAATCTGGGCAGCAGATATCTGCATTCTTCCCAGGGAGACACAGGGAGCTATGACCCTTTTGCTGGATAGAAACCTTAACACAGATTCAAAGGCACTCAGGTTAAATGTGGATCCCATTTTCTAGCTCTTAAAAGAAGGTAGAACTTCCCTCCCTCCTTCGGTACGCGACAGATAGAAATATACTGGCTACAAATGTTTTCATAAAATGTGCACACACACGAAAAAGGATCTGAACATACCAACAAGGCAAGTCGTAAAAGAAATGAAGATTGGTCTGTGCAGAGATCATCCCCTCTAGCAGATGGCTAATGACCTTCAGTCCTCTTCGGATATGGCTTGGATTAAGGAACATCTGACTGTAAGGGCTCTTTGGCTTCCCTGCCATTCGCAGCAGGAAGAACAGAGAAGAGCTGCTTCTACTGAGGCAAGAATTAAATTCCCCAGGAATAAGCAAGGCAAGTGCATAGTGGTTACGCACAGTTAATCATGAGGTTCCCTTGAGAAGTTTTGCAGCAAGAATGGTGTTTCCTTCTCAGTAAAGGATCTCACCCCTTCTCCAGAGCTGTCCCCTGCATCATGCACCGTTGGGCACGTGCACGAATCCTACCCACATGTGATCCTGGGTTATGGGGCAGCCCCTGGTCCCCAGCGAGGCTGGCAATGGCCTGGAGTTCTCCTTATAGTGGACGTTTCTCCTCATCCACATGCAGACGCTGGATCAGTGCCTCAACAAACACACGGGAAAATCCTGCTTAATACCCCAGGAATTCAATACCAAAAGGGGGTCAAAAGAGAAACAAATACAGCCACAGAAGCAATTGCTAGGTAGAGATAAGAAGGAACAAACTCAGGGCAAAGCTAAACATTTTTCTTGTGCACTCCCCACAGTATTTATACCAGAGTATTTGCTAGACGAATCAAACACATCTGTCTGCTGTTCGCTTCTCATGAGCAAACCCGGTGAGCTGCCTGGCTACGAAGAGACACAGAGGTGAACTGAGAGGGAGAATCAGAACAAGCCTTGGAGAAGTCTTCAAGACTGCAATGGAGTTTGCTGAGGATCAAACCAATCCCCAAAATCTTTAGGGATGAGTCTATACACAAAATATCTTGACTGTTGTTAGACTACAAGAGCTGCTGTCAACTTGGCAAAATCCTTACAAATAACGGAGAAAAAAAGATATCCTCAGGAACCTAAGTTTTCTGCCACTGTGTACACAGCCAGTTCTTTGCCTGCATGCACAGCCAGACAAGTGCCACTGTGTAATAGTCATAAAAATAAATACATACAAAATTACAAAGTAATTAAACACTCCTGCTGCGTCTCCAAGCTTTACAGCACTGAAAGCTCCTGAGCTCCCTCTCTAATGAATGATAAATACACCTTGGGCAGGCAATACAGTGGAAGTTTGAAGGCCATGTAGGAACTGTGATTCAGAGGCACTGATTTTTCTACACTCCGCTGCTGGTGGCACCAAAGGCCATTAACCAACATACACCAGTTTTCATGAGGATACTCATCTGCTCTAACAATCCTCCTTTCCTCTGAGCTCTTGCAGGAACCCTGACATTCCCCACAGCTTGATTTCTCTCCTGGGGAGAGGACTGAGCCACCCAGATTTTTTGGTATCTGCCTTGGAGCGAAGGCAGCAAGAGAGATAGAAGCAAGAGGGAAAGCTGCAAGAACCAAGACAGGGGAAAAGATGCCATAATACAGTTAGATTTTATCATTTGTGACCAAAGTAATTTTCTGCACGAGTTGAAGCACAGAAACAGCTCTGCTGTCTGGGGCCACGATGATGGCATAAAAGGGACAGCAAGGCAGTCCTGGCTGTTGCCAGTCATGCTGCTTCCCTCCATCCAGGCACAGAGAGGTGTTCCATAACTCACTTTATTACTTTACACTTCCTGTACGGCCCAAATAGCTGGTTAAGTGTTCCTCTCTCTGCATGTGGTCTCCTGAAGATGAATTCAGAAGGGGGAAGGTCAGAGCTCATTTTCTGTAATCTTCTGCCTTTCAAGAATTCTGGGTTTTCTTATCATTTCTCAACAATAGTTTGTAATGCCTGAAAATCTAGAGATTGTACCATTACCAGTGGCCAAAAGAGAGGAGAGCTAGGCCCAGCAGAAAACGGCAAGGCTGGTGCAAAAGACTGTTTTAACCATGTGCATTGTTTGTTGCAGGGCAGGAGTGAGTGAGAATCACTGGGTCCTCACTTGCAAGAGGAGGTCTGCACTGGCTTTGAATTTCTGATGCAAACCACCTGCAATTACAGGTGTGTGAAGGAGGGGATTAGGTAAGACACAAGGACATGCTTTGTCCCACTTCAATGCTCTAAGATACAGGCGTGACCTACAACCGAGTGGGAAAGCTTTGGGTCTAAAAAGACTGCCAGATACTCCTGAACTAAGACTGGCCAATATATCTTTTGCACTGAATAATTCTACTGTGACAAAATTATCCAGCAAAGGTAGCTGTGTTGCAATTCTCAGGAGTCCTACACTGTCACTGGAACCAGCATTTCCCACACGTAAGGACACGGTTCTTCAGAGCGAGTTCTCCTTGGGGAGGCTCCGGGGTACGCAGGGCAGGTGCCTCTCGATGGATGCGGCTGTACCCCACAGGTAATAAAGGTAGCACCACGCTTGGCTGATATGAGCTCTGACCAGCTGCTCTGGCTGCTCAGTAGACACAGTTGTGAGCACGTCTGCTCTGTGAGGTGACTGCTGTGCGGTTAGGGGGAATGGTAGACACAGGCTGTGAACACAGAGGCTAAACCTCGCTGGCAGGAGTATTCCGGCTCAGCTCCTTGATCCCGTGCAGGATTCTCTTCATGTGACCCACTTTGGTCACACCCAGGTCCTGCAAGAAAAGAGAAAATTCTACCTTAGGAGAAAGGGGGAAAAATAATTTCCAGGTCACCAAGCAGTAGTTTCAAACTACTCAGCTAGTTATAATGAGAGGAGGAACCAACCAGAAAGATAACAGATCTGATAGTTATATATGGAACCTCAAACCATGTGTCGAAAATCTATCAGAGCATGACAGAGTAATGAACAGGCACATGAGGAGCAGGTACAAAGCAATGGCAAGAAGCAACTGCAGACCACCAGCCAGAAATGCAAACTGCCTTGACTGTTAAGGGCCAAAGCACAAGAACAGAAGGAAGAAAGATCACAAGGACCTAAGCTGGTAGCCAAATACATGCAGAACACAACGGGTCACATCAGTGCACGTGTGAACACTCGGGCACCATGCAACAAAACGCACACTGTGGCTGGATGGCACGCAGAGGAATCGCTGCACAGACAACAGCAAAATGCAGAACAGGAAGCTGGTCCAAGTCACAAATGAAGGTCCAAGGAGCATTCAATGAACGCTACACACTAAGACAAAACAATTCTTTTTTGCTATGTGCAAGTCACCAGAATGATCACAAGTTCTTGTGCATGCAAAGAAACAGCATTTTTAATTTTCCTCTGCAGAGTATCTCTCGATGGAGAGATGAAGAGCTGAGCAATATTGTTATTACTTCAAAAGATTCTCTCCATCTAACAGCCTCATCTAAGACCACGATCATTTTTGCTTGTAACAAAGAAGTGCAATGACCTTTTTGTCCAGTGACTATAACACATGACCAAGCAGGCTTTGCAAAGATGGTATGGGAGCTGTGAAGTTGAAAACTTCCATTCCAGCATTCAAGTTGAAGCCTCTCAAGCGCTGGACTGTTTTGCAACTCTGAGAACCTGTGGCTGAGCTCACAGGCAGTCTCTGAAACAAGCTGTTCTACCTTGCTTAAACATCAGGTGATATGAGATGGTCATTAAATAAAATGAGGTGCCAATGAACCCATTCATCTCGCCAAGGCACGGGGAATGAACAGTGGCAGGCCACTTCCAAGCACATTCAGCACAGAAGGTCATGCAGATGCAGCTGGCTATTTCTGATGAGCTGATCATGAAAGTACCTTGAGGTCCCTCCGTTCGAGGTGCAGGAGCTCAGAGCCCCGGACGTCATGTCGGATGAAGATATCCTTATACTCACAAAGACTGAGATGCTCAAGCCAGGCCGCAACCTCCTCCGTTCCCCATAGGTGAACTGTTAGAGATGGAAAAGCAGGAGTGCATTGAGTACCCAGAACCCCAGAGGACAGCGAGCGAGAGACGAGGACAGCAGCAGCACTCGGTGCCAGAGAGGGAGGGCAAGCAGCACCACAACCTCAAATCAAGGGGAGGGCAAGGACCGGTGACACGGCCTACAATCTCAAACAAAGGTGGAAGGGCAGATTGAGATTAGAGTTTTTCTCTTAAACAGAGGCTAGCTGCAGTGATTCTGGGGGTAATATGCTTGTTTTGACAGGCTTGGATATACTTTGTAAAGCTTACCCCCATGACTAAGAGTAAATTTGCTGGTATTTCTCTGCTTACAAAACCACAGAGTCATAGAATACAGCACTAGGAACCAAGCACGTGTTAGTTTGTCCTTATATGCAAAAACTTGTGCTCAGCAGGCAAAATGGCAGCCTCTCCTCTGAAGTCCAAGGGAGAGAGGAAGAGCCCCAGCTTCTCGCACAGCCTCTAAATAAGAGAAAAAAAAGGTCCCAAGTTTTGCGAGGCAATAAGTGAGCATCAATGAGTGAGACAGGAGGAGACCCACAGCTCTATGGCAGAGGACAGGACCCAGGAGCCCACAGAACAGCCAGTACTTCTGAATTTTAGAAGTAGAAAGGCTTCATAAATAGAATATAAACCAAAAATCAACTAACCCAGTTGGAGAGAAAGTGTCTTGATATCACTGGCAATTTGTTGATTCATGGCCAGTTTTTATTTACTGACCGGTAGGATTAAAGGTCAGGGTGCACCTGTGATGATGCTGATCCCCAGCCAATTAGACATGAAACTTGATTAAAGCCTGAAGGTGAATCAATGAGAAAAATACCATTAACCATATCACAGAGAATGAGCAGTGAAAAGATTGGAGTTATGCGGACTTGGGCCCCACAGTCATATGGATACCTGAAACATCAAAGTCCTCAAATTCACTTCACTAAGCACCCCCTAAGACATCCCAGCAAATGGCCAGATATAAGTGGGATTATTCAGAGGGTGCCTCCTGTTTCTGCTCAGGAATATCTACTTAGTACTGGGGATCTTGACTCAGACAAAACAGAGCAATAAGCTACTTTGCCATGTGAAAAAGACAGACTAGACCTCTGAGAAAAGGCAAATGCAAGGGACACAGAAGAGGGACAGAACATCGGAGGGAACAGACAGACAGAAAGAGAACGGGTGGTGGTGTGACCACACTGGGGTGATGAACAGAGACACCAGCAATGAGCAGACTTGGTACCCGGCAATCCCATGCTACTATGGGCCTCCTTATTTTTGTTGTTCTTCTCCTTTTTAAACTTGGTCACCAGCCGAAATTTGCCGCTGCGGCTGCGTTTAGAATAATCCAACATCTGGTTCTGTAGGAACACAAGGGGAAAGTCATGCCACCAAACGCCAACTCACTGCAACAGTCCAAGAGCAGCAAGTACCCTCTAAAACAGCTCCATGACCTTGTAAGAAAGGAAAAATATTCTGAACTCTTTCTGATCAAGATGGGGAAGGAAACAGGGAGAGAAAGTTGATCCCATGTCAGTCAAGGGACCTTAGCAGGAAATTACTTTCTTTAGCCCCAGGGAGTTGAGTTTCCTTCTTAATGAATTTTTCTAACATCTGCTGCATACTCACAGGAAGTGAAACACTCACAGCCAACTAGTGAAAAAGAGAAGAGCTGGGGAAATACCGCTCTGGCCTTCCTCACCTCCTCATCACAGGGCTCCATGAGCTGCCACAGCCAAGGGATGTCTGCCAGCTTCCTTAGCTGGAGGTCCATGTCTGCCAGGGCAGTTTGGAGCTGCTCTTTCTGTGGAGGATCCAATTGCTGAAATTGCAGAAACGGAAACAAAGCAGAGTTAAAAAACACATGGTGGAACACACAGTGAGGCCCCACTTGGAACTTCCCGGCTAACAAAGCAGCTCCTCCTTTTAAAAAGGAAGTGCACAACAGGCCCTCTGCCCAGACATTACCGTGTTAAACCCATCTTTTCTGATCCCCAGCTCTGAGTAAATGAGCTTGACGGCCCATCATACTCATGTAGCAACACCAGCCAACCCATCCTAATTCCCCAGACAGGAACATTTTAACTGACTTGTTGTGAAGACAAAGAGGACCAAGACCAGCAAGACGTTGCTTGCCAAGGTCACAGCAGAAGAGAGGAAGCAAGAGGCTGCTTCACTCCTTCGTGCTTCTTACCAGAGCCATCTTGCCTGCCAGCAGCAGCTCTGTCTCATTATGCAGGGCTTTCACATTATTCACCATCTCTACAACGAGGCTGCAGTTCAGACCCTGTTGGGAAGCAACACGTGCATAAATAAAGCCCAAGAATGCAGAAGTCTGAGTGGTAAAAAGGAAAATGTCTTAGAGAAGCAAGGCTTATTCTGCTCAATCAGAAAGGAGAACCAAGAGCTATGGCACAAAAAGAAAATGGGAGATGCCAAGCGAGTGAAATACCTCTGTAGACTTGGATTTAGCGTAGACTTTGTCCATAGACTTGGAGCTGGCATTGACAGCATGGGCAAGCTCCTGTTCCATGTCCTGGTAGGATTGTGCTATTTCCCGAATGCTAAAGGGAGAATTACAGATTACATCAGCATATGCTCAAGATAAGAGATCTTTTTGAACTGAATATCTCCTTTTCATACCCATGTGAGTGACGAGAGCAGGGACAGGGCATGGGAGGAGCACAGCCTTCAGCAAAGCAGGGCAGTTCTGCCTGCTGGTGAGCACGCGCAGGCAAAGCAGGGCACACCTCACACGGACAACTCCAGGTGCACGTTCAGGGCTGCACATGATTTGGGGTCAGTTTAAAATATGACCCCGAAGCTTTGGTATGACCATGGCGATCTGTAAGGCAGCTGCAGACACAGCGAACACTTTCTGGATGTGAATCTGGGCATGTCCTCTTAAAGGCCCAGAGCATGAAACAAGATGCCCAAATGAAGGAGGACAGACGAGCATACAGTGGTTTATTTCACAAATCTCTGCTGGGCATCAGGGTTAAAAGTCCCTAACTTGTCATCTGAGCTTCCAGTTCCCAGTGACTGTGTTTCATTCCTGATAAGAATCACTGATATTCAAAGCTATTAATCTTTAGAGATTAAAGGATCCTCATGTGCCCATGGAAGTATTACTTTTAGTTCAGGATGACCCACAAAAGTTTGTGTGACTTCAGTCTTCATGCGGCTGGGGCAGGGCACAGCAAAAGAATGACACGGGCCAGCACTGCAGCTAGGAACAGGGAGAAAGAAAAGGACTTGAGGCACCCAGGAGGGCTCTGTCCACAAAAAGGAAATTGAGTCCCACCTGTGGATCAGAGCACCTGCGGCCTGGCCAAAGCGGTTGATCTGGGTGGACTCTTCTTCAGACATGATCTCTGGTTGCAGAGAGAAAGAGGAGGGTCGGGACAACTCACACTTCTGTTTGTCCTCCCAGGACTTCAGGGTGCTCTCAAATGCCTAAAAACACAGCAAGCAAACTCTAAAGATACGTTGTAAACCTCCTAGAAAAAACAAGGCCTGTGAGAGCCTATGCCTGCAGAGCTCTGGGTTTGAACACTTCCTGTTGCGGGGCCTGGCTGTTCACCTGCTTGTAACTTTGCCAGCTTCAGCTACTTGGGCTGAAGCTTTCAAGGCCACACGCTTACCTTGGTTTAAGCTTAAGTCTAAATTTAGTCAAAGTGGTTAGGCTGCTTCTGAGAACCAGACTAGCAAAAGCCACCAATTCATTCAGCCTTTTCTATGACTAGCTGTATCACCTCTATGCTTTGCAGCTGAAATCTTCAATCTGTACCCAAGAAGCACCTTTTGTTACTCGGGAAAAATCCACTCACCTTGGTTATTACAAGTTTTTGGGGAAAGTGGGGACAGTGAAGAATGCTTTATTGCACACCTCTGCTGTGCATGGCAACTTCAGAGCTGGAAATGTTCCAGACTCCTCCTCATCCAGGAATGCTTCTCTAGAAATTGGTCAGAGTAGCACCCAAACTCAGAGCTGGGACTTG
>NW_010578148.1:49516-149173 GCF_000705375.1 Tinamus guttatus | reverse complement strand
TTTTCTTTTTGGAAGAAATTCTAGGTATGACTTTGCATTCCCTTTCTTTTTTTTTTACTTGTTAGATCTATTTCTCATTCATTCTGAATAATTGCATGTTAAATGGCAGTGTTACAGACCAGACAGAAATATGTAGCAGTTTTCAGTGTGTCACATCCTTTAGAGCAATTAAATGAAATACGTAAGTTAGGCTGTCTTCTGAGAAACACATTTCTAGGGAGTAATTCTCATCTTCTATTTTAACCTGTATAAATCGTTCGAAAGAGTAATTACTCTATTTAAATACAGCTACAGGGCAGTTTTTGCTTTAACACACTTCAGTTCTGAGCTGAGAAGTGATGGAGTGACCTCCTGATAGACCTGAGAGTGTGGAGAAGCTGTTAGCACAAGCAGGGTACCCTCCTTTCTCACCTATCATCAAATTTAAACTTCAAGAGAAAGCAAATTTAGCAATAACACCTTTACAGTCAAATTTATGAAATGGTGATTCACCATGTTGGGAATAGTAAATGTTGTGCATGTAAAAACAACTCTCTCTGGTGAAATAGCCTTTATTTTAGGCAGAGTATAAGCTCAGCCTGAAATTAGAACATCAGTCTATTAATACAGATCACAGACCAAGTGATGGCTGAGGATTTTTAAGTCTTTTTCTGTCCTCAGTTATTTCAGTGTGACACACACTGATCTTACGCTTTTGTCTACTCAAAGGAGCTGCAGGAAGTCGAAGCAAGATTCTGTGCTCTCTTCTTGTAGCTCTTTAGACTCTGAGCGCTTTGTAGCGGTTTCAGAATTATACCCGTTCTTGATTGTGTGCAAAAGAACAAAAAAGTGGCTAAGATGAAAATCAAATATTGATTTATATAATAGCACATACATTATCTCATTTGGGAAAGGAAATGCTGATGCAACAAACTGGGGAACTAACCAAAATAAAACTAGTGTGAATTATAGTCATGGCCAGAATTCTTCTTTGAAGAGAGAGAGAGAATGTGGAAGATGTACTTAAAATATCTATAATTATTGAGAAGTTAAGAGCTTAGGCCTTTTTCTTTTATAGCAGAGTGGTTTTATTTAAAAAAATAATAAAAAGCCTTTATTAAAAAGACAAAATTGTGTGCATTTGGAAATGGACCTGATAGGTCAGAATTTGTCATTGTTCAAGGAAGGACTTTTCCTAAAAGGAGGAAAAGTACTGAAGATCAGAATAACATTCCTCTGTGCTTTGCAAGGGTCTGATATCTAGCAAGTTTGCAGATTCAAAATGGGACATTAGATGCCATGGAGCTCTATTCCTTTAAAGCAAATTGCATAATATGAATGGGGACTGTTTTTGTGTAATAGGATGTAAGAGGAAAACTGTTGCTTGATTTGAGGTGCAGAAAACTCTTAAATTTCCCAGGCAAATGCAGAATTGTTTCGTGTTTACAGTAGAGAACAAATGTAACTAAGCTGGTCGTATTATTTTTTCCCTTTAAAAAGGTATCTTGAACTTTATAAGTTGTAGGAACCCAAACGCTATTGGGCAGATCAGGGCCAAAGATGCGTATGTATAGCTCACTGTGCTGCAGTTGGAAGATGAAGAGGGAAGGAGAGATTCCATTTTTGGCACAGCCTAGAGAATCTGCTTCTGCAGGATTGAGAATTGACTTCGTGATCAAAAGTAACAGTTTTGAGTGACACATTCATGTTTGTGCTATGCAAATTGAAAGAAAACTTGCAACACCAGTAACGAGACAAATACAGATCTGAGAAGGAGGGATTGGTTAGAGTTTCCAGTGGCTGCTTGTCCATGTTGGTTGTATTTCAAACTTGGAGTTTGAGTAGGATGAGTCTCTTGCTGCTGTTTCCCATTCCGTTGCACTGTGTGGAGATTACTTTAATTGATCAGTTTGTATGCACATTTCAGATATAACATCATTTTATTGACAGCTGCTGCTTGGAAAGCCACAAGGCTAGTGGAAATGGCCCAGGACCAAAGAAAACTAATAAAGCCTTTCACCCATCAATCATTTGTGACTAACTTCAGTAGTTTTGTTTTGCCTCTTCCTTGCATATTTGTTTAAACTTTTTCCAAATCTTGCCACCATCTGCGTGCTGCAGTTCCCTTTTCTGTCACTCCTTTCAAATGTGCCTGTGTTTATTTTTGTTGTTGTTTTTCTCCTTATGCAGAAGCTGTACAGAAGACACCCTGCTAGTCTAGGTGCACATCAGCATCTCTTTTGTTGTACATGAAGTCATATAGAATGAGACAACTGCTATTTAGTATGCTTATCCTACGTTCAGGGACAAACATCACCTTCACCATTTTAAACATTTTGTTTTTATTTTTTTATTTTTTATTTTTTTTAGTTTATCCCTGTTTTTTTATTCTTTCTGTCTAACATACTATTCCACAGACTGCAAAAATTCCTCTTTAGGTGGATGTACAAATAAAGAATTAAGCAGCACCAGCTCATCTTAGGAATGCAATATAAAGAGCAATCAGTGACAATTCAAATAGAAGAGGTCGAAATTACTGGTTACTAAAGCTGCATAGGCAGCTTCTATTTCTGAGGAAACTATTTTTCTTCTATTTTACTGACATATGTCTGTCAAATCTGCTCTGTTGTCTTTTCAACTTAGGGCAGCATTGGGGGATACTGGCACCCATAAGGTGCAAGCACAGGGGTGTGCAGAGCTGGTGAACAGCCTTCTGGAGCTTCAAAGGCTGCGTGGGAGTTGGCAAGCAAGAAGACAGCTCGTGCTAAAAGGTGTTCCACTTAGACAGGCGCAAACGAAGCGGGGAGCGAGGGAGAAAAATATAGGTGAAGAGGATGAGATAAAATGCATTGGTTTCTGATTTGCTATTTTAACCCTTGAATGTTTTTCTTTTTAACTTCCTTTTTTGCCTTTACAACTGCATATTCTCTTTAATGCGTAGCGGTGCTAGCTGTAACGTGGGTTTTGGGACATTTATTTTGTACCACCTGTCGTCTTCACAGAAAGAGTAACTTTAAAAGCAAAGTTTAATTTCAAAATAAATGAGTATCGTTTGGGGATATTAAAAATTAAACGCTGTGTGCAGTGCACCCACAATGTGGTGGTAGTTAATTAGCTTATTCATAATTTTCGTTTTAATTGCACATTCTACATTATGATTTCAAGCATTCACATGGCTTGCCTTCTGCTTGCTTGCCGCTCTCTTCACTGAGCCTCTCTGAGGAGCAGCTGTATTACAGACAACTTAGATGTTTCTGAATTTGGGAGTGGGAACTTGTATGATGGATGTAAAAAAAATAAAAGAAGGAAATTTATTGTATATAATATATATATAATTATATAAGGTTATAATTAATATTTTGCCTTGAAAGTGTTGATGATGTAAGTAGCAGTGAATAGGAGCACATGCTATAATGTAGGTATTGCAGAGACATTGAATTTCTGTGTGAAGAAGCAAGGAGTAATATACTTTAAAGACGTTCGTAAAGATCAGGAATAATTCCAGGCGGCAGATGGTGGTGCAAGGTTCATTTCATACTGTGCTTTGGCTAGTGATGAGCGTGAACAAGCTGCAGTTCCTGACCAGAGAAACAACCTTGTTGTATCGTAGGTAGCACCAGGCAGTCACTTCTGCGATTTACTGGCTGAGGAACTGGGCCCAATTCCTCCTTGGTACAATTGGAAAGACTTGCTTCCTGAAAACAATTCCAGGCTGTCTTCAAAACAAACAAAAAACACAGTCACTTTCCTCTTGTTGCTTTGGAAGTGACAGCTATCAGAGCCCAAAGCGATTTTTCTTATTATTTTATTTTTTCAGCTGTGAAATTTCTTTCTGCATGCTGAATTTTACAGGCGGCTTGAAGTGTGTGCTGTCTATTTTGTTTATTCTTTTATTTATTTAAACTAGCTCTTCCCACATTGATTCTTGCAGTAATCAATCAAAATCACCTCAGTTACAATGATTCCATCTAATGAAAAAATGAAAGACAGAAATGACTTGACCTGGTGTAGCTGTGTTTTGATAAAGCAGACCTCCCTTACTGCACAAATCACTGAAGATTTTATTAATATCAGAAGGCTTGGAACAAGGGGTTAGGTTGTTTTCGCTGAGTCCTAAGAACTCACAAATTGCAGTATCTTTCCTGTTCCCCTTTTAGTTTTCCCGATGGCTGAACATGAGTTTTCTCCTTTAGGAGCTATAATTTATGTATTTATGGGTTGCGACACAATGAGCTTCTGAGCTGGCTGTCGTCTAGATACTGTTGCAAAATAGACCATTAATAATAATTTTGTTCTTGGGTATTCCACACAGATACACAGATAAGTTAGATGGGCTTTTTGTTGGGCAGGCACCAAGTAAAAGTTCCTTCCTTGTTTTTGGTAACTTTTATGCAGTATAGATGGACCGAAAATAAGAGAATGGTGGTTATATCACGTAATCATTTGCTAGTCACTGTTACATAGCTGGCTTCCATAAACTATTCTTATTCTCTATTTTTTTCATGTAGGGCTAGTGAGCAACATCATTTTCACAAGTCACACTACTGAGCAGAAGCATCCACTGCTTGTGCAGCTGCAAAACCTTATCCGAGCAGCAAATCCTGCTGTCTCCTTCATCCTGGCAGAAAATGGAGTTGTAACTAGGTAATATTAGTTGTTTTCTAGTATTTGTTGTTTTCAGCAGATGGGACACAGAAGCTTGTATTCTCTGGTGCTTCATGCTAAAGAGTTGACTGTTTTTCCTAACTGCTTCCCATTTGAAAGACACGTTCTTTACATGTCTGGTTATACAGATACAGGGATTAGGAAATGTACATTTTTATTTGCAAAACAGGCTTATGTTACAGTTGCTGTTATTCTAAGTGGAAAAAGTGCTCTAATTTTACTGTGACTAATGTTCTGTTTTATTTAAAAGCCATTTTATTGAGTCTGTAAATTAAAAATCTTTATCTCTTTATAGGAATGAGGATATTGAATTAATTCTCTCGGAAAGCAGTTTTTCAAATCCTCAGATGATGAGAGCTCGATATTTAATGTATCCTGGCTGGCAAGTATCTAGACGGAGAAGTATTCTAATTAACTTGAAGATTTAAAAGTCTCACTAACTCAATTTATATTTTCTTCAAGGCTACTCATTTGGAACAAACTTTGTGTAAATCATTTTTAAAAGAGAGCTGATGAATATTCTTAGTAGATACACTATTGCTGTCCTTTTATGGGGAAAAGGATCCTTTTTGACACCCTTTAAATCAGTGGCAAGATTACTGTTGCTTTTGGGAAGAATAGAAAAGAACCCTCTGGGAATGAGCGGGGAAGGATTGGGATGGGTGAGGCCAATAATGACTAGTGTAATTTAATTCTGACAGCTATTCAGCCTTACTGGAATGAACTTGCTCTGTCACTCTAGTTATTAGAAGAAGAATTATTCATTAAAAAAAAAAAAAAAAAAAAAAACAGCAACCTTACTGACAGTCTTGGCAGAAGCTAAGGGCAAAATAACACACGGTTCCAAGCTTTCCATCTAATACCAGGTGATATTTTTCAGGGATCAGGGAGCTTTACACATCTTGCTGCAGTTATCTGAGCTGCACTGATTTGGCAGAAAATATAAACCTGTCAGCCATTTTAAGTCCTGGCTGACTGTTTTTTAGTTAAAAATCATACTGTTGAAAGCACAGTTTATTCATCATAGTTTGCCAGTCCTATGTGCGTGTGTAGCTTTTTATTAATAATCAATACTTACTGTAAAACACATCCGAGTAAGGCTCCTAAAGTGAATTAATGGGAAGTGGTGAATGTTGGAGCTGCTTGCAGATTGCATATAGCCAAAGGGAGAGAGGTAAAGCAGAGAAATAAGTTATTTAAAATTTCTTGATGATATGCAAGTAAAAAAAAAAAATACTAGCAACAGGAATAACATTTAGGTGAGTCCCGAGCTCTTTGAACAACCGAATATAATTAATATCACACTTCTGCAGATTTCATCTTAGAGAATAAGCTTGGTATTTTAGTTTCAAAGAGAAAGCTCATCTATTGTAAAATAATATTCTTTATTAAAGAAGTCTGTTAGTTGAAAAGGAAAAGCGTGTGTGTTTTCTGCATGTTGAAAGTGTATGTTTGTTTTTTTGTCTTAAGGTATGAAGGCAAATTTGGAGCTGGGTCTGTCTTTCCACCAATGGTTCAGATCTGTGTATGGTTTAATCGTCCTCTAGAAAAAACACGATTTGTGACCAAATGTAAAGGTACAAATGAACTTTGACAGACTTAAATCCAAGTTGAAAATACTGAGGAATGGAGGGAGGAGGAAAACCCTGATACAGTACAGCTCTTCCATTGCTGCTGAAACAAAGTTTTAATTGGAAGTTTAGCCTCCCTTCCTTAATATATAGTAAATGATCTTTAATGTGTGCTCTGGAAAACTGACCCATGATTTCATTCAAGTGAAAGTCTAATTTCTCATTTGTTTTTGAGGGGTTGAGATAGCTATCTCTTTGGCTTTTATTTTTTAGTTTGTTTTAGTATTTATTTAGTAGTGTTTGAATGCTGTTTGTAAGTGAGTGCCTGCTCCTACATTTTATGGAGAATTAGTTCTTCGTAGTTACTAGAAAATGGGCTCGCTTCTGCGTTAGGCTACTATAATAGATATTTAATCATGCCTTTCCTTACTTCGTTCCTTAGCAAAGCAGTGTCTTAAGGAGCAGCATTTTACTTTCCAAACACACTGTAAGCGTTCATTACGCCAAACGCGTTATACCACCTTCCCTATAGAGAAGAAATGAGAACATATAGAAATGTTATGTAGTGTGGGCTACAGGGGACATTGCAGCATTTCCCCCTGAAGTGCTAGGATGTGAAGTAGAACCCACTTGTAGTATAGGTCTGACCAGAAGCTACACCAAGAAAAATAAGTGATTTGACTTCTTTGTCTTCTATTTCAAACAGCGATTAAGTCATTGCTCAAATCGAGTCCTTTCTCTGGAAACATATACCACATCATGGGCAAAGTGAAGTTTTCAGGTAAAGGCAAAATACTTATGCAGTGTCTTATGACTGGATTTCATGTGCTTGTATTTGAAAACTTTTTTTGTGCTGTATTTGAAACTACATAAGTGTTAAATTAAATTAGCAATTTCTAGAACTTACTTTTTTTCCCCCTTCTGTTTTCTCTCCTGGTTAGATTCTGATAAAGTGATTGAAGTCTGTCACAATACATCATCTAATTTGCTAAGCCTTGTGCCTGTTCAGGAGGGGCCAACTCCTCCTGATTCAAGAAATGATAACAGAGACTGCAGCAGTCAGCAGGAGTATTTCCTTGTGTTCATTGGCTGCTCTCTTAAGGAAGAGGATATAAAAGATTGGCTCAGAGAAACGGCCAAACAGGTTTGTAGGCATGTTTACTTCTGTTCACTGTGATCTATTTGCCATTTCTTAACAATAGGAGAAGAAATCTGAGTGTCTCCCTCTTTTAACTAATTTCTCTTCCACCAGAGCATTAACATTTCAGGATAAATGTATTTCAAGCAGAGGACTAACAGTTTGCACATGTGTTATAATTTGTGTATTATTTTAGTATCTGCTACACCATATTCATGGATTGATCTGCTTGTCTTGAACGCTTGAGCAAATGGAGTGTGTCCAGAATAAACACTCAGTGATGATTTAGCTGAGACGCAGCTGCCAAAAGCTAACATGTAGTATGAAATAATGCTTCTTGAGAAGAGCCTTAACACTGCAAAGTTAAACTTGTTTTGTTTCACTAAATTAAACCTCATTGAAAATAATGTGGTGAGATTGAAGGTTTCGGGGTTTTTCCCCCCGGCTTTTTTTTTTCTTGCTGAAATAATTGAGCGTGCAGGTAGGTAGGACTTGATTCCTGCATAGGTAACATGTTATAGTTCTAGCTCTGTGTCCTTGTGGTGTACATTTTGGAACCTTAGTTACTTAAAAATACTCATGGTTACTTCTTAACAGCTTCAGATTTGCATAATGTCTCTCAAAAGTTGTCTAAGGCATCAAATAAGCTTCCTGCACATCACCTAGAGCTGGTCCTATGGAGTTTCAGTTTCTCAGCTCCATTCTTTCAGCAAGTTATATTACTGCAGGCCAGTGTACTTGCATTATGAGATCTAATTCATTGTATATGCGCATAATACATGGAGACAAATGCTTTTGACACTTAAAATATTCTGTAGAATTTTAATTCTATGAAAACTTTCAACGCAAATTACTATTTTTTAAAATTTATTTATTTTTTCCCAAGAAAGAACCTGTAGCATCTTGCTTCTTTGTCTGACTGCTTCTTTTAGTTTGGTTGTGTGCTTTTTTTTTTTTTTTTAAAAAACATAACTACATTGTAATATCAGACTGCCACACAGTAAATGTATAACTGGGCTATATTTCTTTATGCAGAAACCTCAGAGGAAAGCCCTGAAAACCAGAGGAATGCTAACCCTTCAGGAAATAAAAAATATTCATGTAAGTAGAAGTAATTAATAGCAAGTCCTCCTTTTGGCTGTTTTCCATAACTACTTCAAGTAATTAATAGTAAGGCCTCCTTCTGGCTGATTTCCATAAATACCCATTCGTATGATGAAGCATCTCCCATATCTGTCATAACAAGTGTGCCTAGCACTGAATTATTATAGCTCTTACTGGCTTTTATATACTCAAAAACACAACCAAGGCTGTTCAGGAGGAGTCTGAGATGTAAATCTTGGTCTCATGTCAGCATTTATCTTCAGGGCTGTAAGTCAGTCCTGGAAAGCAGGTGGAAGAGTAGGATACTGGTTATACAAACACTTTTGTTTGTGTAGTGATCTGCTCTTCCCCGTCTTCTCCCTGTCCTGCTCTCTGCAATCCATTACTTGCAAATCACAGCCCTAAATGCCCGATCCTGCCCCCATTACTTACAATTTAGCGATGTAAGTGCCATCTCTGGAGCAGAGTTCCCAAAATTTTGGCATGGCTGTGATTAGTGTTGCTCTATCTAACTCTCTAAGTCTACAGGGGATTTGTCATACTGTCTTTGCAAAGTGCTGCATTTTAGCCACAATCCATACCTTCTTCCCTGGCTGCTGTAGCTCACCAGATGGAATTTTTCTTACACCTATTGTGCTTAGTAGGGCTGTCTCTAGCAGTTTTTAGTTTAAAATGTCTAATGTACAATATATCGCTGCTTAATTTAGGTGAAACGCCACCTGGATCCACTTCCAGCTGGGTATTTTTACAATGGGACTCAATTTGTGAATTTTTTTGGTGACAAAATGGATTACCATCCACGTATCCTTTAAAGTGCATTTTGTTTGGTGAATATTGTAAGTAGACTACAGGCTGTACAAATCTGAAACACAGACTGTCAATGCAGATGTGTTTAAGACCCAGCTAATTGGCAGGTAGTAATATGAAGTGAAAAGTTTTGTTGCTTAAAGCTGTTCGTGGCCACTTGCCATTTAAAAGTGTTATTAAAGTGCTTTTTCAGATGTATGATCTAAGAAGCAGAAAAGAACCAAAAACAATCTCAAAGTGCTGTACATGAGGTCATGCAGGGAATAATTTATGGGCCACAGCTTGTGAAAGAAATACTTTTCAAATAAAACAGTCCTGTAATGTTACTTAATTCCTGGTCATGAGTGATAAAACTTCCAAATGAAAATAATAGTATGTGCATGCATGTGCGTGCGCGCTCTGGACTGCAAACAGGGCTGTTTTATGTTTTACTACAATATGCAAAGATAGGCAACAGAAAGTAAGATAATTTGAGACTGAGTATGAAAAAAGAAAGCCTTACTGCAGTAGTAGTCATAATAGTATGCGTAGAGTTAATAACTTTTTGAATTTATTTAAGCAATTGAAATCTGATTTTTAAAACTACTTAAGCATGGCAACCAGTATGATTTACTTGTCAAAATGTGACATAAACACCTTCTGAATGTACTGTCCTTACCTTGCTGCTCTACAAGGTCTGATTTAAATTGTACTATGGCCAAAGAGGGGTGCTCTAGCTTTCTTCTCTGAACTGCAAATTTTAAAGTTTTCTTTTAATCCTGATCATATTGCTCTCTTTGGCACGAAACTCCAGAGCGATACTGATGTTCTGATGTATTCTTTTTCTTCTTTGCTGTTTCTCTCATTTTCTATCTTTGTCTTTATTACTTAAATTTCAGTATTGGGTTTATATTCTCAATTTACTTCTCTCTCCATAGTTTTGAACAACTTGACAAAAATTTAGATGAATTTCATGATTCTGTTTTGGAATAAGAACAAACAGATATTTTCTATGTCTTACAGGACAATTTATTTCTTAAAAAAAAAAAAGGAAAACAGATCTGTGTCCATGCAGTGTACCAGCAAAAACCTAGCAACAGTGGCCTCCAACTTCCCTGTTCATTAGGCCATTGCTGCAGCATTGTTTTTTGGTATGAGAGTTGATAGATCCTTGGGTGACTTCTTCAGAAAATCTATTTAAATGCCCATAACTCTTACAGAAGCCCAAAAATATTTTCGCTGTACTAATTTCTAAATAATGAAGCGCAATTTCTCTGTTAGCAGCCACTTGCATTTTTACTACTAGTGACCCACTTGAAAGTACATCCCTTATCTGTGTCTACCCTCTGAAATGAGGTTGTGCTGCTCCTTGAAAAGCATTAAGGAGATCCTACAATGTGATGAGTGCAGTCTTGATTTTGAAACCAATTCCACAAGCAGCCTGAACCAAGTAACAGGCAGTGACACCCTGACTTCTCCTCTGCTTCTAACGTTCCTAAATTTTTCTTCACAGCCTCTGTGAGACGCTGTAAGTGAACTCATACTAATAGTCAAAAAGCGTCGAAGTGAGTAGACTGGTCCTGGGATCAATCCCTACTACCCCTTACCTTGAATTTTGCCTGATTTTGTGTAATATAGCCTAATTCTGTATAGGCACAAGAGTGAGGATTTCTCTGACAGGAGATTTAATTTCCTTAGGAGGAACAGGAGAGAACAGCCAGGGAACAAATCATCAAACTACTTAGACCCTAGTTACACTTAGGGGTGTAACTGATTTATATCACAGCTTTCTAGTGGGTTTGAATCTCAGCTTTGGTCTGAAAAGTTAACTTCTCACAAAAGGAGATAATAACTGATGCTGTGACCCTACTGCTCTCTTGCTGCTGGCAGCAGAAAGAGTAAGTAAAGGAAGTTTGGGCTGACTTGAATTTCCAGCAGAGTTTTTCCAAAATAGCTGTACGCATCTGCAAAACTGCTGTGGTTCTGTTGTTCTTATGTTTTTCCTCTTGCCTGGGAAGTGGCTATTGTGCAACTCCTTTATCTCTATTAATAAAGAGTAGCTGTGGTTAGGTCTCCCAGAAGGTGATATGTTATATTTCTGCCCTCATTAAGTGGCCCTGAACTGACTAATCTTTCAAACCTGTTCTTTCTTTTCTAATAAATGCTCTTTGGACAAATGTTGTTTTCCTTAATGTTCCAAAATCAGTAATGGACCAATTCATGAATGATTACTTGGAAGAAGCCAACAGAGAAATAGAGAAGTACAACAGAGAGCTGGAAGAACAAGAATATCATGATCTCTTTGAGCAGAAGACATAAGCATGTACATTCTGTGGATTTCTGAACCGTCTACAGTTAGTAACCAAAAATGCTGTTGTCCTTGCTGGTTAACTAAAAAATTAGAAGTGAAATATCTGTTTTCAGCACTCCTTTTAAAGAAAGAGATCACTCCTGTAAGGTTGGCATTTTAATCTGGTAACTGCTTAGCTGTTTGTACTGTGAGGTTTGCTTCCACTTCCCCTTCATTCCAGATTGTATAAAGCATCACCTGGAATCTCTGGCTAGTAGTGGAAATGTATGCAAAAGAAGAAGAAGAAAAGAAGCAAAACTGTCTTCTAGTAGGTCAAAATGTAATCATGGAATTGGTCTGCCATGCAGATAATCAAATCAGTCTATTCTCTAGATGTCCCTTGGAGCTTGTTGCACTGATTTTGCATTAAAAGGCAGCAGGGCACTGCAGCGTGTGGGACTGGGGGATGTTCCTAAAGCGAGAAGTGGGGGAACATCTTAAAATCTCCAGAGTGGGGACCTAATCCTACTGCTGTCAGGGTGTTCCTAAAGCGAGAAATGGGGGAACACGTAGCACCTCTGCCTTCTTCCAAGGGGACGGCATGTCTCAAACTCGTGCACTGTTTGATTCTGCGGTTGAAATTTTTGTTTTTTTCCTTTCTCCCTGAAAATGTGTTTATATGTTTGAGGGTGAAAGAAGATGAGGGGAGATACCTTTCTTCCCAGTTCTATAAAATACGTTACACGAATTGGTGTAATCGTGATGTTGCTTAAAAGATTATGTTGAAAGGTTCTTACTTCAACAGTAAAAACTAAGTAAAGCGAGAAAAGGGAGAGGGCATGAAAAGCCAGGATTCTTCAGCTGAATAATTCCGTTTTGTGGAAATAACTTATTCCCAAAGGTGAAAAATATCAAAATAAATGTTTTGAAGATGACATACCTTGTTTGTGAAGCTTTCAGAAAAATTTGCACACTAACATTTTAGAAAGCTGATACACTTGGTGTCAAGTACTTACAGCAAACCCTTTACAGCTGTTAAATGATACTGCAGTAGGAATTACAGCAACATATCCCTAAATTAATGTAGTGCAATTTGAGGGGACGCTATAGATCATTGGCTGAAGCACTGGAAGGTACCTTAGCAACTACTTAAACATAGTTATTGCTTATTCAGATTATCAGATTACTGTAGCATGCTATGTGTTATGAATTTAGAGAAGTGAAAAGAGTCCAGGAAGGACTTCTGATTTTCAGATTCCTTTGCCTTAGGAACAGCTTGATCTCTTAATGTAGCTGTCATCTTCTTGGCCAGATCTATGTAATGCAGTAAGAAATTACTGAAGAAATGCTTACACTTAACTGACATCCCTGCAGTCTCATTTTTGTGGGAGGAGAAAGATTTAACTCCTGCTTTCAAACCTAATGCTGAGTATAATAATACGCTGTGGGGAATATATTTTTTACCTTTGGAATCTTAAATGGCTGAAGTTTTAATAAACCTATCAAAAAATTGAAGCACCATCTAGGTAGACTTTACTATATGTTGCTACTAGCTGACTTGGTGCCTGTACTGTGGTGGTTATACAGTATAGATGTGGAATTCCAGGTGCTGCAGGTTGGGATATAAATGTGATAAGGTTTCGTTAATAGCTTTCCTACTAGACTTAAATTGTCTGAATTTAAGAATTTTTTTGCACACCACGAGACTTTATTGAAACGACTTGTATCCTGTTAACATATGGTAAAAGCCAGTAATTAGTTTGTGTTTTTTAGGCTTTCTGGGGTAACCCATATCACAGGTATAGAGCATCATGATAAGACTCGTGAGTTATCTATGCATGGCTATACTTTAGTCTTAATATACTGTAGTGCCTGGTAGGGTAAATATAGCTAGCAGTGGATCCGGGGGGACTAGCTGGGCTTTATAAACTAAGTGCAGTTGGCTGCATCAAACCAGGATTATTAAAGTAGAGAATTCTGGAGGTAACACTGCAATAAAAGGGGCATTAGGAAAGTTTAAAAAAACTTGTAGCTATTTGCCAATAAACTTAGTGTAAACCCAGTGTGCTCCCTTCCAGTATGAGTTATCTGATCTGCAAAGCCATATTTCTAGAGTAGTGGGATGACTATGTGATGTCAGAAGAAACACCGGCGGGTGAGACGAGCAGCACAGTGATGCTTTGGCTCAGCCCACGAATCAGTAAGAGTGTAGGTTTAAGTGCAATTGATAAAATGATAATTGAAGATACTGTAGCTTATTATTTTGCTCTGCTGAACTCTTTTTAAGAACTCCAATTTGTGCAGCTCTCGAAAATAAAGGGGCTAATTCAGCTGGGATTGGCAATAGGGGGTTGTAATTGCAACTGAGAAATGCCCAGTGACTAAAAAGGAAATGCATATATAAACTGGTGTACTACTGTGCAAATTGAGCAGTTTTTTAAAAACCGAGTCGGAAGTGCTGCAAACAAAGCCCTAGTATACTTATATACTGTACTGCATGCTATATGATAATAACTGTGTAATATAAAGACCTTTCACCATACTGGTACTGTTTCAATTAATATATTTTGGTATTGAAATAATTTGATTACCTCATTTTTTTTTTTACAAAAAAAAATCAACTGTGACTTTAAAACAAAACAAAACAAAAAAAAAGAAATAGCAAAACTGTGACAATGGTATCCTTTAAACATAGTAGTGCCTTGCAGATGACGCCATCGGTGCACTAAGCATAAAATACATGGACGTCATGGGTTGTATTGCTTGCACCCTCTTTTTTAAAGGAAAAACGGTTTTGGTGAAAGGACTTAAAATTAAGCTAGTGAGGAATATTAGCACAAATGGTTAAACTGTTTTTTTTAAAAAGGAAAACTCTTTGAGGACTAAAATGTGTAAATACCTGATGCTGCGGATACTTTAATTGCAGTTGCTGATTATTTTGGAGTTACTTCTTACAGTCAGCAGCACATTTTTTCTTAAGAGAAGTGTAACTTTTGTACTCTGGTCAGAGATATTTGTACTGTATCGAAACCCATCTGTAGGGTAGTCTGGTTTTCTCACTCTTTTGAAGTTGAGGTGAGGATTAAGTTACTTCGAATGATCTAGTTTTTTAGCTACTGTAAAAATAAAAAAAAAAGAAACTACCATTTCTAAACTGCAAATGTTTGGATACGTTAAAAGTGCCATTACACTGTTCCTTTATTTTGTGCTGTCTTTTGAAACTCGGTAACAGTAAATTTGTGTCCAGGCATTTCTGATATTGTGAAGAAATGCTCAGAGTCCTCAAGGGGTTTACGTGCTTTGCTGACCGTCATGTTAGCAGCTTGTGTTGTTTTTCTTCCCCTCACGGAGAATGAGTGTGATCAGGAGTTACTGAAGTTATAGGGAGAAAAATGTGATAAATCTAGGAAAAGATTGCTTGCAACTTGAGCTGCGCTGCAATCTAGGAGTATTTTATATTAAGCTGTGCAATTTGGTATTTGTTTTTTACACTTTACGTTTAGCAAAACTGATTGCAGGGAAGATTTAAGTTGCAGGTAAAAGTTCCTTACTAAGTTTTTTCTTTTTTTTTTTTAATTGAAACTTTTCTGAATTTGCACAGATTTAAGCTCTAGAATACTTGCTGGTATTCTTAAAAGGGAAAATTGTAACTAGTATAGTGAATTGTCAACTGTGAGTTACTAGAACTGCATTGTTAATCTAATTTTAGATTGTTTAAAATGTACCTCAAAGTTAGTGAGAAATTGCTTCATTTTTACACAATTGTCAGATCTTAATATAACACTTCTCACTTTACAATGTGCCAAAATTCACTTTTATACTAGTTTTCAATGCTTTAATACTTGCAACTTAAATTAAAAACTTTTATTTACAAACACTACTGTAACTTCAGTTAAACTGAATTGTGTGATTGAAGCTTTTTGCCTATTGTATTTATTACACAACTTGATTCAGTAAATATAAAATTACCTTTCCATTTATTTTTGTATTGTTTTACATGTTTATACCTGTAGTTTGTGTGACTTTTACACCTGTAACTCAGATATGATGGAAAGAACCAATAAACAGTATCCATCTTCTGTCATTCCCTTGATTTCTTAAGTATCTTATCATTTTCTAAGCTTGAATTTGTAAGCATTTACCAGTTTTGTTTTAAAATGGGTTGGTTTTCTGAAATGACTAAGTAAAGAGAAACACAGAAGATAACAAAGGTGACTGTTTTTGTATTCACACTAAAACATAAAGGTAGGAGGAAAATTGACACTCCTTTTAAGCTGTTAATTTTAGAGCTTCTTGCATGGGTTTCTGATTGAATAGAATTTAAAACCGGTTGTAGAGCGTGAGGTATCTTAAGTTTCACACTTGCCACATCTTTTGGCGACTGTATTTTTCCATCAGCTTAACTTTTCCACTTCCCCATCCAGTATTTATTTGCTTACTAACAGGTATGCATCATGGAGAGTTTATATGGATTTATTGTAGACAAAGAGCTGATAGTTGCACATATGCAAATATAAGAGCTAAATCTTGCTCTTTTTAATCATATAAATGAAGATGCAATTACAAGATCATCTTCTGTGGGTCTAAAATGGGACTGCCATGGAGAGGGTGATCCCACCTTACCTTCATTTCTTTGCTTTCGTTGCTGCGTGGGAGTCCATCACTTAGTTGATTAAACTGAATCTCTGCATGGAGTTGCTCAAGGATTGGCCAACACTCTTGCAATTTTTATTGTAGATATTAGAGTGTTGCAGTTGGTTTATTATATGCACTGTTGATGTGAAAACAAGAAGTTTGAATTCAGGCTGTTTTGCATACTTCAGGTATAGTTGCCCAAGAAATGGCTTCTGTTTTATATCTTTTTGTCTGAAATCCAGAATTTTTTCACTTGCTTAGCAGTTAGGGTTTGAAAGTATGAACACTTTCATTTGTAAATGCTCTTGGGCTGCATCCATTTCTTCTGAACTGTTGAGCGTGGGCAGTTTCATTGGACTCTGTGGTGCGCTCCATCATCAAAACAGAAGGGTTTTCCTATCACGGTTTTTCATCTGAGAGAAGCAGCTGTTTATCACTTGATTCTTAGATTGTGAAACCCAGAAATGGCTCTTCCAGCATTGCTGAGAGTGCTTGGACTATTAGTAACATGGAGATGTCTTGTGGACATATGTAGTGCGGACGATACCGAAGTGGGTGGAGTGGCCAACACTCCCGAGGGCTGCACTGCCATTCAGAGGGACCTGGACAGGTTTGAGAGTTGGGCAGAGAGGAACCTCATGAGGTTCAGCAAGGACAAGTGCAGGGTCCTGCACCTGGGCAGGAATAACCCCAGGCACCAGGACAGATTAGGGTGTTGACCTGCTGGAAAGGAGCTCCACGGAGAGGGATTTGGGAGTCTTGGTTGCCAACAGGTTAACCATGAGTCAGCAACGTGCCCTTGTGGCCAAGAAGGCAAATGGGATCCTGGCTGCACCAAGAGGAGCGTTGCCAGCAGGTCGAGGGAGGAGACAGGAGAAGGAACAATTTCTTTCCTGTGAGTGTGACAGCCCTGGCACAGGCTGCCCAGAGAGGTTGTGGAGTCTCCTTCTCTGGAGATCTTCTAAACCTGTCTGGATGCCACCCTGTGCTCTGGGTGTCCCTGCTGGAGCAGGGGGGGTTGGACTAGGTGATCTCTAACGGTCCCTTCCAGCCTCAACCATTCCCTGTGATTCTGTGGTGTCTTTTGAACTCAAGGCTTTGCTTGGCTTCTACTGAGATCCAGCCCAGCTAGGAAGGTTTTCCACCATGGCCCCAGCTGCTTGCATAGGGAAGCCTACTGGCTTTGTTCATATCTTGCCAAGCAGTTGTTTTGAAAGTGCTCTTCAAATGCAGCTAAGTCACTGTGAAGGTCAAAGAAATAAAAGCTGCTTCCTTTATTATGTTTTTTTAAGCCTTAGTTATCCTTCAAGTGTGATTTTAAATAGTGCTTTGGTTGCTCTTTCTCCGTTGCGTAACTCTGCTTTGGGCTCCCTTTGTTTGCTACTTCTTGTTCTTGAGATGATGAAGGTTTAAACTGAGGTCAGTTTGTGTTTTATCATTTAAAATGTAAAAATGGTCATCACACCAGCTGTGCGCTGCTAAGGATGCTTAACCAAGTATGTGTTAATCCAAGTACGTGTTGGGGACACCAGCCTGAGCTCAGGAAGGACGTATTACAACCGTCTTGTCTAGGGCACTTGAAAGGAGGTAAGGTAGCCTAAAAACACAGAACAAGTCAATTTTTTATTGTTTTTATTTTTTAAGATGGCCATTTATGACTTCATAATACAGTTTTCTTAGCTTGTATATATCAAGTATATAAATATGTGAAAAAATAAGTATGCATATATATATATGTGTGTGTGTGTGTGTATATATATATATATACACATATATATATATGAGATGTACCGTAAGGTTTGCTATGGAGAGGCTTTCAAAGCCAACACTATATTGCTTCTTTATGTTTTTCTCTGCTAGCTCCCAGTTCCTCTTTCTCAGTTTCCTGTGACTAATCCACTTGACACGGATGTGCCTTTCTACCTGTTGTTCTGCCCTATACTGTAATATCCAGGGTGATCCATCCCATTTAGTTGTTTTTCCATGGCAAAAATCAGGAAACCCTTTTCTTTTCCTTATCTCTTCCTCAGGAATACTGAGCCTAAAACTTTCAGAAATAGTGCAGGAAATGTCACTTTCTCTCTGTGCAAATTCAAGTTTTGAGTCTCCTCATATTGGCATAAAATATTTGAACATTCACCAATGTCATTTCTGCAGCCCAGGTTTTAAGTCGTCTGTGAAGATACATCAACAGATCTTCTAAGAGGTCAGTGTTTGGAGGAGTTTCGTGATAATTTAACTGCAGAATCGTCTTTTCCACCATTTCTGTGACTTAGGAATTAGATTTGTGCATTAGCAAAGCCAAAGTGGAGTGATAGCCTTGAGAAGAACAGCGTACAAGACTCTATTGTTCTAAATAATCCACTCTTGACCATCTTTTTTATGGTGTCTTCCTGTGAAAGAAGGACCTCTGGGCATCCCTCTGCTTTAACCTCTGTCCCTTTTCCTTTCAGGTGGGCCACCTCATCTGATGGGATCTACAGGCAGACATTGATAGAGCTGAGGTTGCCAACCCCATGGCACGGATGCCACTGGTGGAGCCTCAGACTCCTGGGCTCCAGTCAATTGCCTCCAGACCTGGCAAAATTGTTTTTGTAGTATCTATGGTACCCACATTTCAGTGCTGATGCTGTGGGCTTGTAAGTGGAATCACTATTGCAGGAGATTAGGCAAGTTCTCTTCTGACTGAGAAGTCTCAGCCTTTTATGTTTTGATTTGTGCCTTTTTTTTTCTTTCCCTCAGGTGCAAATTAACACTTCTTACTGCCAACAGTTGGGGACAGGAGCGCACACATGAGTTCTGAAAGAGCATGGATTGTCCTAGAAACCAAAAAGACAGGTTTGAAGGGACCTCAACAGGTTGACTTCTTCATCCACCTTATGGTTCAGATGGACAGTGCCCCATCAACTTGATATTCTCCTTCAGTAAGAGAATTCCATTACTAGGCAAAAGGAATATAGCAGTTCTTGTCCTCCTGGACTTGGCAATACTTTTGGTACATTTGCAAGAGGGAAAGCCATTAAATTGGAGACTACAGAGGTTGTCGAAGGAGGCACGAAGTCAGTAAGGAATTAAGATTGGGTGACAATGTTGCAAGGAGACTGACTGAACTGAGAGAAGGTTACTTAGGCAGTTAGAGGAATGAGTGTAGTAAATACTTTTACAAATAATCTTTGTTTATACATTATTTTACATCCCTGGTGATTTCACAGAAGAATGTTACATACCACTGAGTCAAGAAATGGAGAATAAAATGGAGGACCTTGAGCTGGCAGAAAAGGGAAGCACTAAAACACAGTTAAACTGGGAATATCGACTGAGGGATATGACCTCATATGCTGGGAAAGAATTGAGGAAGAAAACACAAATGCGAAGCAGCCTTGAAAAACATAGTTGGACTCTGGGATGTGAATGGTAGGATATTTCCAGTGTGGCAGGCGAGAACCTAGACATTGGTAGATCACTATGGGGCAGCCTGCTCTTTCGTGACCACCTGTGCTCAAGAAAGAAATACTTATAAATATGTAAGCATACCTGAGCAGGATGGATCCTGTCCCTTGCTGAGGCTCCAAATATGAGTCTTTCTTTGGCCTGACAGCAGAACAGGCAGGCAGGGACCGTAGATGAATACATTGCTGAGGCTCCAAATATGAGTCTTTCAGCAGAACAGGCAGGCAGGGGCCGTAGATGAATACGGAGCAGAAGCCCAAGTCAATCAGTGAAAAGTGAAATCCTTAAGTAAGGCTAAGCCTAAAAGGCTTTGAAAAATAATAGCCATCTGCAGTACAGATTTCCTAGGAGAGAACAGATAGATTCTCCTTGGTAAATCTGAACATATCCCTTGAAAAAGAGTTTTTAGTGATCTTCCTTACTCTCATTTATACATCTCTCTCATTAGGCAGTTCTGGTAGCATCTACAGAGGTTTCCAGTTCTGCTTAACTTTTCACAAGCAAGTCTGCCTTCCAATGCCTATTGATTTTGGAATTTCTTAGCCTACGTGTCTGCAGACAAATGGCGCCTTGTTAGCTTTCCAAATAGCTAGCCTCATTAAAGTAATGAATTCACAACAGGAATTGCATGGAAATGGAACACTTGTTAATTGAATAGCCCTGGGTTCGGCTCCCATTGTAGACTTTCAACAAGGTGCTTGTGTGATACCTCCTATTGAATTTGCTTAAAATAAACCTTCATGCTAGTTTGATGTCTTGGTAGGAAAGAAAACACCCAATGGGCAAGGCCTGGAGGATTTCAATAGCTTTATTGCTCCAGGACAGACCAAAAAAAAAAAGAGGCATGGAAAGTAAAATCTGAGTGACCCATTCATGGCTAGGAAATCATTAGGCACACAATGTATTGTATAGATAACTGTAAAACTGCCCGACACGAGTTAAACAGGAAATTTATAATAGTTAAAGTTGAGCCTTCAGTTAACCCCACCAAAAGTCTTCTATTTTTCTGTGTTATCAAAGTTAGTTCAATATTTGCTTTATATACATCCTGTTCCGGACTTTGAATCCTCTATATAGTACACCTTCCTGCCTTCTAGTATCTGATTTATTACATAACCACTTTTCTTCTGAAGCTTTTGCTTTGCCTGCTTTAACTCTTTATCTTGTCCATGTAAGAGCTGGATCTGGCGGCGGCCTTTTCTTCTGCTTGCTTTTTGTGAAGCCAGGGAGAAAAGAATAACCCAAGAGCTGGTCTGCCTCCCCTCCTCTCTAGAGCTGGCAAAATGGGGAGGCTTTAGGGAACATACGGTAAAAAAGGGCTACAGAGGATGAGGTGTCTTTCGGAGAGAGTTTCAGAGACAGTACAACTGTTGGGGTCCGTGCAAGATGTAGGAGTCCCTATCCTGGTGTGTCTGCTGTCCGCACCAGTGTCCTCTTTCCAAAGCCACAGCTTAGCAAACGGAGTCTTCCTGTGTTCTCCGGGCCTTAATGCTGGTTTGGGGACAGCTGCCCTCCTGAAGCTGTGAGGTTATTCTCATGCTTTGGCCGTGTCGCGGAGAGGCCGATGAAGTGTTTTGCTCAAGGTCAGGAGGGCTCTCACTGGTAGACATGGGAGCTCCCAGAGGCAGGTTTGATGCCTAGGACTGTTGAAAGATGTGTTTCCTGTGCAACAATAGAGAATTTTGTTTTATTTCCCCGTGGAACCTCTAGAGATAAGGGCTGAAGTTCATCCTGTACCATCAGGCACGTCGCTTCTGCCTTTGTTGGCGCAGAGGCGAACATGAGCAGATCGTTACAAGCTGTGTCTCTTGTATTCTGTATTATGCCTTGCACTGTCGCAGATGACCTGCTTGTATTCAGCATAGTCCAGAAGCCACCAGCGTGACGAATTGCATCTGCATAACATACATCTTTGTGTGCTTCAGCGCTTTAAGATGCTCTTAGGAGATGCTGGTGCTAAGCCAGGGCTCCCTTGTGCCATCCTAGCACAGAAGTCTGTCTCGGGAGGCCCCAATGCACCCAGGTAGGATGTCTTGCTGACAAGTCAGCCTCCCTACGAGTCTGGTGGCAGAGGGTGCTTGTTGGATCTCCAGATATGCCCTGAGGTTCCTCTCAGTACTCTACTCCCAGAACCAGCTTGGAGGGAATGAAGGACTTCTGCTTTGTGTTTTAGGAAGAAAAAGAAGAAATCATGTGCTCTTACTGGGCTTGTGCTGATCCTCAATTAAGAAGGCAGAGGATCCAGGGATCATCCTACTTCAAGAGTGTTCTTGCCATCCTTCTGCCAGTCTGGCCCAGTGCAGGGATGCAAGAGCTGTTGCACTCCTAGGCTTTCCAGTGTTAAATGAGGCCTGATCCCTGAGGGTAGACACGGCTCAGCAGCTCCTTTCCCTCTGCAGAAATTGTTCATCTGCATGAGACTTGACCCCTTCTTTCAGCTCTTGATAAGGTTGGCCAAGAGCTCAAAAGATGTCCATGGAAAGCCACGAAAATGCAGGTCACCCACTGCTCTCATCGTAGCCTTGTTCCTTCAGGAGACAGGGTTAAAAAGCTGCTTCTGCTCTTCATTTTCTCTAAAATAGGTAAAGAAAGCAGGGGAGCAACTAAAGGAAATAATAATCAGAACTGAGAGGGAACGAGCGCAGAAATGCAATGATACACGAGGGCAAGCCCGGATCAGTACAGGCTGGCTGGGGTGGAAGATGAGGATATTTGGCACCTTAATTTCTTTCTGGGCTCTTTCTCTTGCAGAAAACGACCCTATTTGTTTTGCTGGGCCCTCCTTTGCTGGGTCTGAGGAGGATACGTGCAGCACGTGATAAGGGGCTGGTGGGAGCATCCCTCAGTGGTGCTTTGCTGGGGTGGATGTGATGTCCCAGAGCAGCACTGTAGGGCAGAGCTCATCTCTAAAATGTCTCCCAACAGGAGGAAGAAATACCAGAGGCCTTGCAAGGCAGGGAGGGTTGATGTCTAGCAAAAACTTAAGAAGAGAAGAGAAGCCAGAGGCATTGCAAGCCAGGGGGTGTTGATACCTAGGGAGGACATATGACAGTGGGACATTTATTTTCATATAGCTACCAGTATGGATTTTCTTTCTCCCCTCTTCCGAGGAACTCAAGCTGCAAGTTTCCTTCCTCACGCAGCAGCGTGCTAGCCAACACCGTGGGGCTGCAAACGGAGGAGGGAGACACCAGCAGCATCCAGGAGACGGTAAACTCTGCCCTCAACTCCCCGCTCCCTCTGGGACGGATGGAGGAGGTCGCATCTCAGAGAGCTTCTGCTTCAGCTGGCGCGCGAGCCGCAGCGCTGAGCTCACCCATCTGCTGCTTTTTTGGCAGGGAAATAACAATCATTTTTCAGTCAAAGTTTAATGCATGCAAAGAGCAGCCCGGAGGATTCCTTTGGCAAGGCGCGCGGAGGGGGAAGGCAGCCGCTGGAAAACTACATTTCCCCCACGCTGGGTTGCAGCTTCCAAAACCTGCCCTGATCCCGAGCTATCCACGTGGAGCTCATGGTCTCTGCACAGGCTGTCCCAGTAGGTTCCCAGTTGCTGTTTGGACTGGCAACCAACAATGGTAGCCTCCTTACAAGGCGAGAAGGAGAAAATATTTTCTTTGCGATTCGAAGATTTGAGGGTATCTTTAATTAGATAATTCCTTGATTTTTTTCTGCTTGAGAGACAAAGTTTTCCATGCCATCCCTGTCTGCTTTGTTCCTCTTGAGAGCACTTTTTTTTTTTTTTTAAATCTGCATTTCATCTACATTTTTAATTGCAGATTTTTAAAAATCAAGGGCAGGTTCAGGATCCAGATCTTGGTGCAACTTCTTCAGTTCCCCTTCTTAGTCCTCTCCTCCAACTGCCCTGCCTTGGAGCACACAGGTTGCTAGAAGTTGCAGCTTTTAAAGGCAGAAGGAAAGCTCAGCAAATGGTTGGGATGCTCCAAACTCTGCTTTTCTCAGAATCATTCGGGGCGCAAGAAGGTATCTGAGGAATTCGCTCTTTAGTGCTTTGCAGCAAACCTGGAGGTTGAAGAGTTAACTAATACCTGTGAAGGATTTTAGCTTGCAAAAAGCTGCTCTCAGATATATACCCAAAGTCATAGCATTTTTTTTTTAACTTAATTGATTTTTTTTTCTTTATTGCTTTTGTTCCTGTCAGACAGAGTCTTTTAATTACTTACATATCATGCACAGCCAGATTCTCCCTCTCATTTCTAACGGAAGGAAAGGGAGATGATAGACCTTGTTGGAAAGTAAAGTGGCAGGGAAGTGCTGGTCATGGCTGCTGGGCGCAACCTTGGTGCTCTGCTGCTGGTACTTCCCTTCAGCCCTGGTGCTCCCCTGGCTCAGTGAGTGCCTAGTTTGCAGGGCACGTTAAAAGGAAGAACGTTTGCACGTTTCATCACTGGGGTTGCTGTGATGTTGCTCAGCTGGCATGGAGACTCTCGCTGCTTCTGCTCAGCGTGGTGCTTCCCTGAAGGCATCTGAGGGCTGAACTTTCTAGCCAGTTGCATTAGAAAACTGCATCTGCATTTCTAAGCGGAGATCCAAATTGGGAGCAGGAAGGGAGCAGAAAGCCACTTGCTTTTGGCAGTTCCATGTCACCTTCCAGAAGAACTGCAGGAGAAAGCTTATGGTGAGGTTGCTCAGGATGGATCTGCAGCAGAAAGTGGATGAAATCTCCAAGGTTTTGCTTTCAGCAGCTCCACCTCGTATGGGGTTCATGTCAAGACTCATCTTTCTCTGCACAGATGTGTTTGGACAGCTGTGCAATGCAAAGACATGGCCTTGACCCCTTGTTTTCTGCTAGAAATACAACCTAAGCCCTAATACTGTTGTAAAGTTGCCTCTTTTAGGAGGAAGGTAGGAAAGAGCAAGCAAAACTGTGGAGAAAGATGTTGAGCAAATACTGTCTCAGCCTCAGAAGGGAAGTTGTGCTGACATAGACCCCAGTTTTGCTGTATGTGTGGTGCAGGACAAAGCGCTGGAAAGACACAACATCTGCCTGAAGTCTCCCTGCATGGAGCCCTTCCCCCAGAACTAGCAGAGTTTTGGAAAGATGGGAACGAAGGTGACTCTCCGTTCTCCTCCCCAGGGAAGATAAAACACGGTAGGAGAACAAAAGCAATGTGCACAAGGACAGCTGTTTACTGGCTTCTGTGTTACTGCTTTGGCAGCAGCTGTTTTGGGGATCTACGCTGTGTTTATTCTCCTTTTGAGATACCTGAGGAATTCAATTCAAGCTGTCTTCAGGGAGGCTCAGGGAAAAAAATGAACTGATCAAGCATGTTTCTAGCCCAGAGACAAAACAAAACAAAAAAAGCCTGAACTCATCCTTTACTTAGGAATTTTGAGTGTGACATTAACTTGATCTGAAAATGGACCATAAGCCACCATGTCCCAACTTGAGATGGGACCTGCATCACCAGGATCACAGGGGACTGAGTACCCCTGAAAAAGAAGCATCACTGAACAAAAAAAACCTGACAAGACCAATGCAAAAAGATCCTTTCTGTTCCCTTTTTCAAGTGTTGATGCGTGTGTAGAAGTCACATTCCCTTACGTTCTGTCTTAACCCTTGGGAAGAGGGAAATAGAGACACTTCTGTTCACTGAACTTTAAGGTTAGGAAGGGTCTGTAAGGGTCTGTCAGCCTAATGAGATAGTCCCTACCAGCTCCCTTGTTGCTTGAGGTCTGGCAGCCTTTCTCCATAGAATAATGGGAAGACAAACTCAAGCTTTGGCAGGTCCTAGGCTGCCAATTTGCTGGAAACTAGAAGGCTAAGACAAGGTCACCATCATGGTAGTTCTCATCCTTTTCCTAGCACCAGTTCTGGTTGCCACCTGGCCTAGGTGAAGGCTGCCAACCCTCAGAGCAGGTCTACCCAAGGAACCTGCTGTACTTTTTTTTTAATAGCTTCTCACAGAGCTTTATGTAGATGCTGCAAGGCCTGTTGAGTGGGAATCAACCTTCTGCACTTAGGGGTTAGTACCATGGAGCCCTGTTTTCTCTGAGGAGTTGTTGTCTCCACACCACCAAAAAGGATATGGGAAATACTGTTTTATCTGGAACCAGAAATCACAGGAGCAACACCTGAGTAGCCTTGGTTACCAGGCTTTTTATTCGTGCTAAACAGAATTGCTGATAGCCAAAGTCCCTTTCTTATGTGTGTACTGAGTACACAATGTACCCAAGGATGGAAAAGAGCAGCCCCAAGGCAATGAAGACTTTGGTACAGCAAGCAAATGTGCTGCTGCAAATGTGATGTCATGGTTTTGTCACTCCGGTGCTCTTGGCTGAGTCTCTCCTAAGGACTTCAGCTGTTACTTTGGCACAATGGCAGGTTGTTCCCTCTCCCTTTTGTTCTCAAACTTATGTCCCATGGTGACTTCTTTTTTGCAGCCGCAGACATGAAGCTTCTTTGACTGCAGACATGAAAATGTTAATGAGGTGTCCATGCTTGGATAGCTTTGTAAAATGGGTTTGTAGCTCAAATCCTTAATAATGCGGGATTTGGGAGATTTGTTTGCCTGGCGCTTAGCCTGCCCACGAGCTAATCTCTCCATTCTGTTGTTATAGAAATGCCCTTTGCGGCCTTTCCGTTAGCGCTCAGCTTTGGAAGTTCTCTCCTGCTCTGTGCAAAAATGCCTGCTCATCATTTCCCTCCCTTTCCAGTGGAGAGGAGTTGGGGGAGGGACAGGGACTTCCACAACAGGAGTCTCTGATGCTTTAGGCAAGTGCCCCTCTTCAGAGATTTTCCCGATTCATCTTTTCCACTTAGTTTTGCATGGTTGAGAGGTAAACGGTACCTTTGGCAGGGGTCTAGTTATCTCCAACTCCTCCTATACACCTGCCTGCAGAGACACAGCTGCAGCCGAGGCTCCTCGGAGGAATATTTTTAAACCTTGTTCCTTCCCACTCTTCTTCCCAGCCAGGTCTCTGGGGATGTGTTGAACAAGATCATTCTCACTGAAATGTCTCTTGTGACAGTGTGAGAGAGCTTAGCTCTGCTTTGAGACATACCTTTCTTCAAGTATTCCTCTTTCTATTCCCACCTTTTTCTTATGTCTTTGCTATGAGATCCCAGTTTTCAGACCAAAGAAGAAAAGCTTGAGAAAACCCTTGAAGTAGACGATGTATCATCTTTCTGTACCTTAAAGATGCTTTGACAATGCAAGGTCTGTTTCTCCAGGGATGTTCTCTGACCCAACAGACCAAAACCCAGAAGTTTTAGTGATGATGGCACTAGTTGTGGGACTCAGTTAATTGTATATAGACATATCACCTGGTCTGGTCACCCTTTGGTCTTTCATAATCAGCGAATCCTATCCCAGTGCCGGCGTCTACATTGATGGATCCTACCTTAGGTACCTAAACTGTAAGATCTCTATGGGCACAGGGTGCAGGTGAATCATCGACAGGTCCATGGACATGCAGTGCACATGTAGGGATGCACATGGAGCCATGACCTTCTCCAAGGGTGGAAGAACCACCAGCAGAGCGATTTGTTGTATCATCACACCAACTCGCTGTACCGCAGTCTCAGTGTGACCTCCTAGCATGGAAAACCCATAAAACAGGTAAAAACTCAAGAAAGTCCTAACTCAGGTGCAAAGGGATGATCGTCTCACATTTTAATAGCACTTAATGTGAAGAAGCACAACAACCAGACAAAGAAAACACAGTTTGCATAGGTATCTCGATCATGCAGCCTCACTGGAAAAAATCGGCCTAAACAAACATTAACATAATCCACCTTCATGGCAATATATGCACAAGCATGGCACAGGGAAGTGTGTAAGACCAAGGAGTCTATGTTCAGTGAATATCGCACACGGCTCCATGCAGGAAGATAAAAGCTCGCTCTGGGTGCAGACTGCCTTTCCTTTGCCTAGGCATGGCCCGCATTTTTGGAAAGATGTGCAAGTTTCTGCTTCAGCCCTTCCAGGCCTTACGTGTTTTGACATTTGTTGTCAAAGAGCCTTTCAGTCAAGGTGGCACCTGTGGTGCAGCCTCCTATTCGTTTTTTGGTTGTCCACAGCTCTGCGCTTGCCTGGAGGCCTCCTCATGACTTTTTGAACTAAGCTTGGTCAGATATAGGTGTGTATTATAGCTGCAGGTATGTGTTGTAATACATCCTTATCTAATTTAATCCTGCTGGGCAGAGGAGGTGAGAGAGGCAGAGACATACGAGTTTGTTCTTTCTCTTATCATTGTTTCTTCATGAGTGACACTTGCTTCAGGGTTGTTATTTTTGGAGAGGCGGCATTTGTGTTTATTGCAAAGGCTCTCAGAGCTGGGAGCGCGTGCTTTGAGGTACCTAAATCTAAATAAGAATGACATTTAAAGTAGGTTGCGTGCTCTACTCAAGCCCACTCAGAGAGGAAATACGTGCAGATTGATTTCAGATCCTTGAAGTAAAGAATCCCCTGTGGGAGTATCATTAAAGTCCTCAGCGCCTCCAGGTAATTATATTCTGACATAAAGTTGTTTGGACCCTCATTCCAGGTAACCCTAATCTGGACCTTGTTGCAATGCATAATGAGGATTTAATCACTGAGCTGAAACTGACTTTTCTCTGGAGACATGCGATCATGACTGGCCAGCATAAAGTTGAGCAAAGATGGGGTAATTCCATCTAGCAACATGCATGAACACACAGCCACATATCATGGTTCAAAAGAGCATGAGCGGCACAGCTGAGAAAAACTAACAGTAAAACTCACTGAAATTGAAAAACCCATGGACAGGAAGATGTGTATGGCAACTGGGAGTCGTTTCTTGCAGCAGTCATTTTCTCCCTTGGGGACTTTCACTTTTGGGGTTGGATTTTCTGGATTTTCTGCTTGCTTATCTAAGTGGATAGCCCAATATAGAATGGGTCATCAGAGCAGTTATTCAGGGGTCCACACTCCTTAAATTGTTAAACAGCATCCTTATACAAATCCTCATGCGTTCTCTCCACTGACAGATTTCCAGAAAAGGTTCAAATCTATCGGAAATCCTAGAAATCAAATTTACATTGCCAAACTTGCAGAAAGCAGACCATGTACCCCACTGTCTCTTGTGCAGCATCTAAAATTCTTGTTTTTTTTTTTTTTTTTTTTACTGCAGAGAGAATCTCCATTTCCAGCATTAGCCCAATGCAGGCATGGAGAATTATTTCCACTATATATCTTTTTAGCCCACATTCTTCCACCTCGCCATGAAAATCAAGGTTGTTTTCAGTAAGTCATTGTTCACTGTATGGGGGTCTTGAGCCAGTACTGTAAAGAATTCCATAAAAACAAAGGCCTTGAATCAAAAGGGCCTGAAAACCTTGTGTATGAACACAACATCTCTTGGAAGAGAACTTCTAAGGAAGGTAGAGACGGATCTTTAAATGCTCTTCTGAGACAGCTGTCTCCCTGTTCTCGAGGATGGTCTAATGTCTGCTAAATTGTCTAAATCTGTGCTAACATTGGTCCTGTTCCTATGCATTAAATGATATAGCTACTTCTCTGGTCTTTTATTTTTTATTATCTTAGAGTACGCTTTTGTGAACAGCAAATATAATCTGTCCTCTTACATGCTGGGAGGGCCCTGCACAGCATTGGTCTCTCCTGCTTATGATGCCTTGCAGCATGTGCCAGAGTTTAAGAGCTTAGTTGCCTCTGATTTCTGATCTGTGATTAGATGTTTTGGCTGAAGAACTGCTTCCTTGCCCGTTGCCTCTCCTCATTTCAAACCCTCAATGCTCTTAAGTATTTATCTATGTGTCATCCTTGACGGTGAAGTCCTGGAAGATGTTTTAAAGACACAGTTAATAAAATATGGCATCTCTTTCCTTCCTTTCCCCTCTCCACTGCCCAAGCACAGACTTCCTCTGCAAGTAGGTCTCCCTTGCTTTACTACATATTTACATGTTTAAAGTCTTGCTACCCTCTGATATTGTTGGCTCCAGTTTGGCCTTTTTGTTTTGTTTTGGTTTTTGTTTTTCTCTCAAAAGAAAGAAACTATCTGGGTTTCCAAGTTCTTGAATAGATGTCAAATAAAACATTCCAAACAATTATTCAGACTGGTAATAAGCAGTGAGACATCCTTCCTGTAGAGAAGCTGAACAATGGTTTCCTCTGACAGAAGCAAAATATTAGGAGTCCTCCTTATGTTGGTACTGATTTAAAAGGCAGCATCTTCTCTGAGTGGGATAAGAGGCCCCAGCAATATCTGGATATCCTGCGGGAAGAAAAGCTCTGCATGCGACACCCAGACTCCTCCTGACACGCCATGAAGTTCTGGAAGTTTTGCCCATGTCTCCTCAACATCCTTCAGTTTTAGAGCATCCTTAGTTTAAGAGCTTTTGCTTCCTTCCCTGGTTCTTTCCATTCTTCCCCGAGCATCCACAATCCTCTGTGGTTTACCCTGAGCACCCTAAGGACACAGCTGAGACATTTCCAACCTCAAATGCCAGCATGACCTCCAGGGAAGGGCAACACTGGCTGAACCTGGCTGCCAGTTTGACCTGTGTCCCTGCAGACCTGGCCAACACCTCCCCCTCCCAGACCATGTTTGGGTTCAGCTGAAGCGCCACCTTCTCGTCGCTGATGACAACAACGCTACAGGCGTTGGGAACCTTCACCCTGAACCGGGCCCAGCTTTGCTCTTGAAGCACTCCCGTTCGTGGCTCTAGCAATACGCACCCTTTCCCCCATGGGCAGTAAACTTTGGGGAAAGGAGGCCAGCCAGGCTCGGAGAAGCAGCGTATGATGTAGTCACAAATATGGACAAAGTCCTTGCTGTCCTTGCTTCTCCCAAAAAGCCCCACCTTGTAGACACCTGACTCGGGGAGCGCAATGCACACGCTGACTTTGGTCTTCAGCTGGGTGACCAGAACGTATCTCTCCAGGGGGTACTTGGCACTGGTGACTTTGTCCTTACTCAAGCTGGCAGTCACATCGATGTTGGCACGTGTGTGGAAAGTGATGTTGCATTTCCCCAGCTTGGTGGTGATGATGGGGGCAGAGTGGCTAGGGTTGAAGAGGCCACTGCCCGTGGAGCTGATCCCAGCCCCACAGTGCATACTCAGACCCGAGGGGAAGAGCTGGTTCTGGTTGACAGGCCCCAAGCAGTGAAGGAGGAAGTTGGCCACGTTCCTGAAGGTGCTGGCTCCCAAGTCTTTGACGAACACAGAGAGTCGGTAGTAACCTTGGACAGGACAGAGCACGTGGCAGCTCAGCTTCCCCTCCTCGGCTTGCGAGGCCAGGCATTTCTTACTCAGAGCAGCATCTAAGTCATTACTAGCCAGCTCATATGTGGCAAGCAAGGGTCGGGACGTCTGGAGAGTCAACAGCAAAGTTCCTTGTGATGCAACCAGCAGTTCCCCTTTGTGGCTGCTCTCCACGATACCAAAATCTCTCACTTTTTGGTGAAGGCCCCAGAACCAAAAAGGGTTTTCAGGCAGTTCCCCTCGGTTGCGTGGCTCCAGACATTGAATCTGATAGGAACACACCCAGTTGTAGGGAGCCTGAGAATCAGCGTCACGTGCAAAGATCATGAGATTGAACAAGCCCTCAGTTGGAGGAGTCACCTTGATAGTCATGCTGTTCTCAGACACCGTCATCATCCCATGAGCTGCACCTACATCCTCTCCAGTCGTCATGCCCTGGAGTTTGGAGAGCTGGTAGGTGAACTCTGTTGGATGAGCACTCTCCAGCATCACTGATGCTTCTCCACGGACTGTAGAAGGGTGAAAACACCTTTTATGACTCTTTCATCACTAGTGGTATTTACTTACTTCTCAAGCCCTTTTACAGTGTAGAACCTACAATGTCTGTGCAGGATATCCAATTCCATCTCTGCTTGCTGAAGCACCTTAGCAAGATTCTTCCTCATCTTTTACCATTTTTGCTCCTTGCTGAAAATGATGATATCACTACTTCTCTGCAGATGTCCTTAGATGATCTTTTAGAAGGGAATAGGTACATTTAGCTATCCTCTATCCACCAGGGCACCCAGGACAAAGCTAATCTCCCATACAGTGGCAGTATTTGCATTGCTTTGCGAGCTGGAGTAGTTCCTCCAAGCTGCAGATCTGCTGTTGTGGTATCAACGTAGCAGTGTGGCTGGGAGGATCAGGATGTTCCAGCCTGGCTGGAACAACACTGTCACATTTTAATAATTAGGGTTTTTTTTTCCATTATTAGTATTGTTATTGTTATTATCATTATTATTTTCCAGATTTTGGGCTTACTTGAAAAAAAGAGACATATTGTGGCTTAACAGGCTGCCCAGAGAAGTGGTGGAGCTACCATCCCTGGCAGTGCTCAAGAAACGTGTAGATGAGGTACTTAGGGACGTGGTTTAGTAGACATAGTGATGATGGGTTTATGGTTGGACTTGATGATCTTGAAAGTCTTTTCCAACCGTAATGATTCTACATTGCTTCTATTCTAACCAGGGAGGAGGGGAGAGCAGAGGAGGTGCGTTGTTCTCGATATCTGCTGGTCGTACCATGGCTGGTGGAGAAGGTTCAGCCTTCCTTCCCAATGACCCTTTTGGTCCTTGGCTTCAGGCATTGCACCACCCAGCAGCAAGCCTTGCTCCCCCAGCCTGGCTGCAGTGGGACGCTTTAAAGCCAAGGAGGAGAACCCACCTTCACACCAAGAGAGGTGAGAAGAGACTCCAGAGAGGTCACCGTGGAGGGGAAGAGTCGGTGCTGCCGTGATTTCACCACCCCCCGTCATACCACATCCTGCTGTTTGCAAGCTCATCATGCAGCAAGATGGATCATTTCTCAGTGAAATGAAACCTCCCAAGGGATTTCAGTCTGCTCCTGGGCAGAAGAGGCTGTTGATTGACTATGTAATGGAGAAGTCTTCAAAAACTTCAAACCTTTGCTTCACAAACTTTCAAACTCTGGCGCTGATGAAGACAGGAAAGCCTAACAAGCAGATACTAGCCTTGATGAGTTACATCAACTCAATGCAGAGCTGGAGATACTGGGGCAGCCTTGCTAAAAAGCCCTGATTCAGTGATATCTTATACCGTATTCTATACCCTTTTCCCCCAAAAGCATGGGGGAAAAGCATGGGGTTGCTCATCTCGTGCTCGGAGTGTGGATGCTCTGCAGTCTCCAACGCTGTTTTGGCTGCAGAGCACCAAATGCCAGCGCTGCGGGAGCCTGTTCTGGGTACCAGCACCCGCACCGCATGCAGCGTCAATTTGTTTTGGGTGCTAACACAAAGCGACAAAAGCCTCTGGATTCATGCTGAAAAAAGAATTGCCCCTTGCTAATTATTAGATTATGAAACATATTTCATAGTAATGGAGGTAAGGGGGTGGGTATTTTTTTTTGGAATGTGGATTTTTTCATTGTTTGCCCCACAGTTCTCTTTTGGTAGGCCGAAACAGCGTTGCGAAAAGAATGGGAAGGCTGGGTCTTATTTGTGCGTTGCCTGTTAAAGCTGTGACTTGGCTCACACAGTAAGTGCAAACAATTCTCTGCTGGCAAGTGTTCAGTGGAGACATTGCTGATGACAGACTTTATTAACTGCAGGTTTGCTTGTTATTAAATTCGCTCTATGCTAGTTTCCGAAGCTGCTGGCCTGGCCGGCTGCATCGTATTAGGATCTTTAGGAAGAAAGAACAGAACATTGTATGCGGTGGAGCCAGCGATGGCGAGATAGGGAAGCCAGCAACGCATTTCGCCTTGGGAAGGAGACCCGAGGAGATAATTAATGGCTACATTTAAAACAAACATTTGTTTGTTTTATTGAGTTACTTCAAGCCATGAGCTGAAGATTCCTGGGTTTGTTTTTTTTCTATTCTTGGGGGTTCCTTTGTTGCTTTGTTTTGTTTTGTTTTCGGGGAGACCAGGTAAAGCCGGGGATGTGTTCCCATGTCAGCACGCTGGATACTGCAGGAGGGCAGTGTGTGCCGCACTAATTGTGCAGCGAGGGAATGACAAAAACTCCATTAAAACACAGGCATGTTTCTAATTTCTCAAAGAGTTCTTTAAAAGTCTTCCCTCCCCCTCTCTCACCCTGGCTATTGTATCTACAGTGTTGCCCCAGTGCCTGGCTTTCTGTAGAAAAATAACTCCTACAAAGTCCTAATTCCACAGTGGGAAATGTGCTCGATCACTGTTCCTACCAAACCTAACGGTCCAGACAACACTACCAATTAAAAGGGCTCTTTATTTTTAAGAGGATGGGTGTCAGATATTTCCTGAAAATCAGGTCTTTTTGCAAGATGTCCCAAGTTCAGCTCCCATCAAAAGATAGTGACTTGTGGGAGAAATCTTGCCTGAAAGCTCTTAAGTGCTTCAAGCAAATGGGAGCTACTCAAATGTAATCGAGCAGAATTTGATCCGCGGTAGCTGAAGAGGGAAAATGGGCTGATTTTGTACCGAAGATCTCAAGCGCTTTTGCATTACCCCAGTTGCTTGAACACTCCCTGTTTATTGCTGGCTTCCTTCCATTGAGCTAGATCGAAATAACTAGAGTTTTGCAGCAACAAAAAAAGACATCTGTTTTAGTTCATAATCTGTGTTTGCAAATTGGTGTTTTGAGCACACTTCTGATACGGAGCTGACTGCTTATGCTAATTGCAGGAGTTAAACCATCCTGAAGATGAGAAAATCAGAGAGAGAGAGAGAGAGAAAACGGCATTTTTCTTTCTCTTCTAATGGGAAACTCTCCTTACATCTCAGTTTTTGGAGCCTGCAGTCCAGCTCATCCATCAAATTTTGGGGCTGGGGTACATGAGTTTCTCTGGCCAAACAGCTGTGGAAAGGAGATATGGCTGACCAGTGCTGAGCTGCTTTGCTTTCCCAGCACCATTCCCAAGGTCCTGTTGGCTCATGGCAGCCTCTGGATAGGGGCTAGGGACACCAAAGAGCCAAACCTACAGAGTGAGCTACTTCTGGGCACCATCCCTGCATCTTTTGGCTACCAACAGCTGGGAGGTGTTTTTTAATGAAAACCTTATTTTTTCCTCGTTCTTCCCCTTAGGCCTTTGCACCACACTCATGTTATGTGGCAGGAGTTCATATTTTGCAATTTAGCACTTGGGCATGTGTTTAAAAGTTCAGCTGTAGATCTCCTGTTTTCCTTGGAGTCTGCAAACTCCAAGTTTTAACAGTGTTTCTTGTCTGTCGTCCATTCATATGCAATAATCCTGAACATCTCCCTCAACTTCTATCTCTTACCTTGCCCTTTTGATAAATTGAAAAAAAAATCCTTATGTTCTTGGGACTATTCATGGGGATGGATGTACAACAGGTATCCAGGTAAGTAAAGATCTCAGCTTATCCAAACGGAACAAAGAAGAACAACTCCATCCTCACTTCCCTTTCTTCCTCTACAAATGGGACCAAGTTTATGTCTGAAGTACCTTGACGTTATTTTGTTACTGTTGGTGAATTAAGATGGGAAAACTAAGGCACAGAAGGACTTAAGTGATTTGACTCAATTAACTACAGCTCATGAATCCTAATTCCCAGTTTATTAATCACAGTATCACACAAAGGCTGTGATTGCAGACATTGCTTAAATATGTGCCTCTGCTCTCCTGGAAGTTAAACTTGTGCTTAAAAATAGACAGATTGATCGAAGGAGAACCTCAACCCCAGGATCCTTTCTTTAAAGTAAGCAAACAACCAAGAAGAATATTATTAAGATTTAGTCCTCACTTTGCATTTACCTGTTTTGAGGAGGGAGGTGTTTGGAGAAAGGAGGGAGAGTTGCAGCCTGAAAAACTCTGAAGTTTTAAAAACTCTCTGTTCGAAGTCTTCCCATGAAACAGAAGGCTGCAGGAGCTGCCATGAGGGGTCATCGGGCCAGTGGGTCTCAATGAAGTGCTCAGGGTCAGTAAGGAAGAAGAAGTCGTCGTACCTGCATGACGAGAGGGGTGAGGGCGATGGGAAACCCTTAGCACACCAAGCAGAAACGCTTCCCTGATCCCATCAGAGCTGCACTGACTTCAGGACGGGAGGAAGGGGCTCTCCTTTGGCCTTAGGAAGAATTCTCCGGTGTTTCTGTCCAGCCCAGATGCATTTGCAAGCACTTTTTTTCCCTGTGTTAAAGTCAGCTCTCCTTATTCCCAGTCCCGCAACTTGCCTAAAACTAGTTCCTCATCTGCTTGGGATGGAGGACAAGCCCTTCCTTCATATTTCATCTTTCCCTTGCAAATGAGTACACCTGGTTGCTCAGTTTTCCATGTTCATGCCTTTTCAGCTGCCTCTTACTTTCTAATTTTCTCCAGTATAGAGATGCCCAGGACTGAAACTGCTATTCACAGCCATTAACAGACCTCTTATGAATAGTTAAGTTGGCCCTGTATACTGCACTGCAGATAGTTTTACTGAATGATTCCTCTATCTAAAGCCGGTTACATATTTTAGTATGATGTCTGGTCTTAGTTTACTGTTCTTTGGAGAATTTACTTATGATTTAGAAAAAAAAAAAAAATCTTGATTCTAGTTGGAGTGTATCTAACCTGACTTTCCAAACCTTGACCCTGCTGTTGACTTTTTGGGGCTGCCCAACAAGGATTAAGTATCCAGTGGGCACCAGCTTGGACCCAAAAGCAGCTGTTCTGTCTGCCTTTTGCTTTCGGTGATCTTTCAGTCTGCTTCTACTCTTTTCCCCTGCACAACTAAAAAAAATGCAGACTCGACGATGTTTTAAACTGTTTTCAGTAAAATAATTACTCACGAGAAATTCCATTACTATTTCATTATGCATTATTAGAAAGAAAAAAATGCAAAAAGACAATCCCATAATGCAGCCAATGGTAATTATTAAATTGCACAAATAACTTCCATGAGAGTCATTATTAGCATGGGCTGAGGAATCTCAAGTAATTACATATAGAGCCACATTAGAGCAAAGTTGCTGTGGAAATGAGGATTCCTTACTTAAAAAGTGATCCTCATTGCAAATTAAAGCAAGCTGGGGAGAGAGAGAGTTGTCACCTGGAAAGTGACAGCTCATGGATTAAGGCACTGAATGTAGGTCTGCGTTTGGATGTTGGTGAGTGCCTGCTCTAGCTGAAGGTGGGAAAGGACAATCTAGACCACTGGTAAATGGCCCCTGAAGGGATATCTAAAACGAGGGTCCAAAGCCAGGTGACCCCCCGGGTCACCACGGAGAGGCTGAGTCTTGCTTCATGTTGAGGACCACCCACATCTCCTCAGGATCCTGGGAGCAGGATGTCTCACCTGGGCATGAACAAGCGCCTTTCTGCATCCACGGTCCCTGCGCCCCAGCAAGCGTCCAGGAGGCACCACTGCCCTTCCAGCTCCACTGCATTCCACATGTGGCTGGACTTCTGCTGCTGGCACTGCTGCCCTCCGCGAGAGCCGGGGCTCCGGCCGTATCCTGGGACCTCCACGCAGCTCAGACCTGCCTCCCTGCCCAGGGACAGCCAGCAGGAAGGGTGACCACGGGATGAACATTGCCAGCACCTGCTTCTTGGCTGACCAACCCAACCGGTATGATTAGTTCAACCTCCTTCTTGTTAAAGCCAGGACCCCTCCACTAGCATTGCTCACTCCTTATGGTCCTTTGCGCCTTCAGCTTGTGCCAGCCATTGGCCAAAATCCATCTTTTGTCCAGCTTTTTTTCCAGCGGAGCAAGCAGAGCTGTTGCCAAGTCTTAGCCCTTATATCTCTAACACAAAACCAGGGAATGCCAGTGGGGCAGTCAGTTGAGCCCAGATCTCCTATCCAAGCAGGAAAGGAGGGAAGGGCAGTTGCTGTGGGATCACCCAGGGATGATGCCAGATGTCTGGCAACACATATACCAGCTACATATCTCTCCATCCCCCATTCTCCCCCCAAATCTTCAAGTGGGGAGGCAAGGTGAGGTTTACCTGCACATCTCCTGGCATAAATGGGCATAACCAGAGCACACAGCTCGTCCAGTTTGCAGGACCTGCTCTGGCATGTGAATCTTCTGAGAGAGCCCTAGGAAGCCATCCACGTCATATTCTAGGAAAAGGAGAAAATCACGCAACTCCAGGCCAGTGGAAGGCCTTGTTATTTCCAAAACAATCTCATGCCTTCTCCTGCCCATCCCTGTTTCTCTGCTCACCCACCCTGGAAGCCATGACAGCATTTGTACCCGCTTGTTTTATTCAAGAGCTTGACAATTCCCCATATGAGCAAAGAATTACGAAAGCCTTGGGGGAATCGGGTTCTCGGAGCATGTAAACAGCCGTTGCGCTCTTCAGGGAGGTATGGGGGCATTCGTATTGTGTTGCACACATGGACGTAGTGGGGTAAAGTGGCACGGAGCAGCTGCATTGTGCTCCGAGTCCTGTGTCCCCGTGTGACTCCTGCCAGCCATAGCCCAGCTTGGCCAAGCTTGCACCGTTTGTCAGGGGAATAGTCCTTTATGCCTTAAAACAGAGCACAGTGGAGGCGTGTGGCCTTCACGGGGGTCCCTGGGCAGGGTCTGGCTCCCAAATGCTTTAGTAGATTTGGCCTGAAGCAGGTGTGTTGTCCAGGATGGAGGGTCTCACCTTGGAGACTGCTTCCTACCCTAGGCTCTTTCGCGATGGGTTGACGTTTTTCTGCACTGATGGCAGAAAAGGAGGAATATGGGGCTTACCAGAGGTTGCTTGTGTGGGGTGTCCCTGCACTGTCGGAAGAGAAACCAGAGCTAAAGCAAAGCTGCAGGGAAGCTAAACCCAGGAGATGGCATAGGCAAGGCTGGAGGAAAGGAGCCTCCGCTCTGCCCCAGCTCCGCGGCACCACGGGTTTGGACTTACCGATGTTGTGGCAGAGCCAGAACCATATTGCTCGCATGGTCTCCAGCTTGCTCTGGGATCTGGCAGTGATCAGGCGCACGACGGTGGGGATGGACAGCCCGTCCTGCCCGGGTTTCATCTGGATCGGAGGGGATGGTTAAATGCACTGTGGGTTGCTCAGTGCGATGCCACCGGAATGTTTTATTCTGTGACACTTCAGCTGGGGATGCAGGATGTCCAGCCATGCACTGATTAATGTCTCAGTGTATTTACAAAGGAGAAAACTAGCAGCTGGGTGCCTCAGATGCTCTTCTTGAGGCTACTAAACCTCAGTCCAACCCACCCCCAAGAAGGATGGAAAAAAGATTCTTTTCTTTTTACCCCTGCCTGTAACTCTAACTTTTCTCTGTGTCTAATGTCTCTAACTTTCTAGTCCATCCTTGACCCCAAAAAAGCCTTCCTGCCCCTTTCCTCCAATTCAATGATGTCCATTTCTGGGCTTTTCCCTCTTTTGTGCTAACACAGGCAGTTTTGGCAGCGGGCTTTTCTTTCATTGGGTTAAATTTAGTCCAGTTCATTTCTCCAGCCTCCTGTCCCTGCTATTGCATTCCCTAATGATTTTCCTGCCCAAAACAACCTGTCAGATAGTTTCATATAGATGGAAAATTCTTTCTTTTTGCTCATGGGAACTGTTGCATTTGTTATGGCCAAAGATTTTTCTTGTGATGCTGCATTTAAAAATACAGAGCCGCCAGGAGAGCACTTATGCCAAGATTATGGTATTTTTTTGCTGGTCCCTTGCATTTCTGTCATGAGATCATTATGAGCGTGCAGCTGCTACGCAAGCAAATAATGTCAATTTTTCCCATGGAAATAATAATAATAAAAAAGTAAGAAAATAGTCATTAAATATCTAGCTCCCTGCTTCCCTGTTGGCGCATCTTGGTGAAAGAGGATTCTGCTAGTGGTGAAAAGTGGTCAGGCTTCTGCCAGCTCTTTTCCAGCTGATCTGCAGCCCAATTCTTCTCTATTCCCCATCTCAGAGATGATAGCAAGAGCGTTAGGGAGCCGTGACAACCCCTCCTCATCCATGTCCTGACTATATCTGTGGAGCCTGAAGAAGTAGGCTGGAGCATCTTGGGTTTCAAGTAGCTGCTTTCTCCTCTTTCGAGCTGGCAGATGGGGCTGTTCTCTCCAAAAGACCCAAGCAATGGTCCTACCAAGTCTATCTCACGTGCTCAAGCCAGGTGCATGTGTGCATGCCCCAGACTACTCCTTAAAAGCTGGAAAACACGTTCAGTGTTGAGTCTACCCTCTCTGACGCTGCCCCTTGGGGACTGACGACAGCACTTGGTACCTGGGAGAGGGGAAAATCGCATGTCCTCATGGATCCAACAGCCACCAGAAAAGCCGTACCCCACTGTAGGCAATCAGTAGACTGCTCTGCTGCTGCTCTTGGCTCTAAAAATTCATAGCTAAGAGGAAGAAACTAAGTGCACTAGATTTTAGTACAGCTAAGCACTCTGAATAAACAGAGAAACAAGTTGTTCCCATGGCTCCCCATTGCTGGACTTTTTTTTTTAGTTGTTTATTGCCCTCTTACATTTTCAACCCCCCTTCCCTTCTCTTCCCTTTTTAATGGCCTAGGCAGATCCTAAAATTTTGGAGCATCCTCACTCCCAAGGGAGATTAGCCTCAGGCTAGGTACAAATCAGTGGTTTCAACATAACGGAGAGCTCAGTTTTTTCTGTGCCTCTTCACTCCCTTGAACGAGTTGATGTGCAAGCAGTGAAGGATGCTGCACTGGTTCAGCACTGGGAGCTTAAATATGTTGCACTGGCTTTGGGGAGAAATTATGCAGGCTGTGTGTGCTTCAGGAAGCAGGAAGGAATTCTGAAGTTTGGTGCTCACCTCCTGGTCTCCCGAGTAGCCTGAAAGCTGGAGCGATGCTCGATGGCAGACAGACTTCCCGCTCGACACAGCCTTGCTTGCCAGGTCCCTGATGCAAAAGCATCAAGGGGCTGGTGTGTGCCTGAACCCAGCTGACCCTAGTTATTGCTGGTTCTGCATGCTTTCCTGGGCTGGCTCTCCATCTCCTTGGCTAAGTAAACACATGCTGTGGTACCTCAGGGCATCCTGCGGTCTGATTCTTTTCCTGTCTCCAGTTACCTTGTGCAGAAGCATCTCTAGGATCCTCCTGCCCCCTGCAATCCTGTTTGGGACTCTGGAAAAGCCTGTCCCATGATGAGCCCTGGAAACCAGCCCTTCTGGCTTGTCTCACCTGGTGAGTCCTTGGCCATGCCACCCAACACCATGTGCTGCAGGAGTGCTGAGGCTGTGCAGTGCAAGCATCTTTGGCCATGGTGAGGGCAAATTCACATCCCATGGCCTTGAGGTCCCTTGGTTTTGCTCCAAGACACCACATTGCCGCTGTTGTCACCAGAGCAAAAGGTGGACGCTAAATGTTGGGTGTGGATCTGCCAGTGGCATCACCTTTGCACATGGTGAAGTACACCAGTACTTACCTGTTGGCTCACACACAGGACGTGGGCATCTACATGTCCGAAAACCTCTGAGCCAGGGAAGAGATCTCTTCTGTTTTTCCTCTGGGAATTTTTGGCCTGTTTGCTTTCTTTCAAGCTGCTAAGCCCTTCTTTGGAAGAAAGGCCTGGGGAACAGCTTTCCATGGTCACAGATGACTTCTGCAGTAGCTTTTGGATAGCAGCCTTTTTGCTGCTGCTGTTAAATTTGTTTGCGCAAAACAGGAAGACATCCTTGGAGGGTGAGTCCTTGGGCTCGTCCCTTACTCTTTGCATGGCCAATACTTTTTTCGGCATGCCTTGCTTCTGCTTCCCGTTTGCGTTGGTGGCTCGTTGAAGTTGTTCCTCCCAGGACTTGCGGACGATCTTTCCAGAAGCGCATCCCAAGGAAAAGTTGCCATTGCAGACGTCCGAGGGCTGAGCTCCCCTCTGGCCAGGCAAGATGCTGTCTGCATGAGTTGGCATCATGTTTTCTCTGTGGTTCTTGTGACGGGCCTGTCTCGATGTGCTTTGGGTGGGTTGTTTTTCTGTGGTGCTTGGCATTCCTTGAGTAACAGGAGAAAACTGATTCGCTTGCTTGAATAGTCTGGGTTTTGGATGACTTGTCATAGCTGGTCTTAATATGTGCAGTAAGGAGGCAAAGAAACCATGGTGGTCTGTGGATGGAAAGATAGATGTTTTTATTAAAAAAAAGAAAGAACATATTCTGCACAGATTCCTTTGGAGCTTGCCTGTCTTCCTGCCTGTTTGATTAATTACAGCAAATCAGGTCTTAGTCAACTGAGTTTGACCAAAAACACTGCTTTTCTCCCAACTCCTGAAGAAAGGTGGATGACAATGCCACAGGGAAGGCCTCAGCTGTACTGTTTCCAAGTACATACATATTTTTGAACAGTTGCAGACCTACTGGTGGATTATCAGCAATTACATCTCAGCACTGGAAAGGAATGGAAGAAATCTGAGAAAAAAGAGATGTTTTTGTGTATTGGAAAGGTCTGCAAGTGGGTGTAGAGAATGTCTGAGTACCTCTGCTTCCCTACATATGTCTAGGACTAATGGCACAGTATTTCTCTTCACCTTCAGGACCAGGAATCAGAGAGCACAGAGAGCACTGTAACTCGTGTTTTCTTGCTCCAAAGAAATATTTTTGTAGGCAAATGCTTTCTTTAGGTGGACCTCCAGGACCTCATACTCAAGCTCTACTTTCTTTTGTGCTCAGATTCACTCTGCTGTCCAAGTTATCTTGAAAGAAAAAAGTTATTCTTTCTTTTGTATCTTTACACTTGAAATGTAGTTGGGTTGACTGAAAAGGTTGCAAGAGGAAAGGGATGGAAAGGGGGAATGAAAGGCACCATCCAGGACTGATGAAGCTGTTGGGTTAAAACTGTGGGAAGAGGCAACTCCTGAGCGCCCTGAACATCTGCAGAGCGCCTGCTAGTTTTATCTCAGTTTAGTGTCTATTTGCTGTTGTTGTTTTTAATTATAAAATGACTATTTGTGCAATGCAAATAGCAGAGCCTGCTGTGAGCCACTTTTAGCATAGCCCAGAAATGTCACTCCCGCATTCATCCAGCCTCTCCCAGGCAGAAGCAGCCTGGGATTTCTTCCTGGAAAGCGGGACATCGCTCCTCTCCCTCTGAGCTTCTCTGCATTTCCTTGCTGGGAAGGGGACAACCTTGTACAGGAGAGGACAAGACCACCCCAAGCTCCCCAGAATGCTCACCCATGAGCACATACGTGCATGCACAAGTGCTGAGCGCTTGCAACCAACTCAGCCTTTGGCCACAGTGTGAGAGATACTGGAGCTGCTCAGAACTCATCATCCTCACTTGCCTGGTCGTATTTTTGATCTAAACACTTCCGCTTTGGTTCAAACCAAATGTTTTGCTTCAATTTTTGTCACTTTCATATTTGCATCTTTTAAAAGAAAATATCTCCTTTTTAAGCAGAACCTCTGCTGTGACCTAATCTTCAACAATTTGGAGTCCTTTAACAAAACTTTCACATGAAGCATTTTGTCGCTTTTTAAAAAAATACTCCCTTTTTCTTTTCCTGTGGCAGCAGTGAGGATGGTGGAATTTATCTCAGAATTCATCCCAGATTTGGAAATACTTTCTGCCACCTTGTAACAGCGGGTCCTCCCCTTTCCTTAAACAGGAGGCTGCAGACCGTTAGCTTTGCCCAGCCCCACGCTGCTTCCAAGTAGCCCAGGCATTGCTATCAGGGCTGCGACGGGCTGTTGTGGTACCAGCAGAGCAAAAAGTGGCTCCCCTTTGCATGTCTGCAGTCGGAAACACCGAGGGTCGAATGTAAAAGCTTGGCTACATGAGCACAGAGACCACCTGGCACCTCGGTGGCGTCTTCTCTTGGATACCTGGCAGAGGGAGGGAAAAGGGATGCACTGAGGAGCCCAAGGTTAGCAAAACAGCTGCTGTTGTGCAGGGGGGTTGCGTTTGACCCCCTCTCTGTTGGGGCAGGATGACAAAGAAGCCACCAGAGGAGAGGAGAGGCACGGTGGACACAAGTCACCCCAGCATGTGGATTTAGCATTCTGGCATCATTCCGGCAAGGAGTAGGCAAAGCCAATGGGATATGGATAGGGAAACCCTGGGAATGCTCTCAGGAGGGTCCATGCAGCTTTCCCTAGGGAAGCACCACACATGCAAGCTGATGTCAGAGCAAGCAAAACATTTGCAAAAGAGGGTTTTTGTATTGCTGCTACTCACCCTGCTCCCTGTCCCGCTGCGGCTCCCCGCCGTTTGCACAGGGCAGGCAAATTCCAGAACAGTCCTTTTATACACGTGCCAAATCAGTGCCGGCTTTTATTTTTGCACCTTGCTAATGTCAGGAGGGCTAAAAATACTGTAAAGTGCCACCGAGCACGGTAACGTCGCCAGCGGGACCCGCGGCGGGCCTGGCACGTCTGCAGAGCATGCGAGTGTATTTACTAGGGGGAGAGGGGCAGATAAGGGAGTTTCTGTTATCAGCGGCCAGCTCTGCCCGCCTGGCTCATGTCACCTCCTGCCACGCGGGCTGCACTCTGCCCGTCGTAGAGACGACCAAGAACACGAAATGTGGAGGGTGGAATATTGTGTTTTATTATTATTATTATCTGACTATGTTCCACTAAGTGGCATCATATCCCTTGTTTCTGTTCACTCGCTGTCCAAATATTGAGAATTTTTCCTGACCAAACAGAAAGAGAAGAATAAGGGAGCGAAATAGTTGCCAATGGAATGGAGAAATGTTTCTGAGAGAAAATTTCCTTGTTTTTGGCTGAAAGTGGAGAAAGAAATTAAAAAAAAAAAAGAGAGAGAGAGAGAGAAAGAGATTTCTTTGGAAAAGAGGAGTGAAACATGTTGCATAAAAAAAATTATTTCTTTTCCCCAGGCAGGGCCATCACAGCCTACTGATTATGCAGGCTCATCCTGGTGCAGGGCGGGCTCTTGCCTTGTCTATGGTGGATCCCCGACCCGGGCTCCTGAAGAGGCCAGCGTGCCGTTTGGGTCAGACCAACAGGTACTTTCTAGCTTGTGGAAAACAGTTTCAAAAATGAAACCTCTGAGCAGCCAGGTTTTGGCACTAGGAGGTTGGCAAAGGAAGGTTGTGGGTCTTTGGGAGAGAGCACCAAATGCTGCAGTCCAAAGATGTTTCTAGTTGTCTGTGGCCGTTACTGGCTCTGTTTTGCAGCTAGTGATCCTACCCCATCCAGAGACCTCCAGAAATGCTGCAAGAAGGCTCCCTAAGGTGAGCCTGCCCAGCATCACCCCTCTGGCAGTACCTGGTTAATCCCATGCTGTGCTCTCCTCCTTTCATCCTGCTGGTTTATTATTCATCCATTAGCAGACTCTTACATCCCTTTGGCTAATGCAGTTCTCTTTCTGGAGCCAAGGAACAAGTTCAAGCCTCCCTGCAACCCCATGGAGAGCAAACGGCCATAGTTGAGGGACCACTGCAAATGGGTCCCTGCTTCTTCAGGCTGGGAAGTCAATGACACCTCACCTGGGTCCCTTCCAGGAGTGATATTTGCTACAGAAACAGGTTCAGCTCAGCCATGCCCTCTCCAAGTGAGGGAACTATGATCAGCTGCTAACTTTGGTCTCTGATGCATGGTAAGATGTCACAGTGTTCTGACTTTGAGACTCTTGCTAAGTAAGTGCTATGAAGGTAGAACAAAAGTGCTTGCGATTGAAACAACAGAAAACACCATCCAAGACTTGTTGCAGGAAGCAATAAGCAAATATGAGGCACTGTGGCCAGGCAGGCATCTCGACCATCCAGTAGAGACAAAGATTTTCTTTTTGCAGGTGTCACAGGGAAAGGCAAGCTTGCAGAGGTGTAAAGCAGAAGGATGAGTTTGTGCTGTGGTTGCATTTGAGCTCCTCTAAGCATGAAGGAAATAGCACAAGAATTCCTTGCTTGGAAATTTAGCAGCAAGTAGAGGATGAGTCATGTAAGTCCAGAAATGAGATCAGGCTAGGAGATGAGAGGCAAGCCTTGGATAGGAATGGCAGATCACTTATCCCTTCCCTTCATAGGGAGAAGCAGTGCAAAGAAAAATCGGTATGCGGAGTGAGTTGACCAGACCCATGCAAGGAGCTAAAAATGCTCCTCCAGAGAGGTATTCTGCTTGCGCAATAAAGGCAAATTTGCATCAGTGAAGCCATGAAGAGAGGCTGTAGCAATAACCCTGTATGGAAACAACAAGGGTTTTGATGTGCCTGTGGGCTGTGTGGGTGGACAGGGGAGGGCATTGCTTTGAAATGCCATGTGGGAAGAGTGCAGGCTCCCAGCTATTTAAGAACTGCCCACACCAACTAAAGCTGCTACGGATTTGGTCTTAATTTCCCATGTATGGCAGAAAAGGCCAAATTCTATATTAAGTTACAGTTGCTGGCAAATATTTGTAGATTGGGCCAAGACGGACGCATTTGTGCTACTACATGGCTGAGACTGCACCTTCCCTCCAACTTTATGCTCACTTGCTTGGGCAGATAAAACTGCCTCTTGGGTTGGGTGCAGCCCCCAGGCTACCCTAATACCCATCCCTGGGCCACAGAATTACCAATATTGCAGAGTGAAGAGAAAAAACAGGCTGGCTTACAAATAACTATCCCTCAAGGAGGTCTGATTTCATGCTCTGCACCTCTACAGAGCCATGAGCAATGTGGGATTTGCAGCTGCCTCCAAAAGGGACCAGCTGCAGGGTCCTGACCAAGGCATAAGGATCGTGGCAGCAGTCCTGGTTGCAGAGACTGGTTGAGAAAGCAATTTTTGTAGTAATCTTTTATTTTACTTGTGAAGCCTTCCAGACTCAGGGAGTCTCTTGGCTCAAAAGCTGGGAGCTGGTTTGGGGATTTTTTTTTTTTTTATAAAGCACTCATCAGGAAACCAGAATTTAAGAGACGAGAGAGAATTGCTCACTCGCCAGATATTGGCTGTGAGCCGTTTTTCCAGATTATTTCCCTGGAAAGAGGGGATGAATACATGGAAATAGAGCTAAGGCAGTATTTTAAAATCATCCAGAGAAGCATCTTTACCTAGCCTAGGTTTGGGCTGGCTTTTCAAGCTATCAACTTTCATAGCCTGGCAGATCTTAAGCGTAGAGTAAGCAGGGAAATTCACATCCATTTCTGCAACCAGCAAAAATTCTGTGTTCAAACAGCAGCATGTCTTTCAGGAGAGCACTGCATCCCATATCAGTGCTTTTAGGTGGAGCTGAATTCACCCCAGCCACCCCCAAACTACCATTGAGTTGTTCTTGATGCTAAAATTCTGTGTTTTACTTGGAGCTTGCAGATTTCCAGTCTACAATGTACCACCACTGGACACTGGTTATTTATCTAGCTGCTTGCTTTAAATGCTGTTGACCTAAATGGTCCCTCTTCAGGGACCAGGGCTATCTTTTTGTCTTACATTTGTACAACACTTAATATTGGGGTTAGTGTCCAAGAGTGAGGCTGCTGAGATCCAAGTAATTTGCAGCAATCCCAGTTGGGAAAGCTTTGTGCTCTGAAACTGCCTTTAAGATCGTGAGATTCAAACAGATAAACAAGTTTGATGATATTTCAGTAAGTTTTCTGATTGAGATGTCTTTCTAATGCTGTATTTTAAAGCTTTTTTTTTTTTTTTTTAGCAGCCATGATAGTATGATATATGGAGAAAAAAGAAACCCTGTGATTTCTGCCTTTATGACTGGAGTTATGAGATAAGCTCTGAAGACCTGGTGTTTCCCAATCAAATTGTCAGGACAGGTGATAAAACCCCTCATCTCTCGGCTGCTCTTGTGGCAAGCTTGGTGGCTTGCAAGCTCCATTTCTGCTATTGCATCTGACCACTTGGTACATGGCAGCCCACATCTTGGGAGGGACATTTACGTGCTACTAGAGCCCCAAGACGTATCTGCAATGGCGTGGAAAGGCTTGTTGACAAATATATGCTTCTCTTGAGCAGACTGCATCCATGTGCAACACAGAGCTGGGGTTGCTGTGCTGCAAAGGTGCATTTTAAGGAACCATAAAGGAAATAATACATCAGACACATCTGTCACTAAGTCACCTCATGCATCACTGTCTTTGATGACCTTTTTCAAGTGCTTTCTTTTAATAAATAGTTATTTCTTGCAGACTGAGGAGGAACACAAAGCTTTTGACAGTTCCTTTCCGTCATTTTTTTCTTTTTTTTTTCCATTTCTTTTCTTTCAGGTGAATACTTGAACCAGAAATGAGTCAACTTCTTTTTTTTTTTTGTCTTGATCAAAAAGACAAAAAATCCTACAGAGACTGGGCACATTTTCTTTTATGAACTCACAGTGCTGGCATCTTACAACAGTGACAATGTGTTTGATGAGCTCTTAATAACACTGAAAAGAGCCATCCCCTCTTGCATCCCGCCTCCTGGCACCAATCTGACACCAAAATCTTTGAAGCTTGGACAAGTATTTAATTGGCATCTTTGAGTTGGGCCCGGTATCATCGTGCTGAAGCTGTCACGCTGCTGCAGACAAAGTGAGGTGTATGTGACCTTTTTGTTTAGAGAAGGCTGGAGCAGCAGAAAAAACACAGCCAAGGATTATAGCATACACAGTCCTTGGTGCATTTCCATGAAATACTACTCTCTGGTGTGTCTTACCAACGAGAACTCACCATGGCCTGAGAGTTTTCCTGAAGGTCTGGTAAAACACACAGCAATTCGGTTGTTTTTGACTGTGATCATTTGGCTGGTGACAGAAATACTTACTGTTGTTTTGCCAGTGCTAAGGTCACCAGGGAGACTGGTGGTTCTTCACCTCCAGTTCAAGTCCCAGGCAGGAGCTGGTGCATGATGAAGCCCTCTGTGTGGTAGCCCTACAGGCGTGGGGTGTACTGGACGTCTAGTGAGACTCTCAATGTTGGAAAAGCTTCCAAAAGTGAATTCCAAAGGCAGAGTGTAGAAATATATGGACTAAATCTCAAAGTCCTTGATGTCTATTCCTCACAGAAAGGCATGGAATCCATGGGGTCAGTGTGGCTCCCTATAGTAGGTTCCCAGACACTGTGTTGGATTGTGAAAGAACTGTAAAATGTGATGTTTTCCATTGCTATTGGCAGATCTAATAGGAGAAGAAGCCTCACGATACTCCCAGGTGCATAACTATAAATATATCTCCAGTCTGCCTTAGCAGTGATCACTGAGCTGTCTTCTGTTTTGTACATGGGTTCTTGTCTCCTCCTTTGCCCGCTGTGGTTCATGTCTGAGTCACAGACCTCTCCCCAAATGAATGGACAGGGCAAACTACTGCAATATGTGTACTCCCAGAAATGTTCTTCTGTTGTTTATTTTTACTTGTCCCTGCCTTGCGAGGATGGAATGTGTGGGAAGAACAAATGATCTATTATTGTGGATTCAAAGGGAGGGAGAAAATAAACAATATTTTAATGTGAGTGCTTTGTTGGGAATCAGCAAGAGTGGCTTCTCAGTTTGATTTGACACATGAGCTCAAAAGTGGCTTTGTGAGCAAAATGCACAACTTCTAATTCCTGATAATACCGCTGTGCAGGACAAAACCTCTGCCAACCCTTCTCCAAGAGTAACGATGAGGGATTCACCTTTCTCAGGAAGTAGGATTTTGCTGTGCTTGCACAGTGATGTCAACTTGGGTTTTCCTTCATGTCATAGTGGTCCCAAATTAAGAGAGCAGGGACCTTGGATGCCATCTATTGGAGAGCTGTAGGAAGAGAGAAGAAGAGCCGGCTTTCTCTGCTTGGGTGACACACCACTGCAAAGAGGCTAGATGTTTTGCTCAAAAATTCACTTCCATCTTGAGCAAGTAGACACCCAATGACCTTGTCTTGACTGTAAAACTATAGGGCAAACTTACATCTTTAGTACGGGAAGATCACCATAGATACCATCTCAGATGAGCCCTCATGGGAAATGGAGCAATGAAACAGAGTAATTTCTTAGCAGTGAGTGGTTTGCTGCTGTTGTACCTGGACACAGGAGAAGAGTGAAGACCATGTTTGAGTAGTTCTGCTCAGCAGCTGTAGAACTGTTTGCTTTGAATTGAGAGATTTGCTCTTGGTTTGGTGACAAAGCATAGAACACACACTCCTTTACATTGTAGGGCTGAGATTTGTCCAAAGTTCTGTTCACTTGGTGTTCCCACCAGCATCCAGGAAACTTGGGACAGAGAACTGGTGGCCAACACACTGAGCAGAGGGTTTTCTTCCTTGTTGTTCACAAAGGCATAAAGTTAATTTTATTGTAACGCCTTGCTCTACTCCTGGGCTATGTATGTTTTGTGAGGACCCGTGGATGTTGCGTAGTTCTTCCAGGGGTTTTGGCTCTGTTGGAAGGACTGTGTGTATTTCATGTGTGAAGGCAATAGACTGATTCCAGCTGGCACTAGCTAAGGATCCAATATACACATCCCAGGACTATTTTCATTTGGCTAATTGTTGTTGCTAGTGTAAGCAGCACTGTGATCTTAACTTTTGTTGTTCATAGATCTCCATGGGCACATAAACTCTGCTGTAATCTCTAGGATCCCTGGAGTACATAAAAATTAATAGGAGTCCCTGTGCATTAAAACTAGCATTGGGCAAAATTCAGAAATTCCTTTTTTGCTGAAAAGTATGATTATCTAGGGAACAATGATTCAGAATTACCAACTCTTAAGAAAAAAAAATGAATTTTGAAATTAAAATTCAGAAATTATCCTAGGATACTTGAACAACTGTCTTGCTATTAAGCTTCTCTAAAAGAAATTAGCTTCAACTTTTCTTTTAATTTACTCTTAATGTTATAAAAAATAGCAGCCTCTCTCACCATCTAATTCATCAGGTCAAACAATTTCATTCTGGCAGCAAGACACACTTCAGACAAGCAGATAAGATGGTTCATTAGAGAAACAGCTGCTTTCAGTATTGTGGAAAAGTGATTTCAGGTTAAAATAAAAGCAGAGAGACATGGAGCTTGCCTGCCAGGTAGGCTGGAGAACTTCTGGTTGAAGCCAGCACCCAAGCCTTTTCCCAGATGGACTGCTGAATGCTAGAGACTCTCTTTAGGCATTTTCTTCCCCAAAAACCTATGTCTTAAGTTGCAGCTATGCCATGGATGGCTTTTTGACATGCTGGTTCAGACACATAATCTCCAAATGGGAAACAGAAGCAGCTTAAGACATAGGTTTTTGGGGTAGAAAATGCCAGGAGATGGTTTGTGGGTTTGAAAGAAGCTCAGCAAGGAAAGAAAGAACCTGTGGAGCCAGCCAAATGTGTTTGATGGCAGTTCACATCTAAACAATGATGTTTAGATTATTGTAAGGTGACTTAGTAAGTCACCTCCTCAAAATGCGGAGTGTTTCACTTGCACAGGAGTCTTCAGGCTGTTTTTGGAAATGCCAAATGCTGGGCTAATGGCAGGGCCTGGTGCGAATTCAGTGAGAAGTCCAGTGAGTCCCCCAAGAGGGAGGTTTGATGCCCCTCCAGAGCTGCCTTCGGTTGCTAACACACGGCTGCATGGGGAACATTGGATGCCACTAAAATCACAGAGCACACAGAATCACACAAATCCATGCTGTCCACAGAGAGAATCACCGTCTAATTTCTGAGAAATGCTTGACTCATACTATTCATCCTCACCTTGTAATACTGGTCTCAAAAGCTTTTGCCCAAGCTTCAACCACTGAGCACAGCTGTTCCTAAGCATCTCAAAGAGAGCACAATGACTTCCTTGGAAATCAGGTCCACGTTGGACTGGGCCCTTGGTCTAGAGATGATGGGCTAGAGATTCACGCTAAAAATAGATTTTTGGTTGAAAATGAGCAAAGGAACATACCAAGTGTTGTGTCTGAAAGCACATACTCTGTTACACTTTCCCTATCCTTCTTCAGAGCAAATGCAACTCCTTGGCAGGTCCCTGGGAGATGGAGAGCACAATCCATTTTCTGTCCATTCACATTGAAGAAACAAGCCAGGTTTGTTGACCAATAGTGTAATAGAGCAGATATTTTGCTGAGTCTGTGTTTCAGATGTGTGTTTGCTCAGTTGAATGTGGACCTCTGCTCTAGAGGTGGGAACGAGATCTCCAGTAAATGCTCCAGCCATCAGAGGTGGAGCAGGGAGAGGGAAGACAGGGCATGGGTGGAAGGGCAGCCTTAGTGTCTTCAGTTAGAAGCATTCCCACAGCCTTCCAACCCTGCGCTTTCCCACCTATTCTTTTTTTTTCACAAGTAGAAATTTTTTGAAAAAAAAAAATTGAAGGACTCTTGATCTACTCCAACTTGTAACAGTTTCCACCCACTTGTGTAGGAGATGTGGGAAGCGAGGGTCAGGTGGTTATTTGGACCAGATTGGAGAGGAAAAAAGGTAGGAGGAATCAGCACAGACATATTTGATTTGTCTAGAAGTCATGAAAGCTGCAGTGCCAACTGCAAAGCTCTCCACTGAAGGGGAGGTGAGGAGTCGTGGGATGGTTTCGCAGTTCCTCTGGGTCTGATACACAAAGACAGGTTTGCTGTAGGCTAGTCTGCGGTTCCTTAAGCTTAAAAGAGCTGGTGTTTGCAGGGGAGCTGTTCGCTCCGGCCAGCTCTGTGTCACTACCCACTGCATCAGCAGCAACAAGAAGTCATCAGAGCGGGTGTCCTCTGCATCCCCGCCGTGCCCGTTCGTACAGCATGACCTGGAAACTGTGAGACAGAGAGGGGCTGGGCACGGTGAGGAGCACATAGGACACATAATAAATAGAGGGCAGTTGTGCATCACTGCTAGAAACTAAATGAATTTTCTTCTCTATATTGTTTGAGTAACAAACAGAGGAAGTGCTTGTAATCTCTCTTCCCTGCCACTCCTAGGGAGCTATCTTGTTGTCTTTCCTGTAGGGTCCTCTGCTGCAGTCCTGCCTGTGGGAACAGCTACCCAAGCTGATTATTTAAGTCATGACCAGTTCTTTCCTCAGGGATTTGTATGGGGTTCCTCTTTTCGGTCATCTGCCTTTTTCATGGTAGAAGGAAAAGAACAGGGCCATCTCCACTTCGCGTGTTCTGAGAGGTGGGATGACTTGGCAGCTCTTCTGCTATGAAGCCTCGGCTATGGCAATGCTATGACTTGCTTGAGAGAAACAGTCTCCTTGCTGACCCATCACCATTTAAGGCTCGTGCTTAAAATGTCTTTTTTTTTTCAGTATACAACCTAATTCTTCAATGTATCACATCTATGCTGCAAATAAACCCTATCTAGACCCTAAACAGCAGAGTTCAGTACTGCCTAACTTTGCTTCCAGTGCCTTTTTCAAACACTTAGGTGTGGGCTGCACTTCTGTTTTATTTGGTTTGGAATCTGCAAAAATTTTACCTTTGTGGGTGCTGTGGGAAACACTTCATGATAGAGGCAGATATGGTATCTGGAAGCAGTACCATTTGTATGAAAATAAGTATAGATCTCTGCAAAGAACCACTACAAAGCCTTCTTATGGGAGCTATCCCTATAAACCCTTCTCAAAGTTGGTGGAATCCTAATAAGAAACCTCTAGGAGTTTGCAACTCAAGTGGACAGTAGAGGAAATGAGTACAATGATCCTATTCAGGATCCTCAGTTTGCGGTCTCGTTAACGTCTACTGCAACGGTATTAAGATTTCCAGGCCAGCATTGAAATTCCTTGCCCTTTACATCCTAGCATGTCCTTTTTCCATGGTCATTTCTTACTTTCATGGATTTTAAGTAGCCCATGCACCCATACTTTCTCCTCTTCCATTATTTCCACTCTGTAATTTGTTCTCTTTAAGTAAAACTTGTATTTTGATCCCTCAGTGCACATTCTCATAGTTTGTATTATTAAATGTAGTCTTTACTTGGCACTCAAGCTCAGACATTTTGCTTTCATGGTATTTCCAATTCTTACCTCTGCAGAGATTGTCTTCGTTTCTGCACCTACAGCAAGTGCCATCAGCTCTCATCTCTTCCGTTAGTCAAAGTCATTACTGTGGATATTTTTAAAAAAGGGTCCATATGGTTGATCTTCAAACCCAACTAATAACATCCTTCCAATCCATCAGTTCCTTTTCCATCAAAAACTGGTGTTGACTCCCCCAGGAGAAAGAGGATTTTAAAGAAATCCTCTTTTTCAGGACACTCTTGAACAAGTAAGATGCTAGGTGTGATGTCAACAAATAGATCAGCGAATTTCTAAGACAAAAGCTCTGCGGCATTTCATTTTTCTAGGAAATGCCTATTTTACAGCATGAAGCTGGGGAGAAGGCATATGAAGAAAGCTGGCAAGGCAGCTCCTGCTGTCGAGAGCCTTCTACTCTGGCTTTGCACAAGTGGATCTGCACAATATCCATCTCATCAGAGTTGTCAGAGATCTTCCAAAAGCAAAGTCTGTGAGGGCCAAAGTCTGGGCCCATGGTGCTGCTTGCTGATTTTATTGACATGATGCCAGAGATTAATCTAATCCCACGTTGCAAGAGCTAAAGCTGCAGCTGCTGGGAAGGAACTGCTCCAGGCTAAATCTTGGCAACTATCTTGGAGTGTGGACAATTTAAAGATGACTTAATAAAAATAAAGAAAAAAAAGGAGGGGGGAAGGAAAATCCCACAACAACCGGCCAACCATTATTTATTTACAGAACACAAGATGGGAGATGGCCAGTGCAATGCATTTGCGATCTGCAAAGGGTATACAAGTCCGTGGGATTGACTCCATGCCCAGTCAGATTTGTTGGGGGCTCAAAAAAATAAGTTGTAAGAATGAAACAACCCAAGAATGGAACACTGTGCGGTTACAGGCAGAGAAATTCATAGCCTGGCTGATCCAGTGCCATTGACCTACTCTGAATTCAGCCTTATCTTTCTTATAACCCTGGCATTTTTTTCATGCGAGCTGCTTCCTATTTTGTTAGTTAGGAGAACTAATCACAGCACCCAGTTCTTCAGACTTGCAGTCCAGTGTGCTCTCCTTTGAATAATAGAATAAAAAACCCTATGGGTTACACTGATGCACACTATAAATGAGCACAGTGCCTAATGTGCACTGTAGCTTTGCATCTGCAATTTCCCCATAGAATTTCAAATTTCCCAATAGGATTTCCAACAGCCATATATTGTCTCTCTATTGCAACTTCAGACTTAACACTGACGCCCCAGACAACCTTTCCTGCAATCCCTACAAGGTTTGGTGGCCCCAGAACCAGCGCAATGTCCAAATACTGAGTGTGGTGAGGTGTGTGAAATGCAGGTAAAATGTTGTTTGGGAAATGAACTCTGTAGGGTTGGAAACCCCTTATTAAAGCCAAGCCAAGAGTTAGGGAAAACTTCCTGAATTTCTTTAATTGCCATTTTCTCAGCACGAATAAGTTCATTGGGCATCCCTAACATAAAGCCATTTTCCTAACTCTTTGGTCTACTGCCACGAATTCTTTCAGGCGTTGGCTTTGGTGAGCGAGGGACTGTGTTTTTTGTCCCTCCAGGTGAAAAAGATGCAGACACCGGCGTAAGAATTTATATTTTCTGCTTCCTTAGATGCTTTCCTTCGGGGGCTGAAGTCCTCGCACTGCATTAATGAAGTCCAGTCCCAGGCATAACCACTTCGCCAGCCTCGCTTGCGAGATGTGAGTTAAGAGAACAAAATTGGCCGATTGTCAGTTAATTAACTGGCCGCTGATGAATTGGTGCTGCTGCTGGCAGGGTGTTCGCATTCCCCTTGGCAGCTGCAGCTGATGGAGGATGGAGCATTTCTGCAACCTCCATCCTACAGAACAAGCAGTGCTGGGGGTTCATGGCCACACTCTATGGGCAAGGAGTAATTGAAATTGGGCAATGTCTGCATGGGTTTGGAACATCTTTGTGCCCCTCAAAAGTGCTCAATGGTGGGCTGTCCAGGTGTTTACATAGGATTGGGGACAGCTAAACATCACCACCCTACAAAAGGCAATATGCAAGCTGCTTGGAAAGGGATGTTGGAAATGGATTTCAGAGGAAGGAGCCAACAGGGTAGAAACAGCTCTTGGGGGAAGTCTCTTTATGGCCGCATGTTCTGGGGGCTACAAACCCATCGCTTAGTCCTTGCTGAGCAGGAGGCATATCTGCTAGTGGATGGGTGAAGAGTGATCACGTGGTGGAAATGTGACCATGTGCACTGAAAATGCAGAGGATAATCCCAGATGAGGTATTAAGGCAGCAATTGCCTTCTGTGAGATTTCTTTTTTGTTGTTTGTTTTATTCCCAATCAAATCCCTTTAAAAAGTACATATTTATCTTGTTATCTTTGCTTTTCTTATGCTCCAAAAGGAAATAATCAGAGGAAATACATAATAATCCTGAGTCATTTTGGATTTTCAAAGGCTGCTTATTACTCCTACTATTCATAGAAGATGCCTGAACCAGTCAGAGATGGAACATGCTAGAAACACAGTAAAGCAAGCTTTTTCAGCAGAGTTTTCACTCCAACAAATTAACACATGCGAGAGTGCAGAAGACTGCCCTCTGAGACCCCAGATGAGTCAGAAAATTAAAAGCTTGTGTCCAAATCTATGGATTTCAACATGGTCATTTATGGCATTGGGCATCTAGGAGAACATCAGGTAGGTTGTGGTCATACCATGGGGGGAACTGCCTGGGAAGCAGAGACTGCAAAGGATTTGGGGTTGATCTGTTAGGTCCAAACTATCGGTGTGATGCTATGACCAAGCTATCAGAGTCTTCATGTGTGCAAGGTGGGACAGCTCAAGGGGGCAGGTGGGTTTGTGTGTGTACGTGGAACAGAGGTTCATCTTCAGTTTGGGTAACACAAATTTCTGATACCATATCATTTTCTATAAAGCCTCCTCTCATATGAGTTTTTAGATCAAAGACCATTGCCTTGAGTCAGGGACATGGCTCCAACAGGGATGACAGCAGAGATGGGCAATGAGCTGGGGGATAGGGAAGGGCGCAAAGTGCCTTGTGATGTGGATATGGAGGTAGGTAGCCCTCAACATGGACTGAATTTGCTTAAGGTTTGGATTTCTCCAAATTTTTCTGCAAATGACCTTTTATGTTACTCTTCTCCCTTGCTAAGAAGTGGTTGTCTGCAGAATACTTTCCAGGAGAAGTGTGCTATGCAACAAGTCTTCTCCTGCTGCCACTGTGTTGACAAATCCACTGCTTCCTGCACCAGCTGCCTAAGACTGATTGTTTGCAATGGTCTTTTGTCTCTCAGGCCCCTCAGTGCCATAATCCCAGGGGCCATGTTTGTGCTACTAACCAAATACAGCCCCAAGACCACTCTCTTCCTTCTTATTCATCATATACAGTTGGGTCATCTGAAGTCCTCTGGAAAAGCAAAGCCCAAGCAGATCTGCACTTTCATTTATTCTGCCTGAGCCACCTGGATAAATGCAGGAGAACATAACAGGAACATAAGAGAAGCTATGCTGGCTCATACAGAGCATCTCTCTAACCCTATATCTTGCATCTGACAATGACCAAAGCAGACAGCTAGGGAAGTGTGGAAGAACAGAGCCTGATGCTTCCTTCAAGAGTCTCCCAGTCCCCAGACATTTTGTTTCAGACACATTCTGAGCTGATTGTAGCCTCTCAGATACATTGCGTAATTCTTAGATAATTTCTTCTCCATTATCTTGCCTGGTCTTGCCATGAGGCCACATAAGCTGTCAGCATCCTCATGGTCATGTAGCAGAGATGCACACAGCTCAGAAGCAAAGAACTGCCTCTACGGGCTTTGGCTGAGCTGTCCTGCTCGTTTCACCTGATACACTGCCCATTCCTGCAATCAGGAATGACTCTTTCAGGTCATCGTCCTGAAAGAGATTGGCCAGAATCTCCAGGCCACTCTCAGAAGTGTGGACCTCTGTGGTATTCTTCCCTATCATCTCTTTTCCAGACTCAGGATTCCTAATATAATCATACAGTCTGCACATGGAAATGATTCATGAGTTGATAGTTCTTTTAGAATTCTCTGTGTCTTCCACAGGCATCCCAAGAGCTTCCTGAGAATGCTGTGGCTGCCTCAAGTCAGGTCTTCAGCTAGGATAGAGCAGGTGGTGGAGACAGAAAGTATCTCCATCACAGCTCTACTTTCAAGGCCACTCTTCCCATTCCAGTGCAGATACATCCTATATCTACCCAGGACTACCTCTGCTAGGGGCATCAGACCACCAGAAAGCACTGGGGGAATTGTGACTGTGTAAGTGGATGATTTCCCAGCATCAGTCTGCTGCATGCCTCCATGCGTCTCCCAGGCTACACTCAGACCAGGAGCACAGTGCTCAACTGCCTTACACAAAGTGTTTCCCATATGACCAAAATTATCATGTGCTGGGAGCTAAAAAGCCCTTGGGGAAACCTAGTTGGAGGCCTGTGTCCCCCATGGGTCAGTACTGGGCCCAGTGCCGTTCAACTTGTTCATCAATGACTTGGATGAGGGGACAGAGTGCACCCTCAGCAAGTTTGCAGATGATACCAAACTGCGTGTAGTGACCGACACCCCAGAGGGCTGTTCTACCTATGGGTAGTCTGTCTAGGGACCTAGACAGGTTGGAGAGTTTTCAGTGGTGGCCAGTGACAGAGCAAGGGGTAGTGAGTACAAATGGAAACACAGGAAGTTCCATCTCCATGTGAGGAAGAACTTTTTTACTGTGAGGGTGACAGAGCCCTGGCACAGGCTGCCCAGAGAGGCTGCGGAGTCTCCTTCTCTGGAGATCTTCCAAACCCCCTTGGGTGCCACGCTGTGCCCCGTGCTCTGGGTGTCCCTGTCGGAGCAGGGGGGTTGGACTGGATGATTGTAGTAGCTTGAAAGCAGTGCGGGGTGAGGAAGGAGATATCAATTACTGTGCTAGCTATACGCCTGACTCTGGCAGTACTGGATTCACGAACAGTCCGTCAACTGCGGGTCCGATTGCCTTCCTAGGGGCAAATCAAGTTCCCAGAGAGTGTGATCAACTATAGGTTCAACTCTGGCATTATCAGATTCACGAATAGTCTGTCAACTGTAGGTCCGATCACCTTCCAAACAAGTAGCTGAGTTCACAAACAGTATGATTTATTCAAATGCAACATTTACAAAGCAGGTTTCGGATGTCAGTACAGGAAATTCTCTACTAGAGCGTGGGGTTTTTAGCTAGCTCTGGTGTACAAATGTGCAATCATCACTCACCCCAGGAGATGGGAGAGGGCTCTCAGTCTCGAGTCTCCTGAGGCAGCGTCCCAATCAGAGGGAAGGAAAGTCGGATCAGCCCATCGACTGACCCAGGAGTTACAATGGAATCTTTCCTCTCCCTTCCTTCCTCTTTAGTTCACCTTTTATACTTTTTCTTTACATTCAGGTGGAGCTTGTGTGGCTATAGTTATACTTACTATTGTTATTAATTGGTGAAAAAGTTTCTCGCTTTCATTTAAAGGTACAGTCAGTCGAAAATCTAGAGCGCACGCTCAGTGAGGAGTGGGCTTGTCTTGGAGGCAGGTAACTTTTGGGATGGAGGTGTGTTTTGACATTATAATGAGCTTATAATGAGCGAAGTTCAAACAAAGTTCACCCAAGAGGAGTGATTTGCCACCCTTGCTGGCTCAGCACCAGACGTTATCATGTATCTCCCATTGGGCAGTTACTGTGCGGTTTATCAGCGGCCCAGCACAGGGAGGACAACAGAGTTTGGCCGCAATGTCTTCACTCCGCTCCATGCTCCGTTATTCCTCTTTGCAGCTGCAAGGAGAACAGGTTGTGGTGCCCAGGGAACCATAGAGGAGCAGAGTCCCTGCCTACCAACCATCCTGGTTGGCAACTGCGTATGACCTCAGGCAAGCTTCTGTAATGCCAAACCCTCTGCAAGGCCCTAGTTTTTCTCTTAAGTTCCCCCTTTTCAAGCAATTTTTCCATAATGATCTCTAGAGGTCCCTTCCAACCTCCACTGCTCTGTGATTCTGTGGTCCAAGCCTGAAGTTCTAAGCTAAAAGAGACAATGAAAATTCAAACAAATGAGTGCAAGACTGTGTTAGCTTCATTTGGAGTTAAAAATTCCAAGAAAAATCAGGGCCTATCAACTCAGAAAGTCGATGTAACATTAAAGTTGCATTGCTAAATAAGACTGTAAAGGAGCCACAGGAGGACTGAGACAACCAAAACCCATGGGATAACTAGGGGTGAGTTTCATGCTTTTTGGAAATACCAAGCTTTTCTCTCTAATCTGTTTTATCCTCCAGGCTAAGTACAAGAGAACATTACATTTTCCAATGCAGGGAAGTATTTATGCAGGTCTCTCTTGTCTTCCTTGATAATCCTTTGTCATTTCTGGTTTATTGTTTACTTTTTCTTTCCTCTAATTGAAGTCCTGCTGTAAAGAATTAAAAGCAAACTTTTTTAAAAGAAGGGATATGCTTGGTCATAAGTTAATCTGCACAAGCCTTCCCCACCCTTTTCTGAGCTACTCAGAGCTTTGGGATTTACTGATGTGTGTCTCTCTGTTTTGAATTGCTTTATTAGCATTTCACTCACTGTTCCTCCGCCTCCTAATGCATCTTCAGCCCTTGCTTTCATGTGCTCTTTGCCAGACTTGGAATGGAGAACCTACTGAAGAGGGAGGGGAGATGAACAGAAGGTTCCCTTGAGGTGCTTCCCATTGGCGGTCTCTGAACAGCCAAACATCTAGAACATCTCGCTGTCAGCAACCATTGACTCTTTGTTCCCTCCTGGGTGGCTGTCAGCAGCCTGCCTTGATGTGTGGGGCCAGAAGCCAAGGGTGAGTAATGAAACGAGGCAGAAAAACTGACATGGAGTCAGAGGTGGGGATCAGACAGGATGCTTTCACACTTGGATGGAAAGTTCTAGGGTTCAACAGGGTAGGAGAGGCCAAACGAAAGGGAAGCTCACAGGAATTAAGACTATTCCCTTTAGCCCAGGGTCACCCTGAGTTCCAGCACATAGGCTCAACGTGGAGGTGAATATCTGCTTGTGATATCCCCTCCTGTGTGGTCACCCTTACTGATTGACTAGTGTGTCCTGGGAAGGCAATCAGTCCTGTGTAGCCAAGTGCAAGACTATGTAAAGATAAAGTGTGGAACTCTAGCTCAGTGTCTCAGAAAAGCCAGGAAGCACCTAGCTACAGCTGTGTATGCCAGACTAGGATAAAACCTAAGGTCTGCTGCATTGTGGAGGGGTTCAGCCCTTAAAAAAATGAGACAGATCATCTCTGGACAGATATTAGGTGCTCCATTAGGCTCAGTTTCCATTTCTATTACATAAGGCTTGGTGCCAAGTTTTTAACTGTATTGGAGAAGCCAACTGAAGGCACCAAAGAAAGCAGAAGGGCACTTCCTGTCCACCACAAGGAAGATAAGAGTGGTTTTATAGGAAGAGCCACAGAGCAGAGCGATTTGGCAGCAGTTTCTCCCCAGTTTGCATTCTTGGGGTATCGATAGCAAGGCTAATGGCCTTATGGTTCCAGATACAATGTGCAAGGCTGTTTATAGTGCCTGCTGAGAGGCAGTTACTTTTACTCTCGTTGGCAAATCATTGCTTACGTCTCATGTTTCGAAATGTAGCTGGGTTCCAGCCTTTCCTCACCAACTGGCAGAGCCGAGTGAATCCATGCCCATGTGCTACTCTTTAGCAACACAAACAGCACAGCCAGATTCCATTTAAGCAGGGTTTTCTAGCTCTCCAAACACGCAAGGCTTGGCTATGAGCGTGCCAGCCTGATTCTGACGGCTCCTCAAGCGACGAGCACAGCGAGTGCTGGTGGAGAATTGCAAGCAGCTTAGAGGGTGGCCGTGCACCTGCACAGCATTCAAGACCAAGGGCAGGCTTGATTCTTGGGTAAAGGTCATGAACATACTGCAATTTGCTTTACTGGTGTTATCTTGAATCTTATGACTCTTCTTTCCTTTTGTTCTTTCTGGGCCTATTAGCAAGACAAAGTTGTATTTGTTCAATTTAAAGACTGGGATGTCACTGGGAAGATGCTGAGAGCCCAGACATGACTTCCAGTTGTGGAGATGAACCTGAAAGGCTGTAACTCTGAGAAGATCTACACAGACATTTAGGGTCAATTTGGAGGGGTCACATTCATCCAATCTGATGTGGTCATGCCACCTGCTTATGTGTTATTCAAAGTGATGCACTCCTCACTGTGTTATTTCTTTTTCTTCTTCTTCTTTTTTTTTTTTTCAGCAGCAAAGCCCTGCTTGGATGCACTCTCATAGCTCCTTGTAGAGTGGCTTCTGGCAATGGGAAATAGGGACAAGCTGCGATGTCCAGAGGACAAGCAGTAGAGATGTCATTGCTGGACTTCATATAGTCAATGCCTGCACTAACTGAGTAAGCCCCAGGTGCTACTTTAGGCTGGAAGGTCTTCTTTGGAGAACAAATTAACCAGTGCAGATGGCTACTAACTTCAGTATCCATGTTGGGGCTTGTGGTCGAACCAGTACTGCAGAGGCAACCAGTGATATCAATAGTGATGTACAAAACTTAGACACAGCTGGTGATGATTGACCTGAAGGCTAACTGAAGCTAGGCTGAGCCTAGCTAATTTTTGGTGTGAGTGACAAACAAAATGGTGATTCAGGAAAAGATGAGAGAAATAAGGGCTGGAGTTGGAATTTTGAATGGAGAGAAACAGAGATAAAAGAAAGTCAGAAGAAGCAAGGGCAGAGCACTTAGTGAGCCCAAAGCTTGTTGTTTCATTTTACAGGAAAATTTTGGATGTGTTGGCAATGCTTTGGACTAACTACCAAATGTCTACATATTGAGTGCTGGTGCTGGTGTGGTGCATTGTATCTGCTTGCTGTGAAGTGAGCATGGCTCCATGGACAGGGGAGCACACTGGAGGAAGCAAATCCTTTTTGTCTTCCCGGCCAGTCCCAGGGTCAGGCTGCTAATAGAGCAGTGAGGAATGGCTGACTCACCAGGCATTGTGCTGTTTTGGAGGAGCCCTGCAAAACTCCTGACACCCTCTGATTTTGTGTTACATAAAGTAGATACAACCCAATGCCAGATGTGTGATATCGTGTTCCTCTCTAGCACAATCTGTTGGCTCTCCAAACCATGTCATGTTTATGTAGACTCCCAAGCACCAATTATGCAATCTTTCCCATTCTCTCTCGCCAACAAAACATCCAATTAAATTGTGCAGTTACCATGGTTGCTTCACCAGTCTAGGTAGTTTAGATGTGAAAATTGGGTTTGTGAAATATCTTTTCTGGCTAGGAAATGTATTCATTAGACTAAGGGTCTTGAAACATTCTGTTCAGCCCACTTTGTGTTCAGAGATTCTGATGTTAGTTTATTTGATTTCATTTTTTGAATCATAGAATATGCAAATCCATGGAAAGTGAAGGGTTTGGGAATGGTTTACCATGACAAATACATTGTTTTCAAAATAAATTTAAGCAACCAGAGAGGAGGACTGAAGCTGAGGAGTGTTTGTTGGAGGATATGGATGTGCTGTTGGAAAGAGCTTGTTGTTAAAAGCTGAGGTTAATTGCAGTCTCTTAAAATCCCTAAAAGTCATATAAAGAAAAGAGCTAACAAAACATTTATTTCGGGATGTAGTTGAAAATGAATGCAGAGCTTAGGCACAAATTAGAATTGCCTGAACTGGGTTGCAAAACCATTCTCCAGAGCATGAGTTTTGTCTTGCAGCATGTCCCACCATACTGCCTTTCAGGATCCCTACAATATGGCAGAAAATTGGACCCAAACTCCTGGCTCCAGGCAACACCACAGGCATCAGGCAGTGTAAGCCAACTAATTTATCCAATTTTCCCCACAGGGAGAACATGAGGCCATTTCAAGCAGGTCACAGCAGCTGTGGAGACAGAAAGCAAAATGTGTCAGTGATACGATGAAGTCAATCATGGCACTATCCCATGGCATGTTGAGAAAGTGCAAAACGTCCTGGGTTGTGCTAGAGACAAACTGTGTTATTCACACCTCTTCAAGCCGTTGGCTCAGACCTTCACCCTTGGCAAGCCTAGCAGAAGGCACAGGAGAGAAAGGTTAAGACTCACTGAAACGCTGATAGGTCTGCAGGGAGTAGCAATTCCTCGTAAACAATTACCTGCAAATAACTGATGATGACAGTTGACTATGTCAAGCAAGGTCACCTGCAAGTCTCTTCCATCTCAAGAGCTTCATTAAGTTTTGCTTTTTCCCTTTGTCATTCTCCACGTGCAAGGAAGATGAACCAAGATGGAAAGAGGGGCACAGATCAAGTGATAAGTAACAGGACCCTATTCAAAAAAAAGCAGACTAGTGCCTATCCTGCCCAGCAGAAAGCCATGTGACAAATTCCTGGAGAAACTGGCTGGCCTGCAAGGTGTGCTGCACTACTAAATAGATACAATGGTTATAACAACACTAAATAAAAGAGGACAGAGAACAGACTCAAAAACTGCCCCATGGTCTAGTCTGTGAATGCCAGTCTTGCTGCTGCCTGATTTTCCCCTGCTTCCTCCAGACAGAAAAGCTCTGCAGTGCCATTATTCATCCTCCACTTGTCTACATGGTGCCATTATTCATCCTCCACTTGTCTACATGGTTTCACTTTGAGCACTGAGTCTTTGTTTAACCTGTAAGATGAAGAACAGCTCCTGGTATGCTCCATAGCTGCAAGGCAAATGCCATATGTATTCCTTTCCTTTGTGTCCTGGATTTCGCAGAAGTGAAACATGGGCACAAAAACCAGAAGGGAGCTGTGAGCAATAAGAAGTGTGTTGTGTTTTCTTCATGGAGAAGGTTCATTCTAAGCTTTACGTACAGTTACCTTTGGGGGTAGAAAGGAGTCCTTCATGATCTTGTTCCATGTGCTCTAGATGTCCATGCTTGAGCAGGGAGGTTGGACTAGACGATCTCTAGAGAGGTCCCTTCCAGCTTCAGCTATTCTGTAATTCTGGATGATTCTGTGTGTGCTGGGCAATCAGAGACAAGAACTAGGTGCAGAGCCCAGCATGAGCATTACCTGCTGCATGGTGGAGATGTCACCTAGTAGGAACAAAGCATGCAGGATTGAAGTGATACCTTGCAGTGATACTACTGGTGAATTACAATGATCCTGTTTTTCTCCTGAGCAGACTGGAGTGGTTCCTGGCTTTCAGAGATTTGGAGAAAATAAAAAAAAAATAACCATAAAGCCCCCACCTTAGCAAATTAATCTGGGACTGAGCAGGCTCCTTCTTAGCTGCAGGGGAAGGCATATCACATATTTCCTTGCTCCAACCAGACAACTAGAAGGGACTAGATCTATCGGCTGTCCCATTTCAATGTGCTCTCTGGTAAGTCTGGTCTGTGCAATTTCAGCTCATGAGATCATCTGCTTCCCTAAGGTTAAGATGGAACAACATTTCACCACTGGTGGAAATCTCAAAGCAAAGCAAACCCACTGAAGCCATAATTATGTCTTTATTGTCCAGGGCCAAGCCGTGTGCGGTCTGGCAATGTGCCTTTCATTCTGCAGAGATGATTACATTTATACTACATTACACATCATTGGCTGGGGTTGGCAGCGCCGCTATAATTCAGCAAGGGGCATCTCCATTCAGATCACTCACTTGGCAGGGCTCACCACAGTGCTGTGAGGACCATGTGCATGCAGATCCCATAAAGAAGGGCTTTGTTGCCTTTCTCCCAAGCAAGGCCCTCCTGGCCACCACATGGAATCATGCAAAGGGCTTTGTGTTGCCTGTCAGCAAGACCGCTCCAGTGGAGACTGAAAAGGGCATGGACGAGGTGGGTACGGAGTACAGAGAAAGCAGCTGCAAAGGTGGCGACGATATTTGGCCAGTAAAGAAGCTTTGGGCTGCAGTGTGACCCATGAAATAGAAAATTTTAGAAGCAGTGCTGACTAGCTGGGAAGGAGGAAGAGTTGGAGGTGGGAAAGAACATCCTGGTGGCAGGATGAAGGACCAAATGGCATTATGGCAGTAGCAGTGCAGATGCATGTGAAGTGTGAGCCAGGGACAGCTGGGCAGGTTGGTGTGATGGTCAAGGGCATGAAAGGAGCACAGGACTCAGGGATGTTGAGGGAGATGAGGCTCCTACCACAAAAGTCTGAGGGCAGTTGAAAGGTCCTTAGTGGCCAGAAGGGGAAAAAGTGAGACTGTTGGAGACAACTGAAGAGGGAGGAGTGGAGTGGAGAAGAGCTCTGAGGGAAAACTGGATGGTGAAGAGAAAAGGGGAGTGTTGGGAAAGGGTGAGTACCAACACGGAATGCGGTGTGAGGAGAGGAAATGGATTGGATGTTGTAGAAACATGTAAGTTCTGTGAATGTGGTGCCTCCGTGCTCTCTCCTTCCCCTGGACCTGGAGACAGTGGCCCTGTCCTTGGGGCAGGGATTTTTCTTTCTGCTTGACTCTAGGGTCTATCTCACAACAAGTCCTCCTGCTGCACTTTCCCTAATCCCTTCTTCTCCTAAGGATTTCCTCCAAATCCAAAGGACTCTTGAACTGTTTGGCACTTACCTGCCCAACCCACCCCTCACTCCCCATCCAAACTATGCATGTGTACCAAAACTGCAGAGTAACTAAAACCCATGCTTTATATTTTTCCTTCCACATCTCAAAATTTTGAAGATTTTTTTTAAGCAATAAGGTATTTGAGTTAATGCTGGACAACGGACGATAGGGAATTGGTTGGATGACTGGGAGGCAGAGTTTTATTCTGATGGAAAAGAAGGAATGCTTTTCGCAAGAGTATATAATGAGCCTGCAGCATTCATGACCACAAGGTTCTCCACCAACTTTTCAGGAGTGGCAAAATGTCACCCTGCAGTGAGGTGTTTGTGGTTGGTCCTGGCCATAAGGTAAGCACAAGATTTGATGTGATTCAACAGTTCCCATGCATCTTCCTTCTAGCTGGAAGCCTGCAGGATAGATAAAAGTACAGCAGAAGATACTGGGTTGGATTAGCAAGTTTGAGAAATTGGCAAGGCTCCCCTAGAGGAATATGCAAGGTTCAGTGCCATGAATTGTTGGGCTGTGGGTGCATGTGTGGTTCTGTGCATTGAATAAATAATGGGATTCCAAAGTAAACGTTGAAAATACCCAAGAACAGCATGTTGGCCTGTTTTTCAGACAGCGAAGGCCAAGAGAGGGAGAATAGCACACAAACCACACCATCCAGGATGGACAAGATGCTAATAATCTTGTATTATCATGCCTTTTCTGCAAAGCATGTCTTTCCACATCACAGGCTGTCTTTGCCTCCTGCTTTGGGAGGGGTGAACAGGAGCTGAATTGACTCTATGGGGCAGCAGTGGTCCATGAAAGTCCCCAGGCTCCTGTACGCATCCTGGCTGCGCTTTGACTCTGTGGCAGGAGACCAGGCCTTGTCTCACCCCCATCACGGATGAGTTTCCAAGAGAGATCTGGGTATGTGAGTATGGAAAGAAATGTAGTGCACTGTAGTCCATCTTCTGAGCAGAGTAATTAGAGAAGGGAATCTAAGGAATACTCCAAAGCACACTGGGGATCCACTCCTGTCTGGTAACCTCGATGCAGCCAGAAGGAGGAGTGTAGTGAAAAGCCCTTCATGGCAAGATGCTGGAGACACTGAGACTGCTTAGGATGAGGAAGTAGTATAAAGTTCGTTGCACCCAAAACAACAAAACAGTCAATGATAAATTATATTTAGACAAGACTAGCTCACCCAATAGACTGGGAATGAGAGGCTCTCCGAATATTTCCTCATGCAACCTTGGGCAAATCATTTCACCTTTGTGTCATTTCAGAAGAACAGGGACATTAGTGCCTCAATATTGTCAGCTTTTGCAGTGTACTTGCCATGCTGTGCACCACAAGGTGCCAGTGAGGACAGCAGGCATGGAAGGCAATGGATCACTTGATGCAATTGGAAGATGACAGCTAAATAAAATGAAAGGAAATTTAGGCAGCAGAGCATGTTGTTTTAGGACCTGTCTGAGCTGAGGAGAACTCATGAAAACATTATGAGGATGAAAACACCCGCGGCTGAATAAAGAAAATGACCCACTTTGAAACAAAAGCTAGAGAAAGGCTGCCTGCGTATCACATATTATTCTGCAAGAGGTATTCAGACCCACCTGGAGGCCTCTCCATCCAGTTCTGGAGGGAAATCGATGAATGAAAAGGCCTGGCCTCTCCAGGCGACTCTGCGTCATCTAATCAGTGGACAAACACCCTTCCCATCCCCAGAGAAGGAGGTTTCTCTGCATAGGTAAAGTGCTGCATGCAACACAAATGCATTTTGTCATATTATAGGACAGAGTACTTCTGAGCTCTTCCACATTTAGAAAAAAGATAAATTGGCATCCTCAGTTGCCATGGTAAATAATACAGCAGCACCCCTACTTAATACCACTCCGCAAATACTTTATTATTGAATGACTGTAATTTTGCTTTGCAATCTGGAGAATAGATTCTGAGACCAACTAAACAGTAGATGATGAAAGTAATTTTACAGCAGTCTCCTAAGCATCTCCTAACCCAGGCAGTCATGCAGAAGCAAGAAAAATAAGAAATCTAATAGTCTCTTTAGAAAAAGCTTCTTGAAACAGAAATTGGGCTCTAGATGTGCTACCAATGCACTTACAGGGGATGTGGGTTTGCTAGTGATTAATGGCAGGAATGGCTTCAGCATACATTATTTGTTAAGAATTGACAGTGGGCTTAGATATTCACGTGGCAGAGGAGAAGTCCCAATTCTCAGTGTAGTGATTTAAATAGCTCTTCAGAGCTTCAGGGGAAATGCTGAATGTGGTGAAGAGCTTTGGAAAAGCTAACCCGTCCAGGAGTCCTCTTCCCTCCCCTGATGCTTTCCCCTTATTTATCCTCCATTCCCCTTTTCCAGGACCAGTCCCAGTTGGACCCTTAAGTGATATTCTGGGCTAAGTGGGACCATAAATACATCAGAAGGAACATTCTTGGTGCTTATCCAAGATACTGATTGACCAACCAGCAGCCTGAAGTGACATGGTCTGGGTCATACACCTATTCACTGGAGATCATCCAGTGGCTGGGGGAAGATTAGGAAAGGAAAATACAGGAATTATTCATAAAATTATTCAGCTTTCCATTGGATTGGACTTCTCTGAACATGCAGGCTGGGGCACAAAGCCCGGTGTGTTTGGAACATATTTAATGTCTTGTCCCATTCAGCATCTCACAATATGAAGAAGGAAAAGCAGGAGTTGGCTTTTTGCCCCGTGCCTTTCCATCCATTTTCTTTAGTGATCTTTCCCCTTAAACATGCGTGGAGGTTTGAGAAGGGAAGGAGATGGTGTTTAAGAACGAGTGAAGAGCATCTCTGTTTCCCACTTTTTCCTTAAAGAGAAGTAGTTGAATGATTCATTCCAAAAACAATAAAACAAAATAAAAACTGTGCACAAGCTCTGTAAAAAAAGGGGGGCCCTCCAGAAACAAACTAGTTCCTCTCCTGTGTCCTGATGTTGATAACAGATGATTAATTCTTTCCCTTAAGAAAATACCCATGGTAGGTCTCAGAATAGCATGTTGAGACACCAATTTCTCCAGGAGATTTATCATTCATTCACAGGTCCAGAATATACCGCATGCTTCAACTACCAGACAAGCTTGCACTGTCAATTTTTCATTCCTCCCTGCGGTTCTGGTGGCTGAGGAAAGTAGAAAGCGGGATTATTAGATATTGTTTTCCACCTTTTTCTTCCTGCAGAGGCTTCTCCCTTAAAAACAAAAACAAAAGCAAAAAACAAAACGACCATCACAACCAAATCAGAGACACCAATCCTCTTAGGGACTTTATTGTTGTCTGGAGACAAACCAGAGATCAGGATCTCATACTTGGCTGGGGTCCTTGTAGGAAGGACAACACCTCACCTCTAAAGCTTGGGGTGAAGGTTTGGACCCTAATATGAAAATGAGTTTACATCTTCCTTGGCATCTTGTTGGAATTTCCATACTACATGAGCCCTGTGAAAGGTTCAGCACCCCTAGAACCAGCTTCACTTAGCCTATCACCAGTTCGCACTTTTAATGAGTTGAGCTTCAGAGTCCAGAGATGGCTGGGATGGTCTCTCCATACTTTTGCAAGTATGAGCGTCTACAGTCATTTAAATGCACCAGAGCTGGTCAGGGACATGTCCCTTTCTACTGAAGGTCTCCTTCCAAAAGAAGGGAATATCTTGGCACTAGGGAAATGAAGAGGTAAGGCCTGAGGACGAAGGAGAAAACTTCCACCCATCCCTTCCAAAAGGCTTAGTAGTCCCTGCAGGTTCCACCTGCACCTTCTTGGGATGGAGGCTGCAGAGAACTTGGCACCAATCCCAAGAGTGCCGTGCTTGGAATACTGTCCCACAGAAGCTGGGCAGCCATGGCTCCCTACCCTGTGCAAATTACACTGCTTTGGAGGGTTGTAGTTTTATCATTCCCCGTCTCTCCTCTCTCTCAGCATCTGTCATCGCTTGTAATTTATTTCATCACTTGGCCTTCATGATGCTGTTGGTATCCTACCAAGAGGGCTTTTGCTTCCTACTCTTTTCGCATCGCGGAGCAGCTGAGTCTGCTCTCTGGTTTGTGGGTTGCACGCAAAATATCTCCGAGAAGTTTTCTGAAGTTGGCAAGACCTTCCCCGCCGGTGTCCTGCTGCAGCCCTTGTCTTGCTTATCCTCATTGCTTCAAAGTCACCCGTGCAAGATTAGACGTGTCAACAGGAGAAGGTCGTCAGGTTTGCTGATAGCAGCCCAGCAAGCCCTGGTTATGAGGGATGTTTGCTATGGAGATGGCTTTTAGGGCAGGTTTTCATTATGTGGAAAGTGTGTATCCAAGCTGTCCTGCAGGGTGGCGTGGTGCCTGTATTTACAGTGTTGGCAGCTTTCAATAGCAATCTATTTTTAATGAAACCAAGCTGGTATGTGGTGCCTAAACCCTTGATTTAAGGCAGATTTCTAAAGAGAAGATTTACGCAAATTTTCTTGATTGGAAATTAATTATTGCAACAGTCAAGTTCAGCTCAAATAATCTCACAGAGACAGCCTCAGGAGCCAGATAATTCATGTTGGAGAGAAGGCATCAATTTGCATTCTTTACATTTCCATTTGGAAGGTTTCCTAATTTTGGAAGGCAGGAGGCATCACAAGGAAAGTGAAGGGTGAAGGAAACTGCTAATGGGTTGATTTATTCCCTGAAACCCTCCCAAGAAAGGCATTGCGGGTGAGTTACAGAAACCACTTTTTCACAAGGGGGGCAAAAGACTCCAGGCCTTGATTAGTTCACACACCACCAGCGTTTAAAGTGTAGTGGGAAATCAGCAGCTTGGTATGCCCTCAGAGATATGAGTCCCTCACCTACTCAGAAAGGGCTAGACAGCCTCTTGTTATATTTCTGGGCCCCCAGCAAAAGACGAAGATTGGGACCCCCTCTCCTCTATTCACCCATTGTATGATCAATTCTGCCATGTCCTCATCTCCTTACCATGACCAAAATCCAACCACTGCATGATCACCTCAGTCCTATGTCCCCATCTTCTACCATGACCAAGTACCCCAGGCACTTACTGACATTGTGCACAGCTCGGATAAGCTCAAGGACAGGTTCAGTTGCCAGCAAGCATCCTCAGAAAGCTTGAAGGATGTATTAGCTCAACTCTAGACCAAGGAAACTGCCTGCCTGGATTTTTTCTTTCTTTTTTTAGAGGCAAACACTTCCCTATTTGCAAGGCCTGAATTTGTGTATAATTGCGTTGGAAACAGGCAGAATGGGGATGGCTGGGAGCAAAAAGAGATGGGAGAAAAGGATCAGGTTGGGAAACCCAGACGCCTCTTGGCGAGATGCCTAGACGTAGTTGTCCTCTCACAGTTGGGAGTGATTAAGGAGGCGAAGTTCTCCTCCTTCCCCCGCTGTATCCTGCTGGGTTGTCCGGGTTGACAAAGACTGTGGTTTGGGTTTCTCTTGTTCTCTCAGCTGAAATGAAGCTCCGGTCCAGAAGAAGCAGGCTCCCAATGGATTACTGCTGTTTGCTGTTTGCAATTCTGCTGTTTGCAGCAACTCGCACTCTCCAAATCCTGCCCCCCGTTTCCCAGCCTTTAGCACTGCACTGCATTTCAGGAACTGGACCAAAGATATAAAGGATGCTCCATATCTCAGCAGTGCTGAAGCACCGAACCTTTCTTTTTGAAGTGGCTTCTTTTTTTTCCAGTCGTTTGCAGTTTGCTATTGGCCAGGGTTGATACCACCTGCCACTGCCCCCAAATGCATTAGAGGATTTTTTTTTTGATCCTTTCAATAACCAGAGAGAAAAACAAGATAAATCATCCCCTTTCCTTCCAGAATACAAAAAAAAAAAAAAAAGAAGAGCTTTTTTACTCAGTTATTGCACCTCTGAAATGGAAACATCACCTCAAATCTGTTCTCTCGTGAAGACAGATGAAAACTCTGCTCTCTCCCTTAGGGAGTTCCGAGGGGAAAAACTGCTGGGTTTGACCTCAGAGCCTGTCTCTGTGTCTGAAACTGTTGGTATCCTGTGAGGTCCATCCCTATTCTAGTGGAGTAACGTATGAAAAATGAAGTATTTGAAAATAAGGGCACAAAAGTGAATATTTGGGCTGGACTAAAGGTCCATCTAGCCCCTTCTCTGTGAGCAATGGATAGTAAAAACATGGGAAGAGTATAAGAAGTCAGCAAGGCTGATACTTCCACTGAGGTGTTCTCAGTCTCTAAAAACTGGCTGTTCAGGGATTTCCTAAACCGTAGCTCTCTAATATCCTGCAATGTACTTTTCGTCCCTGAGTTTCTCCCATTTTGGACACATTTGCAATATTCAGCCACAGGAAGCTCCACATCTTAACTCTGTGCTGAAAGTTGTCAGGAGGCAGTTTCAAATGATAATCCTTCATTCTTGCACAGTTATTCCTTGGGCTCCTTCTCCTGGCCACTGCTGATTTGGTAGACTTTTATCATCTCTCACACTTTCTTTTCCAGCTTCAGGAATCCTTGATGATTGAATCCTTGAGCATCCCTGTGCCGAATGTCCAGCCAGTGTTGATAGCCTCTCACTAGCATGGATGGGTTTTCCTACATTTCCTTCAATGAGGACCCAACCAGAAGCTCTTGCTTCCACCCAACCCCTTGCTAATGTTAAACTTCAAGGAAATTAAAGTTTATTTAGGCTGTTACAAACTTACAGTTGACAGCTGGGTTCAGAACACTTTGGGGGGTGACCAGATGGAATGCACAAGGGAGCACAAAATGCATTTTTTAAGGAGACCTAGGTAAGAATAAATAATGGTAGTGCTAGTAATGATGAGAAGACAAACATTTTATTTTTCTACCATGGGATGCTATATGTACAATGAATAACATGCAGCATTAAATATGCTCCCGGAAAGTAGTTGACAGCATCCTTTTAAGCTAATTAAAGTAATTCTGTGTAGCTTTTTCTTGCTTGAAATTAGACAGAGTAATTTTATAGTTATTTAGGTCACTCTCAGTACATGTACTGTATTTAGCAGTGCAGGCTTTTTGACTAATGCAACTGTCTCTGCATTCATGAATCTCAACAGAATTTTCTTTGTAGATAAATTTATCCCTGAAAGAAAGATGAAAGACTAAATCTTGAGGACTGCTGCCAGTTGTTCTAGTTGGTGAATTTGTACCCTCCTTTGAGCCTGAGGAGGGAAAGTATGGCCTATATTTTAAATGTAAGGTCATAAATAGTTGTACACAGCTGTGTTGTTGCTTGTGCTCTTGACCAGGCTCTAATTAGTTTAACATTAATGAGAAATAAGGGACCTTTTAGCTGGAGCAGGTGCCCACACTAATGATATTAGAGAAGTCATCTGCATTTGATATTCTGAAGAGGAGATGATTCTGATCATGAGATGATTCCTAACACTAAGCAAGGGAACAGGAAAAACAGAACATCTGAACTTGGTCATCCTGAGGTTCGTCTAGACAGAGGCAAGGAGAGAAGGATTAGATAAACTATTTAAGAAGGGTGACAGGTGCAGAGTGACCTGTCCCCTGCTGCACACTCCAAGCTCCCAGCGGCGAGTAGATCAGAATTTCTGTGCCAGAGATGACAGCTGGAACATCACATTTCAATTCCACCAGAGCATCTACCCTCCAGCAATTTGCTAATCAGGAACCTATTGACAATTTTGTCCTTCTCAATATCCAAGACATGGAGTTTCACCACCTTCCAGCACACCTTGTATGAAAACAGTACTTCTTGCTCTGTTCATTTATTTATTTGCCTCTGTGTTGTACCTTCGGCATCTTTGAACTGAATTAAATGAAGTCCTGCCCACTTTGCCACATAGATTGATGTCATGAACAGATGGCTCCTGGTGACGTCTCTGGCATGTGAGGAGGCTTACTCATGTCCTGTAATACTATTAGAGTGTCTCTATGCCTCTTTTGACAGAGTATATCGGACCTTGGTGTTGTTTTATTTTTGTCGTCATGGTCCCAGAACTGAGTGCATCTCCATGTGTTTTCCCTTTATGTATGAGGTGACACCGGTGATGGTTAATTTTGCAAGGATTTCTGTGTCTGTTGAAGTCCTGGTAATGAACCTGCTGTGTTGTTCTTGACTTATTTCCACTTAGATTTCAGTGAGAAAGATCAATTCCATGAGATGAGGGTTATGACAACTGAAATCAACAATTCTGCTGGGCAATTTTACTTCACAGATACATTGGTTTTAAAAAAACAAATCAAAGTAAGGGCAGTAACATCTTGTTCATGACTTGGTGTGAAAGTTTCCCCCCATAGGAAATCTGTTTTTTTTTCAATTCAAACATGAAAATGAAGTATTTTTAATGGAAAGCTGAAAAAAATAAAGCAGTTCATTTGGAGACATCACTGAAAGCGGCACCTTCGTGGCCTTCTGTACCATCCTCCTGTAGGGGTTCGTGGCATTTCCCATCATGTACCAGGTTCTCCCCTCAGGGTGAATTATGCCACTGTGGTACATCACTAAAGCTTTTGTCTAGCAGAGAACTTTTCAATGAGAAGTAAAGCACTTTTTCCAGGAAATGAAAAAAAATGGTATTTTTTTTGTCCAGTTTTGTTATTTGTATTATGTTGTAGGAACTCAAAGTGCTAGATGTGGACATGGCTTGGGTTGTATTAAGTACTGTGTATAGAATTGAAGACAGCCCCTGTTCCAAATTGCTGACAATTTGCATGTAAGACGAGAGACACTAAAATGGTTTCCAGGAAGGTTCCTCACCGGTACCACTAATGATGGGCCTAACACTTTTGTTGGTGGATGTCACAGCTTCTTTTGTGTAATTATGACCTGGAAAACACAAAATTCTTTGCAGAGATGTGGTTCCTTATATTTACCACTAAGAGCAACCCCGCTTTTCTGCTGTCAGGTTGCTTCCTTGGGTTAAAATCCTCTCGAGCTGCATCTTGTTGTCACCACGGCAACCACAGCCCTCGCTTGGGGAATCGGAGCACACAGAGCTTCATCATAACCTTTTGGCTCTGAAACACTTCGTAAAACTGTCTTCAACCTATTTCTGCGTCACAGGAAGATCCCCCGCTTTTCTGATTGCCTCCTTTCTTTATTTTTTTCCCCAGGCTACACTTCGAAGAATGCATTTTTCCTTTCTAGACCCAGATGGGAAGTCCTTAAGTTATACAAGAAGGAATTAACTCTGTCCTGTCCTACTTATATCCTCCGAGCTTTAATTATTCAGCTGCGTAGAAACTGCCAAAGCGTGCCAGAATCAGTGGCCAATCTTTCTCCAGATCTTGCTTTCGGCGTTAATCATTTCCAGCTGTTTAAAAGAAAGATGTAAGAAACACTACACTTGATAAATCATGCAATTTTCCCACCGGGGAAATTTCATCCTAATGGGCTGTTGGTAGCTTGTTTGTGCTCTGTAGTATGAGAATTGATATCCTTCTCAAACCAATCTAACATAACTGAAGATGCTCCATTAGCCAGACAAATGCCAGTTTCTTTCCATTTCTCTTCTTTTTCAGTCTTGCTAAGCCCTGAGCTTGCATAATGTCTTGTTGGTGATGAGTTCCACAGCTTAATTAGGCATTGTAATAACATATTTTAAATTGATGAAGTGCTCTGTTTGCCTTTTAACTGAGCTGGGTGGGTTATTATTTTTTTTTTCCAGATATGATGAAAACAGTGAAGTAAGGAATTCCTAGCCTGAGTGCAGAGCTGTTCATCATTTTATGACGCATTTCTTTCATGTTACCTCTCCTTCATCTCTTCCCAATGAACTGCAAATCCCCTGTGGCAAGGGAAAGCCTTTCTCTGTTTCGTGATCTGAAATTTTGCAGCTCTTGGCAGAAAACTCACCTTTCTCATTAGCGACAGGAATGTTCAGAAAAGCCAGAGACACTTTCTGATGTGTGTTTCATTTTTCAGTAGAAACCTCAAAGCCACAACATCGGTCCAAGAAGGCTGGGGTCTCCACCAGGCCGAGGGATGTAGGCTTAAATGCAGATTGATTATTCCCCTTGAATGTGGAGCAGAACAAAATATATGCAGCAAAACCATTCATGGCTCCAGCAGGAGATTTGCAGGAGTATTTTCTTGGGAGCCTGGCCATGTTTGCCAAGGGGGAGTCAAACCCTGTCCCCCAGGTTTCTTGTTTCACTTTAAAGAGGGAGGAGGGAGAGGGATGTTTCATTCAAATTTCCTCATCTCATTTTGTTTTGACTTCTGTGCTAAACCCAGTCAAAACAGGATGAATCAAAATGCTGTAAAGTTAAAAACATTTTTTTAAAAAAAATCCCAAAAGTTGATGAGATATTTAAAATAAAAAATAAAAAAAAAGCCATGAGAGAGAGATTTCAAACTTTGAGCTAGGATTTCATATTTTTTGATAGAAATTTTAAATTTCTGGGAGAAATAGATATCCCAATTCCCCAGGAAGCCCATGCTAAAGCCTCCAGATGTCTCTACTGGAGATAGGATGAATTATGTTGTGGTTAAGAAAACATATTGGGACTCAGGGAATGCAGCTTGATGTCCTGGCCTGATTACAAGACCCCTCTGTATCACTGAACAAGGCATTTGGCAATGAATTCTAACATGGTCGTAAACCTCACCATCCTGAGTACTTCATTGCTCTGTTTGAGGTGTTTAATGCCTGAAATGGGAATGAAATCCCTAAAGAGAAAGACATTTGCAGAATAGAAGAAAAGATCCTTTTGGTCTGGGATCAGTAGCAAAGCAGATTCTCTTGTTCAATACTTCCCATCAGTCTCACATTGGCAACCCTTTATTGGCAATGTTCTTAGAATTTACAGGGCAGGGTAAAATGGTAGAAGGTATATATTTGAGCACAGTTTTGGGATTATGAGAGAGAATGTTTTCCTTACAGTCCTAATGGGAATTTGCAACATGGGAAGGAAGAATTGGGATATTTCTTTGCTTGTATTAGTTCTTCTTCTTCATTTTTTTTTTTAGTATCTTGTGACTTTTTTGACTCTTTTTTTCATGTTTCTTGCAGATCTTACAACTTCCATCTCAAAAGAAAACAAACTATTCTTCAGTCTACAACTACTGTCTCAGCCATATGGGTCCCACCTCTCCTCATACTGTGTGCAGACCTGATTCCCAAGGGAAAGGTTATGTTTATACATCAGAATATGCAACAAAATTTGGTCTATAATTTATGCTACAGAAAAGTAGACAAGATTTTAACTACTGCTGTCAATTTTTTATCCTTTTTTTCTTTTTTTTCATACTGAAGATTTTTTCATACTGAAGACATCCTTGGTGCAAAGCAGGTCTTGAGAAGGCAGACCCATCCAGGTATTGATGTGTGAATTGGGTATCCATGGGACATGGCAAGACGTCTGAATTGGGACCATGCTGCAGGCCAACGATGTATCTTGCTGGCAGACGAGAGCCACTGAGGCCAGGATGCTCTTGCTGAAGGGTCATTTAATTTGAAACTTGCTGTTTGGTCAGGGCTGAGAGCCACTGATCCCTTGGGCATGGTGAGATCCATTTGTTTACTGCACTCTGCATGTCCAGGGCATGACAAGGAACTTGGCCCAGTTGGGTTGAGGAGGCTGTTTTGAATCTTGCCTCTTTCTTGTGGGATTGTGTCGAGGGAGAAGTGAATCCAGAGACGGTCTTTGATGCTGCCACTCTCTGGCAGTATGCGGCAAATGTGGACGGGCGGTTCCAGCGCTGCGAATGTGCTGAGGGCATGGGCAGCGGGCACAGCGACACTCAAATAAATCAGATATTTCTCGGGAATGGGGTGGGGACATCAGCAAAACCTCTGCCTTATGCAATTGCCGCGGGCGTTTGCAGCAGATTTAAAGCAGCTGCTGTTGGCTTTCCCTCTTGCCTTTCATAAACGGGTTGTTTGTTTGCTAGATCCACGCGGATGACAGGGAAGGAGAAGGGGACCAAAGCACGTGCAGTGCAGAGGTGCCCAGATGCGAGGACGGTGCCCACCTCTGCTGTCTTTGGCAGAAGTGATGCTTGGCCAAGGCCAAGGCAGACCTCTTGCAATCCCAGACAAGGCACGTGGGCTTAGGAGGTCCATGGAGGGCGATGGACAGGGATGGATAAGGCTGAGCCAGAAAGATATTCCTGGAAACACTGTTTGGAGAGGAATAAAGTGCTGCTGGTGAGGCTAGACAAGAAGTGATCCCTGAGGTTCAGGTTGAGGAGGCCTCACTTGAGGTTAATTTAACACAGATTAACAAAAAGCCTTTTTTTTTTCTTTTTTTCTTTTTTTTCTTTAAGAAACAAGACATGATAAGACTTGGACAACAGCTTGACACTGGGGTGATGATCTGAAGTTGCTGGGAGGTGACCTGGCCACACTGAGCTTGGGTTCAGCTATGGTGCTGAGGAGAGGGAAGACGAGGATGGGATGGTGCAAGGCCAGCCAGCAGCTAGGATGGGAGCAGGAGTCACTTAGGTTTGAACAGGAGAGGAGCAGGAGACAGTACAAGGGACAGAAGGAGGGTAAAGGAAGGGCAGGAGATGACCTGGAAAAGCCTACAGGAGAGGCCTTGAGTGTCTTCTCTTCCCAGAAAGCAAAGGATAGGAGAAACCCAAATTCCCTAAACACGGCAAAAACCTACCCGTGAGTATAGCTTTACCTTCACAACATCTTCTATACTTACCATTGTGGCAACATCCCGGGATACAACTCCAAACTCAGGAATTGAGAAGGAATATAGAGGAATGTCTATACTCCTCCAATTCCTTCCCCAACCCAAAGATACTTGCCTTCAGCCACATATTGCTGCCTTTATTCAGCCCAAGCATTCATCAGCTTCTTTCTATTCAAATAGTACTAAAAACATGCTCATATGAGGGTCAGCATGTCTTAATATATAACTAGTATTTCAACAAAACCCCAGGAGCATTTAAATCATCACTTAACTAGAAACACTCCAGACAGATATCCACAAAGAAGTCTTTTCCATCATTCCAGGAAATAGTCTCAGCTGTCTCCAGCAATCCTATTGTGAATAGATGTCTTTTGCCACTTTCCCAGAACGTCCACAGATGCAGGGGACTTCACATTCAGGGAAGACAGGGAAGGAAAACCAAGATTTAGAGTCTCAATGAAGTAAAGAAACTATGCTGCCAGCCAGTGCTCTCTCTTAAACAGAGGTGAAATGAGCTCTAGCCCTGTTAATGACTCGGGTGGTACAAGCTGAGAAAAAAATAGATCTTTTGGGTTTCTTTTGGTTTTGACCAGCCTTTAGAAGCACAATTGGTGCAGTTTAAGCACTGCTTGGTTTGAAAAGGGTTCTCATGGTCCAGTCCACTAAGAGGTTTGAAGACGGACTGGCAGTAAAAATGGAAAGGACTTTGAGCATTCGTGTCTTTGCCCAGCCATCCCCTTGCAGTAGGTTGAGAGGCACAAAGCAGAAAACACCTCCCAGGACACCAGCCCCGTGTTTTTGGAGGCTGACTTTTATCTGTCTTGATCGCTCTTTGGGCTGGTAGCTACGTGTTTGTAAGAGCTCCTCATTTTGCATATTGCTCTAAGGAAGCAGCTCATTACTGAACTGTGTGTTTCCAGCCTCACTTTTTCATCTTTGCATGCTAAAAAGGGAACAAACACTTGCATGGCAGCAGTTTTCTTTTACTCTTTGAGCTTCTCTGGTGGGAAGGTCATATGCAGGAAGTATTTGGTCATATGGAGGAAGTATTTATTCCGTGTGTTCAGTTTCTTACCAAGTCAGTATTTGTTTCAGGCCTTGTCCCATTAGAACAGCTTTGCCAGGGCAAATACATACTTGTGCCAGCCAACTGCCAAGTCCTAATCTATCCACCTGAGCCATCTTTCCTGCTGTCCTGTGACCTCCTCTGGTTAGGAGAGACAGGAAATAAGTCTGCTCACCTTCATAACAGTCCTCCTGCCCTGAGACATCAGATTCAAGGAGTTAAAACAGATGGAAACTCTTCTACAACTCTCCAGCAGACATCCTGGTTGCACACATTATTTGAACCCATGGATAGGCCCCCTTGCCTGGCTTTCCTGCCACGGCAAAGGAAGAGCCTCCTGACCTAGAGCCTATGGATCTAGGTCATTTGGACACCACAGCCATGAATGTGCAGCTGTGCTGTGAACTTAGCAAGGGCTGGAGCCATCAGGTCAATCCAGCCCACCAGACAGCACACAAAGCAGGTTCTCCCATCCTTGGAGAAGTCCACTCCATCCTTTCTCTTCCCTGCCAGATGGATGGCCCAGAACCGTACAGTCAAATAATAAAGGATTTACAGTGATAACTGTGCCAACCAGTGGGAATCTTCCTCTTGACTTACCTCCTCCCAGCAAGAAACCTTCCCCAGTGTTTGTCAGCGAGTTTCTCGCCTTGGTGAGAGCTCCTGGAAGGATGTCTGATCTCCATAACATGCCCTGAAGCATTTTTTTGCAGGGAGAAAAAACAGCTAGACATACTAGTAGAAGAAAATTCCATTAAAAACCTGAATATAAAGACCCTATTTTGACTCCGGAAGTCTCTGAGCTGTAAATTGCAGCCTGATCGAGTATTATAAGGAATATTGCTGCACACTGGCCTTTTTCTCATACTCCTCCTTAGGCATCTACTATTACAGTCACTGCCAGAAGTCAGGACAAGGGGCTACATTGATCTGGCATGGCTGTCCTTAAGGTCAGCAGTAGACCTGCATCTCTACACAGGTATGCTAAAAGCGGCTTGCAAAGACCTACAAGGAAGGCCTTTGAAGCCTTTACCTCTCCTTGCACGTTTTCTTTTCTGCTTATTCGGTCAAAGATTAAAATTTTGCCTTTTGTATTGCTCAGTATTTATATTGTATCTGTGCTTTGGTGGATATCTTCTATTGTTTGTGCATCATATACATTTTTTCCTGTTTGTTGTTCAATGTTAGAAACAAGAGGAGTATAAATTTCCAGATACATTCTCTAGCTCTGACCCTAAGGTGAATGGAGAGTTATGCTATATTAATTTTTTTAAAGAAGGGGGAAAAAAAGAAAAAAAAATGTTATTTCTCTTAAGGAAGACCTCTGAGGAAATGAAGAATTAGCTGAAACAGAGATCTATAAATATTCTAAATAGAAATTGCTTCTCATACCTTTTTATTTAAGTTTCTCTCCTGGAGTTCTGATTTCACAGCTGTCCCAGTTGTAAGAAGGTACAGCACAGAACAAGGCTGAAAAGCCCTCTTTCATAATAGCAAGAGTAACAAATGCATCCAAAAGAAGAAAAATCTTTAAAAAGGTAAAATATTATAAAAACCTGAATAATGATTTAAAAATCATTAGATAACTTTCTAGAAAATTTTGGCCTATGCATTTATTTTGTTTGTTTGTTTTTTAAGTGACTAAAGGGTTCATTTCTTCACCACAGCTGGAGTTTCCCATGTATTAGTGGGTTGCAGGGAAGTTAATACACCAACCACTTCTTCAGCCAAGGGACAGCTCAAGAGCTCTTAGTGAGATGTGTGACTTTATCTACCCACGTTGTTTTGCTCTGCTTTTATTTGGCATCTCTTTCCTTTCTGTCAGTAAAAGCACAGAGGGCACCGCAAGCCCTGAGGGATGCTGCAGGTGGAGGCTCCAATTTGCTTTAATGCAGGTCAGGAAGGGAACTAGCAGGCTGAATGGTGGTACAAGAGGCAAGACAGCTCTGTCTGATCATTAAAGGACTCAGGAAAAGAAAAAAAAACATAAAGATGAAAGAGGAGATTTAAAACAAGAGCTCATAGTGCTTTCCTTGCCATAGTATGGTGAGAGCTTTAAGGACTTCTAGCACAAACGAACAATTGGGTTTCCATGTATTACTTGCAGTACTTTTGTTAATAAAAAAAAAAGGAGGAGACAGACCGAGGAAGTCCAGTTATTCTGTTTACTCACAACGGCTATTATATAAGAACAGTGTCCACATGTAAAAGGATTTTTGCTTGAAATGTTTCCAAGGCCTTTGAAGCTAATTTGGTTGCTGGCTTGATCGAATATTACTTGAAAACAAATAAACCGTTCCTTTTAATATCCATGGTCTTACCCTGTTTACTCATAAAACACCTACTTAAATGTTGAACACTGAGTACTTTTCTTTTTTTTTGCCAGTCTTTTATTTCTTTCTGACATACCAGGTTCCAGCTGCAGTGTAAAATATTAATCAGTGGAGGATATTTACGCTTTGAAGTGAATCTTAGGCATTTTTTTTCTCTTTTCTTTTTTTTTTTTTTGTAAAGAAGTTGGCCAGCCCTGGGGGATCAGAGCAAACATGCAGCACGGCCAACACTCAGGCTCTCAGCACTGGTCCATAGTGGATGGTGCTTCCATAAAATCACATAGGGAGGTGCGTCTATAAAACCAGGGACAACAACGAGTTGTGCATATGGCTAACGTGCCTCCAGTATAACTTCCTTATCCACAGATGATGTCTTTGTCTTTGGTAATGCTCAAGAGATCTCCTTCCATTAATCCATTTGGTTGTTTCTGGAGCTTAGGTAACCTCTTGTGGTCCCATGGCAAGTGCTCCTCAATTAAGACCTCTATATTGACCATCTCACCTTCTTGAACCCAAGGTACCATAGGATCCCATGTGGGGAGCAAAACCACTGCCCCGATGCCTATCTCGCATTTCTCCCACATGGTTGGAAAAATGAGAAAGTTACAGAGGAAGGATGCAAGGAGAGCTCCACAGCTAGGAAGGCTGAGGATAAACAGGGAGTTTTAAAATTATATTAAAAGCCAAAGAAATCTCAACAAGGGTATTAAGCCATGGCCAGACTGAGATGGAAACAGTGTTGATAATAATGAAGGCAGAAAAGTTCCATAAATATTTCTGCTCTGTAGTGGGGAACGGCCAGATAATATAATCACAGCATAGATGGTGAAATGCTTTCCATTCCATGAGTAACCCCCTAAGGGTTACTCCCCTGTAACTGAGGGGCTTACTCCCTGTTACTGAGGGGGCTTTGGGCAGCAGCTATTAATTCTGAACATGGCTGGGTCTGGATAAGTGCACCCAAAAGTTTTCAAAGAGCTGGCTAAGGAGTTCTCCAGGACATTAGTGATGGACTTTTTTTCTGGTTGTTTTGGGTGGTTCTGAAAGCCAGGAGTCCAGCTAACACTTTAACTATTTTTTTTGAAAGGTAATTGGGATGTCCTAGGAAAGTGTAAGTCCTCTAGCCTGGCATCCATCCCAGGCAAAATAATACAGAATCTCACACAGGATGCAATAAATTAAAAGAGGATAATTAATAGAGGAAGGAAATTAAAGGAGGGTAACAAAATGAAGGCCAACTAGTAGTACTCTCAAGTGAATTTGACAATAAATACCTTTTTAAAATAAGATTACCAATTTTCTGAAGATGTGTGACACTGAGTCTAATAAGTTTCATCTAAAAATTGTAGAAAGCGATGCTTCAAGTTAATCCTGTTCTTCGTTTAAATAAGAGTCAGAGTGGTATAAAATGCATGTGGAAGACATTAAATGGCTTGCAAAGTAGCTAATTAATAGGATTCAAAGGGCAATTGTAAACTCAGAAATAAATGTAGTGGCTGTGTTTCCACTGGGGCTGGGCAGAAAGCAATTCCACGCTATTTAACATTTGAATTAATGACCTGAAGAAAACATACATTCATCACTGATAAAAGCTTTCAGATAACCCAAAGAGCAGGGAAGTCGTAAACGATGAAGGAAAGAATTCAGCAATGCAGAAAGATTTTGATTCTTTCATTACCACGCAATGAGTACGTGTTTGAACACGGCCAAGTGCGCAGAGAGCAGCACACCATGAGCACAGAGCGGCCTTACAGATGGGGTCATTGTACCAGGAAAGACTTCAGGAGTCTGGGGCTGCGGTGGGAATCATGTGAACCTGGGCTCCCATGGCAGCTCTGTGACCAAAGGACGGTGGAAGAGAGAAGTACAAAGTTGGCATGAGAAGGCTGCATTACCTCTGGGTTCAGTCCGGCTGAACCATTACACAAGTACCATCTGCAGCTCAAAGCACCTCAATTTGTGAAAAAAAATTGTCTGCAAGTTCAATTTAGATGTTTCAATGGAGTTTCTAAAGTTAGCTAATGAGCACTGCACCTCAAAATGGATGTGAACTCAATCATTATCTGTAGATGTCCACATGGCATGAGAGATCTGACTGCAAAAGTCTCCTCCATAAATAAATCAATAAACCATCGCAAGACACAGTGGCAGGAGAAGAAGCAGACTCAGCCCAAAGTGAGGGGCACGTGTTTAGCTGTGATGGGAGATAACCTTTGATGTAGGTTGCCAAAGGCTGTGTGCGTTCTCCATCACAGAAAAAGTTCAAGTTGAATTTAGCTCTTTCTGCCAAAGACATTCAGTGGAGTAGTGAATTAGGAAAAGACTGAATTTCATGCTTTAGAGGAAATTAGATAGGAGGGATCAAACTATTGCTGCCAAATTTGCTTTCTGTGAATCTATGAATTAATTCTGAAAGAATCCCAGGTGTGTCCATCCTTGCTGACCAGAATGCCTTCAGTGGAAACTGTAAGAAAGTAGTAAAGTGAAAAAAACTGACAAAACAAAAGTTCTCTGAAGGTACCTCCAAAAACTGCCAGTCAAGCAATACTACTAAAAGAATGGAGAGAAAGGAAAACAATGGAAGCCAACAGTAGCGAGTGTTTAATCATATTGCTGAGCACAGATTTCTTCTGATCGGTTATGTACATCAAGACTTTGACAACTGAATCACCGACGTATAGACTCCATTTCCCATTCCCCTTTGTCTGGCTTTAATTAGTACTGAGAGAATGGTGAAGTGATGAAGAGGCCTGTGTAACCCCAGAAAAATGAGAAAATGAGAAAAATGAGCCAGCACCGTGCGATGCTGGTTCTTACCATCTTCACTGGAGAAAATCCAAGACCCATCATCTAAGCAAACTCTCACAAAGGTTGTTACACAAAGCAGCATCATTAGCGCATATGCTGTAACATAGGAAACTTTCTTTCACAAGGAAGCCTGCTCTCAGATTCTTCGTCTGTAGAAACATATCTTCTTTAGCTCTCAGCTAAACAAAGCTGGGAGTAACAGGAACAGGACTTCAGAAAAGGCATTAAATTCACCCTAATGATTGGATTAATTAACAAGCAGTGGAGTCTGCCTCCACTGGGAGGTTTCCTCAACCCTGCGGTTATTTATTTGCCATTTGTGATTTTTTTCGTCTGAGATACTCTCAGAATTAGGGGGTGGAGATATTATTTCCTCGACACGGCATGGTTTGTGCTATGTTTCAGAGGCTGTGGGGTGGGAACAGCCTCTGTAACCCCAAACTACAATGTGAGTCACGACAGAAATTTATTCTCTTCCTTGAGAGGAGGGCTTTGCACTGCAAAACAGGCAGGCCAAGAGCGTGAGGACCATGCAGCACGTTTATGAAAAGCTGCGGGGGTAAAAGAGGATGTTTTCATGAGTTATGGAGCAACAATTTGCTATTGGCTCTTTTTGAGTGCTGGAAAGAGGAGATGGAACTGTTTTACCAACTGTGAGGAAGAGCATCAGTTTCAAGGGACAGTATATGCTGTGGAGTTTCCCTTCAACTTTAGTTACTTTTGACTTCCTTAGACCCCCTTGCTTGTAAGTAAGGGAATCAGCTCTTTCCTTGTAAATGATTTCTGATGGAGATAATGGAGATCAAGAGAAGAAGGAAAAAACTTAATCATGTCAAAGCATCCTCCCACATTAGGATTAAATGAGCACCACAAAACCTGTCTGTGGGACAAGGAAAAGCCTGGCACTGAAGCCAGTAAGTCATTACTTCAAACTGATGTTCAAACCTGCACCTTCAAGGAGATGATGGGCACCAAACACTGCTCCTGGTTGAAAAAAAGAAGAAAAGGGCATTTGCCCTAGGTGACTCAATCCGCTTCTTCAATCCATTTTGCACTACTTACACCTACTCCTTGCACAAGGACTCTTGATTTATACCAAGATCAAAATGCCGTCAGGAGGGACAATTATTCTAGCTTGGTTCAGATAGGGAGTGAATAAGTGTTGTTACCGTCAGATGATCTGGTTAACTCAGTTTGTGCTTTATTGCAAGAAAACAAAACAAAAAAAACAAATGAGCAAACAAAAAACAGAGGGGAATTAAAACAAAAATACAACCCAAAATACAGCAGAGTCCCCCAAATAATGAAACATTATCCGATTAATACATGTAATTCGGAACTCCTTGTGCAATTGACTGTCACCTTGCTTTATCATGTAACACAAAGGAAAACCTGACCTTTTGGCCTAAGAAAAGGTTTTCACTCCATTAATTAATTGTAGCTGAACCTCATACTACTGAGCAACAATTTTTGATCTTCCTGAGGATGAGGCCTCTCCCCGAGTACATTGAAGTCAAAGGTAGGATCTTGTGCAATCCACTAGGTTTTCTAAGTTGCTACAAGATCATTGTAACACATATTGGAAGTTTTGACTACTGTATTCTACTCCAGCTTGGACCACACACTTGTGTTTTTTTGGCTATCAGCTTGTTATACATGATTTCAGTAAAAAAATAGCAAGGATAAGATCATAGTAAGATGATCCCTAACGTGGACAGAAAAGCAATGGAGAGAAATGCAATGTTAGTATTGTTTGCAAGAAGATTAATACTCCACCAAACAGAAACAGACAGATTTCTGAACTTTATATAACATTTTTGTGGTCACTACCTTCTGGAACATCACAAAAGAATTCTTATTATCAACACCTGAAGGTTTTGAGTTGTCTCATCAGCTTCTCTCAAGTAGGGACAGCAAAGACAGATCCAAATTTGCTTGGCAAATTCTTCTTTCTTCCCCTTCTTTTTTCAAAGAAGTGGTTTCATTGATAATGCCTAACAACCCCACTGTGCAATAACATTCAAGCAGCATGAATAAGAGGGATCAAGCACACAGAGGTAGCAGCTACAAAGTCTAGGGTGAAAGTTAATCTCCAGCTGTGTCCCCAGGTCATGCTAGCACAGGACAACTGTGATAAGTCAGGGGATGAGATGTGTGTGACATCTAGGCATCTTTCCATGAGCCTACAACAGGTACCCCATGAACCCACTCCAGAATGAGAGTTTTCTCCTTTTCTATGCCTTCTTTAGCATTGACATTTCACTAGCGTCAGTGCAATCACTATGAAATCCTTCTCTGGAGTCTGACTCCAAGAGCAAAACCCAAATTTGCCCAGTGTCACGCACAAGACCTGTGTTCCCAATGAAGTCTCACTTCAGGCTCTCCTCATATCATACTTGCCAGGTAAGCAAAATTCATAGCCGTAGGATTGCAGTATACTATATAACTAATTTCCAGAGAGGCTTCAGCTTGTAACTCTTTCTTAAAAAACATATTTTACAGCTCCACATCCTTGATTTCCAGGAACTCATGAATACAGAAGACATATTGTTCTTGGTAACTAAATAATATCATTAAAACCATTACGAATCCTGAAAAAATTATTCCTGTCTACCTAATTTAATCATGTAACAATGACTATTATTAACTTGTCTTCTGCTGCTGCTATTTGAGATTATGGTCTTGGATGCATGGGTAGCTATTATATGATTCAGTTATTGTAAATGTGCATTGCTTCTAAGTGCTCCAGTGGGTATCCTTCAGTTAGCTGTCTGAATTCACTCATTCCAGGACAATAGGGAGAAACTGAAGAAGCAAATGAGGAATTCAGGGAACTGCAGAAATATCAAGGAATGGTGTCTTTGTATGGATTAGGGTCTCATGGCTGAATTTTCATACCTATTGACATGAGAGATCTCAATGAAGCTTTTCTTAAGATTTGCAATAATACAGCTTTATGTGGATTCTCTAGTGTCTACCAAAGTGTTGAGCTCCTCGGTATCTTGGTCACCTCTGTTTGGCTCTAAGGAATGTTATATGTTTAAAACCTACAATTTTCAAACAACTTTTGTTCCATACCCTCAGGCTGTGTCCTATTCATTCTCAGCTGCTGCAAGAAGGTGGCAAAACCCTGTTTGTCCTCATCCCCAGACCTTGTGCTCAAGCTTTCAGTCTTCACCTCAAAATATGCAATACTGAGCAGACAGCTCTCTGTGAACGGCTTAACCATCTGACCTCCTCCTCCACACACAGCATAATACAATAGGCCTCTTTTCCTTAGGAAACTCACTTATAGACAAAAATCCCCTACCTGTTTCTCTCCTTCCTTGGTAATAAAGGAACAATGTGTTGTTTCCCTAATCACAAATTTGAGCTCAAGAAGCCAAATCCATTGGGTCTGAATAAATAAATACAAATAATGAAATAAAGGCTGCCTTGCATTTGTATTAAATCACTGCAAGGACAGTATCAGCCTCAATGGTAGGCAATAATAATAGTTTATTGGGCATCTCCAGCAGGAATTGTTGTCATTTTTGCTGTCAAAAATGGGTGATAAGAAACATAGTATTAGCCTGACTTTCTAATGAAATAGGGAATGGAGGAGCGTTTTGTGAGTGCATTCGTTATTCCTTCCCACTTCTTCCCTGGCATAACTTTTTAACCCTTTGGCTGGTTTTAACCAAATCTGATACAGCCACAGAATTAAGGCATTCCTATAAGTTTAGTGGAAATGGACATCTGAGTGGAGAGAGGAGATATCACAAGTCTCCCAGCTGCCCACAGACAGTCTCATGCCCTTGTAGACATCTGAACCAGTCCCCCACCCTCCCCCAATCTATAGGAAAGTAGACATCTGTGTTCAATTATTAATGTTACTTTTTCTTTCAGTCTGGTTTAGATGAGAAAGGAGGTTTAATGATGCCAGACGTTGCTCTGGATGAAGGTGGTCGTGCAAGAGACTGCTTAGTGGCTCCAGCACCTAGTTAGTGAGCTGTGCAGAATAAGATTGTCCTGCTTTCCTGAGACAGCACACATCCTCATCACCAAGATCCCTGAATGAAAGAGGCTCCATGTTTCATGATCATAACACCTCCATGAAGTTATTGATATCAGTAAGACAGGTCCAAGTTAGTGCTTGCAAATGAGAGCAGTGGGAGGAAATCCCTCTTGATGGGTGTCCTGCTCTCTGATCTGAATCCAATCACACCACTGCAAAATGCTGGCACCAGTTATGATGCAGAGTATAACCTAGTTGTCAGAGCAGCATGTTTGAGAGATGAGGTAATTTCCATGCTGGGTGGAAACATTTTCACAGTGGAATTCTTGCATTTCATTAATTATGAGTTATTTTGCAAAGAAAATGGCTTGGAGGATATCCCTTCTCCATTCCTGGGCAGCATGGTGGAGGTATATGTTCAGTGCACCACGCCTTTCAAAGCACAGATCTCTCAGGAAAAGGCACCTTCAGAAAGCAGAGGCTCAGATGTGTAGCTCTCCCTCTAATCTCCCAGGCTCACTGCAGTAGCTGGACAAAGCTCATTTCAGCTTTTTTTGCAAGTCCTTTTATATGACAGCATATTAAAAAAAAAGTGTTTTCTATGGAAGAAAAAGCCATGCCATCTTCAGAACAAAATCAAATGATGGGCTTTATACTTGACACCAAGTAAGGAGGATAAAATGAAATAGCAAAAAAAAATTTCCCGTCTGGTAAGGGAGTCTAATGGGAGAAGGAACCCCTCCATCGGGAACCCCTGTAAATACGACTGAGGAGAACAAAGTGAAACAATAGAGTAAAAGGCAGTTGTGGCAAAGTCCATAACTTTTCAACTTCAGTGTACTTTTTCAATAACTTTTTTCAGACCCAATATAAGGAGCAAGTGATAATCATTTGCATCTGGTAATATGAGGACTCTGTGACACAGATTTAGGTCATGTTATACAAAAGAGCATGATAAAGTGCAATTTACTGACACTTGAGTAGGTGTTTGGGTGTATATTTTTTCTCTCCTCAGAAATCATGATTAGGGCCTCAAAGCTACCTAAGATACAGAGTCTGTAACAATACCGACGTGCTCATAATTCTTTTATTTATATGGCTTCTTGCCGTTTTCCATCTTAGTTGCCAGGGGCCTAATAATACAAGGAAACTATACAGAAGAGTGTTTTGACACCAAGATGTGTGATTGGAGGAATCCTGGGAGCGTGGGCTTGTATAAGAAAACTTAGGTTACCTCCCACAAAAAGTATACCTTGGGGAGAACATTTGGGTGAGGGGGCAAGAACCCAGGAAACTGAGTAAGAACCAAAATCAAAGTTAGTTCCATGATCTAGGCTCTCACCCTCTGACAGCCCATAGTTTTCTCACAAATGCAAATCCCTATTACTTTAAAGAGCTTTAATTTTGCTTATTCCTCACTCTATCTTCTCTAGGTCTTCTTCTAGTTCCCAGAAGATGCAGCTGAGAAGAACTTCAGAGGAAGAGCTCATTTCTACTAACGTGGACTGTCTTCTCCAGCTGAGCCTGGTTTCCTATCAGGCTGCCCAGCATCACCTGTGCAGCCTCCTCCTCCTCCTCCCATCCCACAGCCATCTCCATTTTCAAACCCTGGAAGGACTCCAGGAGACAACAGTTAAACAACCATCACTACCACCAGTCTGTCTCTATAGCTAGAATAGAAATATTGCCTAGAAGCTTGGACAGGCAGCTCATAGCTCCCTGAGCAGCTCAGGACTGACCTATTAAATCATTGGGCTTTAACCCAATGAGCTGCAGAGCTTTCCCCCCAGCAGAGCATAAATGAGCCTATAGGAAATAGCTGAGAGCAAAGGCTAGGGTGGGTGGGGAGGTTGTCTTCCTCTCTACCCTTATTAGAGGACCCAGTCTCCCTGGTGTGTGCCCTCTTTTGCTCCTGGCAGTGGAGGGGAGCAGATCCTTCAAGGCTTATGGTGCATGGGGTAAGACCCATCTGTGAGCCAGCAGGAAGGGAGGCAGTAGTGCCCTCCTGCCCCTCAGAGAGATGACAGCTGAGCTGAAGAAGACTGAAAATAATGGAAATGTGCTCTCTGTCCAGCAAGGTAATATGTGGCTTCTTGTCTTGCTGGGGTTCTCTGAAGCATGGGGGTTAATTCAGGCAATGAAGTGCATGGGTGGACTTTGTAGGCTGCTCCAGCAAGTGAAATGGAAAGCTGTTGATGGGCTGGGTTAAAAGGCATCTTGTTTCTGATGTCTCTTTACAGATCTGGCTTTTCCATCCTTTCCTGAGGAATTTTGGCTGTCTGTTGTGCATTTTCTAAGAAACATATTGCTTAGGGCTGATGACTGTAAGGGCCTTGCTGTAAAGGGAGGGTGAATGAGCAGAGTCGGATAGGTGACTGAAAAGGGTGTGGTGTAGTAGGCTGATGTGAAGCAATGTATAGCACAAAAAAAAAAAAAAAAAAAAAGATTCCCCCCCGCTTTAATATGAGGGATGAGGTGAGTGGTTATCACTTGAAGCTTGCATATCTAACCTTGCAAGAAACCAGTGTTGTGCATCCCACAACTAGCTTATACTTTTAGCTAGCATGAAATATTGGCAGAGAGATTAGTCCATGACTTGGATAGTGAGGAAGCTGAGGTGATTAAGGGATGCATCTCTTCTCCCTTAAGCAGTGGCATCTCTAACCATGCTCTTAAGCAGAAATTGTAACTGTTCCCAACAGCTGCTGGGAAGGAACTACTTTGCAGTTGTTTACACGGGCAGTCAGGAAAGTTTCTTGGGCCTCCTGTGGTAGCTAAAAGTTGTGGACAGGATGATATATGAGTTACTTGAGTTAATGCAGCAGGACTTTCCTCTATGGAAGAAGCTAAGCATATGGGTAGGGGACCAGGAAGTGAGTGTGTAGGATTTTAGCTAATTTTTAAGGAGATTATTGGTGGCCTCAGCTAGAAGGGAGTAAAACTTTGAGTACAAAAGGATCTGTGAGGCCCTTGTTAGTGGGGATATGGTTACTACCTGTGCAGTGCTATGTTGAGTGACCTGGCTAAGCTGCCTTAGATGGGTCTATGTGCTGCAGGGACTGATCCTGTGCAAGGATTATTGTTCCATTCACTTGAAGTTCTCTTTAGACCTTGCATACTCCTTCTGGCTGAGGAGCAATCTCTAAATAATCATGGTGGGGCAATGCGGGGAGACTCTGTCTCTTCCAGTTGTGCCAGAAGTGACTTATTATCCTTTTTTCTCTGGGCTGGACCCTGAGGGATGAGGCTGCTTCTACATCACTTCCTCCCTTCATTGTAAATCACCACCAAGTGGGACCTTGTATGTGCCCCAAAAAATAGTGTGTGTGGGGAGGGTAGTTGAATAGCTGGTCTCTTCTTCAATCAAAAAGGCCCAAAACCTTGGATAGAGGCAGCTGAAATGAATTAATAAATGTTTCTGGGTGTATGATTAGATGTCCTGGGAATACCCTCTTCCAGCTCCTGGTTTTGTGGAGAAGCACAAGCAGGAAGGAAAAGAAGGAAATAGGGTGAACTTACCAAATGTAGAGTGATTTCTCTTCTTCCCCCCCCCCCCCCCGCTCCTCTCTGCTCTATGAAAAGAGGTGTTGTGGCTGCTGGGTTCCTGTGAGAAGCTCAGGTGTACTTCATCAGGTAGTTGATGATCAGCATCAGTTCAGCTGTGTGTCCCCAGCTGGGTGGTACTTCTGCTCCTGGGTTAAGATACACTCTGCATTTTAGCCACCTCATCCTTTCTGCTGCTCAGGGCTTGAGTCAGGGACAAGCCATGTGAAAAGCAGTGTGTGGGTGGGGGGTGTGTGTGGTGTGTGTGTGTTTTTTCTCCTCTCTCTCTCTCCATGTTCCTGGGGGAGTTCCATCTGTCCCTGGTCTTCCTGGTCCTGATGTGGAGAGCCTACAGGAGGACATGCTCTCTTCCTAGTACACTGGCAGGTCACTTGAGGTTGAGAGGCTTTTTCTCTGAATGATCCTGGGAGAAAATGAACTTCCCTGTGGTTTAATCTTCAAAGCAATAACCTAATTTGCTGAGCAGCTGTGAGATATGGAATTGACCCAGAATATCAGATTGTCTGTACTCTCCAGTGAATAGGAGCTGCAGTTCAAAAGCCCAAGCCCCCTGTTATCTCCTATGATGGATGTTTTCTCTTGATGAATATCTCCTGTGATGCTGCATGCAATTCCTGCAGCTCGAGTCACATGGGAGCCCCACGGGAGGCTCTGGGGAGCAGGAAAGATATTTGCCTTTCATAGGTCAATTCTTTAGGACAGAAGAGCTCCCTTCAGGGAAACAGGGGTTGAGAAACTTCTATTTAAGTGTGCCTAGTTGGGCTTTATTTATTTCCCCCTCTCCTCTGGAGGAGGAAAAAAAAAAAGCAAGCCTTGGTTGAGTGTGGTTTTTGATTCTGAACTTCACAGCTGTGTTGGCATTTGTGAGTGACCTTTTCTAAGAAGCTGGTCTAGTCTAGTGCATTTTCCCCCTTTTCTTAAAAGAAGGAAAATCTGTGTTTGAAAACAAAACCTTAAAATAATTCTTATTTTGTCATCTCAAGAGAATAAGGGCTGTGCACGTGCTTTGTCCATCTGTTCAGTTTTGTTTTTTGCTTCTACTCCATTCCCCTTTGCCCCAAAAGACCCACTTGCTATTTAAGCCACTGAACAAACTTAACTGTACCTGACAGGAATAGATATCTCAAAAGCATTTAGGTCTTACAGTATCCAGGGAGATAAATTATTGCATGCATTTCTGTAACTATTATTTCTTGTGAAAAGGGAGCCTTTAATCCTTGTGCTGGGGGAAAGTTTATGAGCAAAGGGGGAAGGCTGGAGTTGGGTTCTTAAGCCTTGCTCTCAGAACAGCATAGGGTCAGAAGCAGGTGAATTAGAAAATAACATAATGCTGGCGGTATGCTTGTGGCAGGAATCAAGGTAAGGGTCATGCTGATTTCTTAGTGACAAAATACAGATGAAAAAGAAACTGTGCAGGATAGGATGAGTTCCAGCTAGTCCAGGGCCTGCTAATTTGAGTGAGGGGTACTATATAATCCATAGAATGGGAGGAACTGCCATTGAGTGGAAACACTGCCTAGGAAAGTTCTTATTTTCTCTTGCTGATGTTTTCTTTCATCATACCTGACTCTATCTGCTTGACATCTGTAGCGTTATCCCCAGTGTAACACCTTCACATCAGCTTCTAAGGCACCCTGGGCAGGGTGGCTTGCCCTTAATGATAACAGCAGGAAGCCCGTGGTCTGGGAACCCTATGGCCTGCCAGGGTCCAGGGTAGAGGACAAAGTTCTTAAAAGAACTTTGTTTTTGGGCAAAACAAAGCATATCCTACTACTTCTTGATAAAGAGAAGTATCTTGCTAATATTTTTATCAAAGAAAATGGAATTTTCCAGATGGGAATGAGATCCCTTGCCTTGGAAGAAAGGTTGTCCTCTTGCTGGCCACTGTAACGAGCACCTGCTGGCCTCTACCAGTGGATGGCATTGGGATGCAGGGGGCTCAGCACTATGGCTAATAGCACCAGTGCTATGTGGGTTCCTCCTCACAGAGGAAACTATGTGGGTGTGGAAGCCTCCAGCCATATGCCTAGTGTGCGGACAACATGATGTACTGCTGTTGGGAATCGAGTCTCCTGTGTAAAAGCTAAACTCTAGCCTGAAAGGTCTGCTGGAGCCTGAAGAGTCCTTTGCACATCTCCCTGAAGCCCTGGCAAGGGTCTGAGTCATTCTCATGTCTGGGCTTTTCTGATCTCTGTGTGGCTCTTTCTGAAAAGTTCTGTGCAGTTGGAGCTAATGGATGTATGTTCCCAGAACAAAAAAATGACATCAGCCATTCCCATAAACAGAATTAAGTCCAAAGCTTCCAGATGTCACGCATTGGGTTTTTATCTCTGTTTGACTATAGGAATGCTTCCTTAACAATTTGCAGCTAATGAATAGAACAAAATGCAAAAATCTGCACTGGGTTATAAAGCAATGGATGTGTTTTTAAAAACATAATGCATGTTGACATGGGTGTGTTAAGGCTTATGGTTGTATCCATCTAGGCAAGGGGTATATTAATACCACATGGTCACTGAGTGGTACATATAAGACCAATTTAAAATAGCCTATAGGTATCCCATGCTGAACATCCTTTCTCAGTGTGTGCAGAATAGCTTCACTGGCTGCAGCCCTCTTTCTGCAGGCTATAGTCATACTGACTTGCTCTTGCTTGTAAGATGACAACCCCATGTGTGTCCAAGACTGTTAGCTGAAGGGCTGGTCAGGACCTGCTGTTACTATTGCACAAATCTTGATTGCTGAGTTTCCTTGTGCTGATCAAATTATGCCCTTTGCTTAAGTTAATTGAAATAAAGATGGAGCTGATATGTGGCATCTGTCAGCAATCTTGGAAGATGGTAAGAAGGCAACTTGTAATGGGTGAGAGCACTCGAAGCACATTGTGGATTGTTATAGTTAACTGGAACTACCTTAATTCGGATATTTCCACACTTTCTCAGCAGGCTGGGACCAGGTAGCTCAGCTTGATGAGGTAAGGAATATCTCCTTTGCCAAGCTAGTACAAGTTGTCTAGCCAGGCCTTCTGCTTAATTTGTAGCTGGTTTCATGGTGGTACTTAAATAGCTAAAACTGGTAACAAAATATTCCTATAACTCATAGCACAGAACTACACATCTATATTAAGGGGCTTTCCTACAAGAAGAGGAAGAGAAGTAACCTGCCCACAGTGTTGTCTGAAATTGGAGGAGTTTGACTAAAAGAGGAATAAGGAAGGTGAAAGCTCTGAGATTTGAATATCCTGGTGAGTGAGGTCTGGCTGATGGATGTGAGTTAGGGATTTAACTTCTGCCAGGTGAGCAATGAGCTGATTTGGACACCTACCTGTGGACAGTGTGAGATATTTCATTGCTGAAGGATCTGTTTGCTTTTCTGGTTTTCTTGTAGGGCAGAAGAGAACTGAGGCTTGATCTTAGCTCAAAGGCTTTCAGTGGTGAGGTGTAGCTCTGTCACAGCAAGAAAAGTGATGCTTATATATAAATTTATTTCTTGCTCTTGGGAAGATAGAAAAAATGCTTGAATGAGAGCTGAGCTAGCTATAGCTTCCTTGCAGCAGGGGCAATTGACTAAGGTGGTACTGGATGTGGTACATCTCTCCCAGGAACCTCAATCTGCGTGAGCTCTGTGATGTGTTCACTTCCATCATGTCATTCAGTGCCCACTGAAACTGAACTTGCATGGGCCTCCTTTGAGCTAATAAGGTGGTTGAACTGCACATACATATGCTCTTTAATAAAGAATCCCATGCTCAGTTCATTGTGTTGCTTTCTTACTGTTTCTGCAGTACTTCTTCTGACTGAGGATTGCTGGCCTTCTACTGAGGATGGTAGAGCCAATACATGGTCAAAAAGGATCCTTTGCTGCTCAGGAGTGTTGTGGGGTAGTGAAGGTAGCAATGCTCTTCCAAATGCTGTGTTGGTGCTGAAGAATATTGTGATTGGGGCCCAGGAGGCTGCACATAGAACACCTGGGTTGTGCTGCCTTGCTACTGCTCTGTCTGATTGTGTTGGCAGTTCTGCTGTGCACTCAGTTCATACTTGTTATGATTTCATATTGCCTTAATATTCCAATAATGGTACAGACTTTCCATGTACTGGTTCTTCCCCAATACATGTTGGTGTCTAGTCACAGTTTAGACAACTTCTTAAGCTATCAAAAAACAATTGTAGAGACCTCCTTAGAGCAATCCCTCTCAGGACTTCTTACAACTCAGACACTATCATAACTTGTCTGGGAGCATATTGCAGCTTTAAAGCTTAAAATTCCCAGTGTTTGAGATCTCTCACTAGAACAATGGATGGACTCATCTTTGTGCTGAACTGAAATCCATGCTGCCTTGTTGGAAGCTCCTGTTTTTTCTTATCCATGTAAACATTTTATGAAGTGAATATAAAGTCAATAAACATTTCCTGTTTAAAGTCTGCCTTGCTGCCTTACGAAAGATGCCTTATATGAAAAAGGTAGAGATCTCACCCAGCACACAGCTTATCTCTGCTTCCCTACTGGGCATGATATCAAAATTTGTCTAATAAAAAATCCAGCTTTAAAAGAAAACAAACTCATGTCTTCCTCTTAATGATGCTGCACAGATTATACAATAATATGGCATATGTGTATTCCACTGAAACTGGATTTCAAATCCTCATCAGGTTTGCAAGAAAGGTGGCCTGAACTTAGTGTAGGGAGTGAACAACCAGGCTGTTTGTCTTGTAGGTTTTCAGCATGACAAATGAAATTTGAATAATTATGTAAACTGAGAGCAGTTATTGAATCTGGGAAGACTGAGAAAAACATGATTTTTGGCTTTGTGTGCTATGTTACTGCTGTTGATTTGCAACAATTGTGGTTGGAGTTCTAATGCTGTGGAGTACAAGTATTTCATTTTACAAAATGAAATAAAAGGTATATTGATGCTGGTTTGGGGTTTCTTGCTGGTGGGTTTTTTTGCAGAGTTATGGCTGGCTTAATGGTATCTGGTTATGGGTTCAGGGATGGAACTCTCCAGTATTGAACTCTTTGCTACCAGCTTTTCTTTGGTTTTTTGCCAAGGTGGGTGCAGATATGAGTGTGATGTAGCTCCCAGCCTTGTCCTTGCTCATCCTGATGCGTGCCTTACTAGCATGGTTCAGTAGCAGATGTTAGACTGTGTGGCTTTTTTTTGCATTTTTTGGCTTTTTAACTAGTTAGCTCATTTTCCCTTTCCTCCTTGTTGAACTGCCCTATTCTCCAGATTCCTACAAGGTTTCCTGCCTTCAGCTGAGGGGAATGGCCCCTGTGGGAGAAGTTTAGATGCTTGCCCTGCTGTCATATGAAATCACACCTAAAGAGTGCAGCTAAATATGCAGACGCACTGTGATGGAGGGAAGACAGGAAGGTGACTTAACCTTTCATGGGAAAGTTTTCCTTTGTGAAAACAGCACATGTCTCTACCCTATCTCTCTCAAAAAAAAAGAGTTCCAGACTATCTTCTCATCTAGAAGAGATGCTGTGACCATCAGCAGTGCAGTGGCTGGTTTGGGGCCCTTCACCAAGGTGAGAAAGTTTGCCTAACTGCATCAGCTTAGTGTGGGACTGAGGGGAGGTACCAGCCATGTTCTAGCAAACACCTGTTTTTCCTGTTCTCTGCTTAAGCATAACCCAAATCACAAATACATAAATAGCAGGATCTGTCATGTGCTCTCAGCTGGAAGTACTAAAATGAGAATTGGTTCTGCACAATAAATACAGTGGGAGCTTTGCTAGGGAAAATCCTATATTTCCTCTCATCTTTGATCCTCTCTGACCCCTCATTGCATGGGACATGTCTCTCGTTCTATAGTGAAGTGCTTGAAGCCTGCCCACAGTGATGGTTGCTTTTTTTACCCAGGTGCTGTTTTTTCCCATGCAGGTGAGACTGTGTCAATTCAACTGAGTTAATAAGTAGCACCTAGCACGAGTGCTGTTGCTGTGAATGTCCTTTGTTCCACCATAGCTAAAAATCAAGGTATAAGCTCAAAGTAGCACCTTTAATTCAGGGTGCATTGGTATCTTATAAAAAGGACTAATTTGTGAATAGATGAGCCAGCCAAGCACACAGCAATGAAGCTGTCAGGGTGACATTACTGAGCATGCATGACTGCTTGCTTGCTAATGCAGATCTGAACTTGAACTGGGCTGGGTGCCCTCAGTTCAGAGGATAGCTGCTCACCAACCTCTCGGGTCAGCTAAAGACAGCTTCCAATCTCTGCAGTGTACACCAGAAAAGCTGAAGATAGGAGGTGCTGACAACATTCCCTGGCTTGCCAGGGTATTTATGTGCCACCGTGGTGAGCCTGAGAGGTAGAATCTGATACCCATTTGGATATGGTGAGGTCACGCTGACATGGGAATAGGCATCTGTTGACAACAAAGACGCTATTTCACAACTCCCATCTCATCGACTCCCAGGCTGCTGGGACTCAGATGTGTGTTAGCTGGAGCCTGAAGAGGCCCTGCTCACTTGGTCCTGATACAGATATAATCTACTGATGCTTTCCCAAAAGGCTGGCATGACAGTGGGGAAATATCTTGGTCCCTTTCCCATGTGGAGGTGGCACTAAGCTGATGTGCTTAATGCTTCATTGGGCTGGGGAGCCAGTCTCCACTGATGCCTTCAGGTGATAAGACTGATAGGTAGGCTCCAGAAACCTTAAAGAATGCCCTAGCTAGCTGCTTTTGCTGGCATCCTGTTAGTAAATGGCACTGTTATAAACAAATGCCCGAGAGACCAGTCAGCTGTGGCTCCAGGACAGAAAACAAGCCACAGTCTAGCCTCGGTTAACACTGTGCTGTTGCATGTCTGTTCATAGCAGTCTTCAACTGGATTGCTGTTTATAATCTCTGATCTGAAACTTTGACACTCCCAGTGTGATGGTACTTATCTTCAGATGTCAGTTCTCTTCTGTCTCAAAGTTGCTGAAATGTCAGGTTTTGTTTGTTCATTCATTTTGGTACTGCAACCTTGCCACTGCTGCTGCACTTAGTGGCTAAGGGTTCTCCTGTTTTGGGGAACTTGGTGGGACTGAGATATTAAACTTTCAAAGGAAAGTGGTAACTTGCTTGTAGCTTATTAATTGAAGGACTTGGCTATTTCCCATTAGTGTTTCAGAGCTCTATTTTGCATTTCTGTCATTTGTTAAATCCTTGAGGTGAGACTTGGGGCTTCTTGTGAAAGAATATGGTTGTGATAGCAGTAGGAAAATAAATTTTATGCTATAGAATGCCTTGAATAATTGCAGTATGACCAGTAAAGCTGTTTGAATGTTCTTTAATCCCATTAGGGAAGCTGTTGGGTTTTCAGTCTATTTGCACAGTTGAACTGTTGGATTTGAGGTCCTCAAGTCAGTTCCTTCAGATCCATGTTTTTTCTTCCAGCTGTGCTCATGTTCCCAAGAACTTTAACCCAACCAAGCAGAAACTCAGACCCTCAAAGGGGCAT
>NW_010578148.1:24328-49177 GCF_000705375.1 Tinamus guttatus | reverse complement strand
GGCAGTAACCTACAGTAAAAGGTTAGGAGGGTGTGAATATGGCAGGACTGGCACTGTGCCATGGTCCCCTCACCTTCTGTGAAAATAATTTTGCAGTGCTATCCATTCAATGGAATGAATCTGCAGTGTTTGGCCTGGCTGTCTTCCTAGCATCATGTTGTCTCCAGCTAAATTTTAGGCCTGACTTACTTTTTTATTTTATTTTTTTGGGGAGGGAAAGGACCTATTGCTTGGTATCCCTCTGACAAATCTTTCAATAGCAGGAGTGGCAGAAAGTTTTCTTCCCTCCTCAATAGGATTATTTTCAATGTGTGTGGAAGAGGAGTTTGGAGTGGAACTGTAACTTACCTGTGCAGCTGCTATCCTGAAGGGAAAGTGCCTTTAACTCCAGCTTCCTGAGCAGAATATTATTTTACTAGTGTAAGACTGGTGCTTAGAATTAGAGAACAGGTGAGGCTAGATGGAACCTCTGGAGGATTTCAGTTCAACTCCCTTCTCTAAGCTGGACTGACCTCAAAGCTGGGCCAAGTTGTTAATGGCTCTTTCAAGTCTATATATCTTTGAGAGAGAGAAGTGGAGAACTCTTCCATCTCTGAGAAGCTGGTTCTGTATTTAACCACCTGGGAGGAAAAAGCTCATATTGGTATAGAATTTTGCTTTCTGTGGTCATGTTGTCCCTCATCTTTTTGGGGTGCACATCTGAAGTCGGGCTGTCTTTGGAATAGCCTTCTGCTAGGTAGTCAGAGGCAGCAACATTAGCCATGGTTCCTTAGCCATTTCTTCATGCTGAACAGATCTCCTGGATGTTTCTCATGTTTCTCTAGCTGTTCTAGTGTTTTCACTCTAGCTGTACTGGCGAGTCCAGAAGTGGGCACAACATGCCAGAAGTGGTCTCATCAGTGCTAAATAGCAGGGAGGAATTGCTTCCTTGTAACTGCATTGCCAGTGCGTTATAAGAGCTTCTATCTGCATGAAATTAAACAGTTCAAGGACAATCTACCTAAGTACCTAGAAAGCTCTTGCTTGGGACTTTCTAAGTGAAAACTTAGAATGGGAGGAAACCACCAGTGCTAATTCCATGCCCTCTTTCTAAGAAATGGGGAAGGCACTTATTTAAGTGGAGTCCTGTCTAAAAATTTTGTAGCGGAAGTCACACAGTCAGGATTTCCCCCCCAGCAAGATCTTTTGTTTTGAGGAAAAGGTCCTTAAATGCTGGCTCCCTGTGGGAGACCCAGTTCTTTTTTTCCCCCAGGAGAAAAAATCACTGCTCAAAGTTAACTAGTGTTTGGTAGCCTTAGGGGGCAAGAAGCCTGTTTTGACTCCTGAGGCCAGAATTGCCATGTTCTCAGGCAGGATAACTTTAACTTCACCTTGCTTGTGATGTTGAGTAGCAAATCTGAATTTGTCTCCCTTGGAATTTATAATGACTAGAGTTTCTTGCTTTAAAATTGTGGTTAAGACTCCCTACACTGTGGAAGGGGAGTGTATGTTTATAGGTTGGCTATCTCATCAGATATTCCTCTTCTAGAAAAAGCAATGCTCAAATAGCAAACAGTTGGACAAGAGTTTAATTCTCCCTCTCGCTCTGAAAGGGAGTAGAAGTCACTATCTTTCCCAGTCTGACCTTGACCTAGTCAAAAACACCATGGGTTTGTTACACCCAGGTTCATATGTGCCAATATCCAAAGGAGATGTATCGTTAAGAGATGTTAGTACGTGAGTAGTGATCCTACAGCTATAGCTGGTTTTCTAGGTCCTGTTAGAGGATGCCCTAACTAGTTTCCTGGTCTAAGATTTCAAGAATAACAGTAACCATGCTGTATCTCTGGCATCAGAGGATTTTCTTCAGTTGTTTTAAATATTGGTATTTTCCCAAATAAGTCACTTCCTGCTGTGTTCCTTCAGGAGCAATGACGCACTTGCTTGTGAGGGAGGTGAATTGATCCTCAGACTCATTCTTGTCTATCATTAAGGTGACAAAAGGTTTAAGTTGACAACAAACAGGCTGTACCTTGGTGGTTAGCTATCAACTTGGTCAGTAAAAAAGGAATAAAACTTTGCCTTGATGGTTTAGCACTGGAACAATTGACTTCTGACTCAAAACCAACAGCTTAAAGGGTTTTGCCTGCATGGACAAGGAGGATAGAATACCTCAGGTGACTCCTCAGATTCCTGTCTTTAAGGCCTGGCACCTTAATGTAGCAGCTATTCATTGGCCCTGTCTTGTTTCCTGATGTGGTGGTGACTTTGGAATGATAGACACTTTTACTTGAAAGAAGTGTCTATATGTAAAATCTCCCTAGGATTTCAACAGTCTTATGTAAATGCTTGTGATGTCTGAACCCAGACATGAGGTCTATTAAAGCTTGGTTATTTTTGTCATGAAGTCAGGCTAGTACACTTCTTGCTCCAGGTCCCCTTTGGTTTTGATGGGAGTGGTTTGGGCATTATACGTCTGCTTACACACAGGTCTGTGGGGCTTCAAAAGGGGTCTGTTTGAGCTGGCTGGTTTAGTGCATGCTATGTGATGTGCTTGATAGCAGAACAGTTATACAAGGTTCTTGCCTTGTGTCAACTGAAGCTGTCCACAACTGTCTGGATTATGAAAGCTATATATGTCTCCTTGCTAAAGCAGCCTAGGCAGCTGAGCATAAACCTGCTCCAGAATTTTCTTTCCTTGTGGTATACAGACTTGGTGTTCATCTTGTCCCTACAAATGGATCACACTGCAGTGCAGAAAAACTGCCAGGTCCTTGCAATATCCATTGCTGTATCCACACTGCTATGGTCCCCATGCTTCTCCCTGTCTCTGATCCAGGGGTTCATCTGCAATTCTCCTCCTGGGAATGATGTAGAGCACTACAGCTGGCCTGTCTTGGAGAAGAAGTGGTGGGAAATGCCAACTTCCTCCATACAAATGCATCTGGATCTGCTGGTGGTGCAGACAATCCATTTGCAATTAGGATTTGAATGACATCTGCCATTTGAATAGCAAAAGTGCTGCTGCATCTGTGTAAATGTGCTTGTATCAGTATGTTCATGTGTGCTTGTGGAAAATGTCTTCTACAAATTGTAGAGGCTGAATGTTGCTACCTTATGGATTCATGTCTTGAAATTTTAGTATGCATGTCATAAGTACTGATGTGCTGCTTAATTTACTAGCCTCTAATCCTTTCCTAGTCTAGTCTCTAGATATCTAGATGGTAGTTCTGGGACTAATCCCTTGCCAGTCTGTTTGTGTGCTATTTATATGATCAATATGACTACAAAAGTCTAGTTTTTGATGCAATTTCTGCCAAGTGGTGAACACAGGAGCAGCCAATATGTGTTTCCTCAGGAGGGTTGTCCCTCTAGTGTTCCCCTTGCCTCTGAGATGTGGGAATTCAGGAGCAGGATGGTAATGACATATTAGTGCTGTGATTCCCTGCATGGGAGGCATGAAATAGCTGCTTTGTCCTGGAAGCCTGTAGTTGACTGTTTGTTTAGGCCAGGGATGCGCTTTTTTTTTTTTTTTAATCTCAGACCAAAACAGAAAAAATCTTGGTTTTTGCCTACCTTTACTGTTTCTAAAGTACTTAATTCTTGGCAGAGTTTCCCTGGACTTGTATGTCATGAATTGTCACAGTCTTTGAAGAATCGAAGTTGGCTGAGCCTGCATCTTTGTGCTGCATCCAATTCTTGTCACTCTGATCTACTGTAGTCCCTGTGCTGGCTATTTGAAGAAGGCTAACAACTATGTAGGTGGTGCTTTTAGTTTCTTTTCCCTTTATGGAAGCTAGACTTTTATATAATAGTACCACTTGTCTCCTTCCTTTAATAACAAGCTGTATGCCCAGTTGATGGGTGATCTCGCTGATATGAAGACCTTTGCATGCCTGAAAAGAAAGGAAAACAGTGAAATGTCCAATGGCAGTCTGTATTAAGAGCTCTCTGCACCACTGGATGCTTGGGAATCCACCTGTGAATTTGATGCAAGGATAAATCTGTAGATGAGTAGTTGTTATCCTGCTTCCCAAGAAGAGACCTGTTTATCCACTGCAAACCCCAGGTGCCAGAGTTATGGCCAAGTTGGGTTGTGCAGCCACTTTTTATTTGCATAATCCACCTCTCTCTACTTCCTTGAAGTAGGGGGGAGTCAGACTTCCCTTTGAGCATACAAAGCCCTGTAATCTAGTTAGATAATACTTGCTTGAGGGAAGATGGCTGGATTAAACTTATTCTGACAAGCTATTCAATATTATACAGTTGAACTTCTTCCCCCTTGGCTGGCTTATTTCATGCTGGATGATGGTATCTGAGACAGGACAAATGTGAGTTTATTCCACCATTGATCCAGGAGCGTGTGCACAGGCAACCATGTAATGGGGTTTGGTAAAGTCATTGGTTGGTGGGAAAACAAGGTCTTTGGACCAGCTATGTCTTGGCAGGCACAGACTGACACTTTCCTGTTGCTTCATGAAAATGGGATTCATCAATCTGCTCTCTAATAGCCTGGGTGTGCCTCAAGTCTGAGGCTTTGAGGCAAGGTTTGGCATTTTCTGAAGCAAAGCTTCCCTGTGCAGATAAAAGTAAATTTTACCAACAATCACATATGGCTACACTAGGAGTTAAACCTTCCCCAAGACTGGTGCTTTTTGGCATGCCAGCATCACCCAGGCTGATATTACCTTGGTTGAAAAAAGCAGATGTGGGTGAGGTTATTTTCAAGAGTAAGAAAACTTTCTCTAAGGAAATTGGTACAGGTTTACAGCAGTGAACTTCTAACAGGAAAACAAAGGAAGAGCTCTGCAGCTGTCTTGAAAGAGAATACACCTTTAGGAGCTGATAGTACAAGCTTGGAGGAAGCGATAATATAGTTCACATTTATTCATTAGCTGAGTGAACTGCGTAGGTTTGAGATGACATTAAGTGAAGCTGGAGGGGATGGAACTAGGACCTACTGCTTGCTCCTTTTCCAGTGAGGAAAAGCACTGATGGGCTGTACTACTTCATACTGGGATGAGAGCATGGATATAGAATTGATCCTGACTTCATCCATGGAGATATTGGGTTTGAGGAGACTGGTGCTTAAACCTGAACTGTGTTCTAAGTGGGAGATGAAGAGAAACATAATGAAAGAGGGGATACCTATGTTGGAGGCTTTAAAGTCTAATTAGAGGCCTATTAAGCCTGTGTGTGCATATATAGAATTAAGATTCCCTTTGAGGAGGGACTTTTTTATTTAACAAGATGGCATAATATTTCAGAATCTTGCAAGGAAATAACTTGTGGGAGAAACATGTGAAGTAGTATCTGAACTGCTCTAAACAAGTGGGAAGCAAAGAGATAATTCTACTTGAATATAACACTCTGGCTTGATATCATTAGACTCAAAGAATGTCCTTTTCTAACTTTCTAACTTTTAAGGTCCTGTTAGGCCTTAAAATGAATAAAGACCCTTTTAAAAGGGGCTTGCTGGCCCTGGCACTTCTTAAAGTATGACATGGTAAGGCAAGCTAAAGTTGGTTGACACCTTTAGGCCTGAGCTAAGATCCCTAAGGAGCACTTTTCTTTGAGGAGATTAGTGGAATGATTGCTCTTACCTACCCCAAGGTGAAACTTCTGCTTTTAAAATATATGGTAGAACTGTTAATGTGGTCTCTGCCTAGGTTAGGAATCCAAAAATGTCATTTATGAAAGATTCTATTGCAAACAAGCTTCTAAACTTCAGTAAATAGACAATAAGTGTGGTGGACTTTCAGATGGTGAAACTGAATTGCCCAGGGTAAGGTTTAGGGATGGACTCATGAGGGGCAGGCTTGATTACCTTCCTGTAGGCTGTTAATTCAATGAAGCAGTGTAACAGATCCAATTTTAGTCTATTTTCAGATGCTATTACATGCTTTTATTTTAGCCTGAATAAAGCATGAAAAATGTTTTTTTAACCCCTGCCATCTTTCCGCACAACCAGATAAACACATGTAAAATTGTCCTTTTTAATGTGGGCTATAGGAACAGCTCCTGGGGTCAGAGATGAGATAAACTATGTATAATATTTTCACCTCTCAAGTTTAGTTCCTTATGCTTCTAACAAACATCAAAGCATTCCAGAAAAGTCTTCAGCTAAAAGGTGAGATCAAATATACTAAGGAAGTCCAGCCCCATATAGGAAGAGGTGGTGAACTACTGTGACTCATGTGGAGATCTTTCTTCTTAAAGATCTGGTATGCCTTTGGTTTAGAGAGGTCTATTTTTTTCTACCTATGAGCAGATCTTTTTAAATGCTCCAATTATGCTTTTGCCATTTCATTAAGCTTTAACTGTAAGCATGAAGTGTCCTGAGTGTTGCCAGACTTCTTGTCTGAAGTAATTTTGAAGAAAAAGGGGGAAATTAAAGTTCTGTTCATCTAGCCTCTGCCATGCACATTTTAGAAGATTACTTGAAACTTGTGCATAGGTTGTGTTCACTGGAAATGATTCCTTCATCTGAATGCTATGGACATCAGACAGAATGGCATAACGATGTACTGTATTTATAAGCTTTGCAGGCTACCTGGTTGTTATAGTAGCACAAGACTGAGAAGACAGTAGTATATTGGCCCCTTCGATCTGAGAATCTGTGGCCATCTGTACCTATGGTGACAGATTTGTTTGTGACTGAACTGATTCACCACAGAGGACTTAAGTGTACAACTATAGTTCAGACTTGTCTTTGTTTTGGAGAATCACGAAAGATGAATAATCAGATATAAGGTTATACAAATGTTAAATAACTCTCAGCAAATACTAGTGTTCCAGATAGGTTTCACTTGAGTGCAAAGCTTTGAGGCACAACCTCAAGCCAAACTGCTAAAAATGTGCAGGCCACAAACCACTGCTCAGAAGCACAGAATAATGAATTAGTGCTGTCTGTTTTATAGTTGAGTAATTAAAGACTGACTTATATTCTTTCATTCACAAAACAGGAAAAACTTGTGGAAGTTGCTTCCGGCCTGCTACTGTGAAAGCATTTACCAATGCAACTCTGCTGGTGTCTGTGTGGTCTATCAGCAGGTTCCCATTTTGAGTCTTACCAGGAGGAGGATGCTCCTTAATGTGAGAACTTTGCAGCAGCAAATGGCATCTCTGGTTGGGTGATGCTAGGTATGTGATATGTTTTGGTCACCAGGGTTCCCATCCCATGGATAATGGGAGAAATGAGGATCTTATCTGTTTTGCCCCCCCAGCAGTAGAGGGCATATTTTCTGGTAGAGACAAGAAGATTTATCTGTTTTTCTTTACACTGTCACTCATTGAAACTCTTCAGTTTTCCTAGCCTGGTTCTCTGACATAGTGGCATCAAACTCATTACATTTGGATCTTCAGTTCTTGATCCTTGTGGCATTATCTCCTGCTGCTGTCATTTTTTCTTATGACTGCTAATCTTAGTTACCTCCTGTCTGCCTCGTACCTGCTTCCAAGTCTGCATAGCAAAGCCAAAACCATTGAGCCTTAAATTCCAAAGTCCAAGGGCTGTTGAACATATGCAATTTAGCTGCTCTTTCTCCTCCCCTCTAAAGGCTTATAATTTGCCTAGATTTTCAGTGATGACAAAAATTTAAATTTGACACAAAAAGCTTATCCTCTGCTCGTTAAAGTCCCAGTTCTTAAATCATGGGTCTCAGGCTTTTCAAAAAAGTCACCAGAAATTGAACAAAACAATGTGTTTATTCCCATGCTGCTTTCTGAGAAGCAGTTGAATTCACATGTTCCAAAACAACTCTGCCTGGGGCAGACCCAACTAGCATGCAAACTCCTATCTCAAACAGCCAGGACTTGGTGAACTTATAAGCAACTGAAAACAGTACTGGGAAGGGTTAGGCAGCCTTAATACTGTCTAAAGACACAGCCTTGAAAGGAAGATAATCTCTTGAAAAGAGTCTCGTAAAAATCAAGTCCTGATGAATTCCCCTAAGAACATGATGGGTTTAATTCAGCCTTGCCACACTCTTGCACAGACCTCACATCATTCCTGTTTAAATAGCCCAGTATTCTTGTCTACCACAATAGTACAAAAGACAAATGGAAATGATTGTGTGCTTGTGAGTCTTATTTTCTTTAATAGATGCATTTCAGGGGTCATGGGCCATGTGGCCCTCCCTTAGATATACAATCAGACCCTGAAAGAACATTGTCTGCTGGAGAACTTCCTCTGACACACCACCCTGCTGAAACAGCATGACAACAGCCATGTTTCATTTTTCAAAGAGCTGCGTTCAGTCAACTCTGTAATTAGGACAATGAGGAATATGTATCTCTAAAGTAGCATGTCTTTTAATAGTTGATTTATTTTTAAGAATGGGTGTGATTCAACAGCTCTAAAAACTTCATCTCCTACTGTCTGTATGTTAAGGAATAAGCCTGGTGTTGATCTAGTGATTCTTCAAATGGCAGGCCAGAGTTGGCTGACTTCAGTATTTTGAACGTGCTTTTATCAATACTATATTGGTGTCTGAGCTCTGGAGGCTTGTTCTTTGGCCTCTCTAAGGAGTTTTGCACTGTGTTCATCTGACCTGTTAAAGCAAGTGCCCTGCAATGGAGATGCTTCCTTTGAAAGGTTAGTGATGTTTGTGTGCTCTGATGTCTGTGTGAGCTCTGCAATCATGGGCAGCCATGTGTGTTTTGACTAGTTATGCTGCAGGGGGGCTGTATCTCTGGATTCTGGGGGCAGAGGGGAAAGAGATGCATCATGCTCTGGGACTTCTGGTGCTTGCCTGACCTGGTACAGGTGAATCAATTGGTACTTCATGGTGGACTTAGGGGCATGCTGAAGTCCCTGTCCTCAGTCCGGCTGCTGCTGCTGTAATGGCTGTAATGGGTTAATGACTCTTGTAACCCAAAATGCCTACAGGCACTCGAAGGTTCTTGTTTTCCTGCAACCTGGAGGGGGGAAAAAAAACAACATCTTTTTTTCAGTTGTGATGCCCTCTCATATCCTCCATCCTGGGGATTTCCAATCTATCTTGCTGCTTTTTAGAGCATGAGGGACCCCTATCCACACCAGGAAGCTTTCTGCTCTCCTATTTCCATAAGAAGAAACTGGCTTTTTTTTTTTTTTTTTTTTTTTTTTTTTTTATATTAACAGCTCTAGAATGCCTCTCCTCAGGACTGAATTGTCATGGCTGATGCTGGAAAGTATGTGATGCTACCAGCAGGGCTGAGCTTTAGCTTTTGCAGTAGGCCTTAGTGATGCTGAGATTTTTTTCAGCTGGCAGCCCCCTCCCTTCCCATCAGAGGAACTGTCCCTCAGTGCTCTCCATTGCTTGTGTTTAGTAGTCAGGTTAATTGCACTCAGGCAGATATTTTCAGTGGTCAAGGCTAGTGTTTTCATCTGAAAACTGTCACTTTAGTTCCCAGCTATGCTTGATGATGGAGGGTTGATTTACTCTTAGCATCACAGGTGGGCTCATGTGAAGCCTCTGAGAAGTCTTGCTTGTAATGTTCCTTGGTGCTTGGCATGTGTAAGCAATTCTGCACTTGGCTTGTTTGCATGATGTCCCATTCTATGGGACTAACCAAAAAATAGCAAGTTTTGCTGCTCACTAACTCTCAAAGCAAGCTTGTAGCTGATGCATGTAACCTGTGTTCAAACTGAGGTGGTCACCACTGCTGCCTCTTGAAGAGTTCTGTTCTAGCAACCTCACAGCACAGAGTAGGCTGAGGATGTTCTGTGTAGTCCCTCTGGAGCCATAGTAAGTGTACAAGGTCAAAGGGATCAAGAGCTTAGGAGTCTGAGCACAAGAAGGGGAATGCCATTATATCTCATCTAGGAGATACTGACACCTTGACATTCTTGGGAAAATTGTTTTTCTTGTTGCTCTGGACTTCATCATGGACCTACTAAAGAGATTTGCTGTCAGTGTAGAATTGGGGGCAAGCGAAACAAAGTATGAGAACTAGTTGTGTGGTGTTCTGAAGCCACTGTGTTTCTATTCCTTCTCATAAAGTGGTGGCAATGGATGGTAAGTGTTGGTGAGCCTTCAGTGTCCTCCATGACTTCCAAATGCTATAAACCAGTATGTTCTTTACTCTGAAGCAACTGACTTTTCAATAGGCAGAGTTCATGCAGCTTAGTGCTGGTGGGTTGTCTTCCAATTCATAAACTTCTGCGCTGGAAGTTGAGATTATCCCTATCTACGGACAAATCCTTACCTTTGAGTGAATACCTGCAGAGTGGAGGAGACCAGTTCTCATAAAATGAAGATGCTGTTCAGCTCCAGGACCTGGCTGGGGCTTTAGCTGACCTGCCAGCTGCCTCTTGTGAAAGAGTTTGTCCTTAGGTCACAGCCTCCAGAAAGGCTTTCTGCTAACAATGCATTTGAAAAATCATGTTGCTTCAGCTTCAAACTTCCCTGAAGGAGGGGGCCTTCATGCTTGTCTCTTGCGTTCATGTCATTCTAATATACAATAGTTAATAGGAAAACTATTGCTGCAACGTTCAGTAAGCAATTAGCTATGGTGCTGAAATTCAAGACGCGTTTCATCTTGGATTCTGGGTAAGCAGTGTAAGGTCAGCCAGAGAGAAGTTTGGGCACCAATTTTTTCACTATTGCTAGGTGTTAAATTTAGGAGTCTGTAGCCCTTTTCCAGAGGCAGCTTCCATAACTACATAATTATTGAGCAATACTTAGCTTTAATCTTGTGGTATGCCCTAGGAATAAATGCTTGGCTGTTGGTGGCAACCAAGTTCTTTAAAGTCATTCAACCCCTTGGCTGGCTTGATGAATCAATGCAGCACATCTGGCCGTGGTTCGTTGTTGCATGGTAATGTGGGGAGGAGCAGGAGGTCAAGAATGAGCTTGAACAAGAAGTGCTATTCAAGAGTTATTCCCGAAGAGGGTATGTGTATGTGTGGGGCATAAATGTTTTGTGTGTGGCTAATTCTCCTGGAAGGTTCTTTTTCTGCATGTGCATGACAGAAGACATTTAAAAAATTGTACACTGAATCTCTAACAATGATCAAAATCCAGTTGCTAAATTTTTATTTGATAAATTTATTCATGCAGAGAGGAGAAATAGTCAAGCCAAATGCTTGTAGCTGTCACCAAGTATTAAATACTTATTTAAGTTAGGGTCTTCTGATAGCAAGGATTTCTAATGCCTGAAGAACTATGACAAGTTAGTGGAGACCATTATTATGGTTTACTTAAGTGTATGGAGAGCTCCATCTTCATTAGGGAGTGAAAACTGTACAGATAAGAACCCTCTATTAGAAGGGCACTCAGAAAAGAGGTTTCCTTTTGAGGAATATACCTGTTTACTGAACTATCTGAACTTTCCTTAATGACTTTTGAGTTTTTCATGATGACACTTAACACTTGCAGCTATTAGAGGAATGTGATACATGAGTATGAAATGCTGCACCAAAAATACAAAAAGGTGTGGTCTGGGAGGCAATGCAGTCCACCTGTGACAAGGAGGCCAAGAAAAGCACAGGAAACTTGAAGGGTATTAATTCTAAGCAGCCACCCTTATATGGGTAGTCTACCTCTGTATCTTGACATTTCATTATAAATCCTTACTTGCTGGGCAAGAAAATCAGTATGAATATCTCCTTTTTTCCCAGCGCTGTTCTCTGGTACACCATTTAGCTGATATTTAAATATAACAGTGAGACCAGAGCTACAACTGAAAGTTATTCCAGCTTGAGAAAGCTCTTGGATACCAAGCCTCTTAAGGATGCTTATCTGCTCTAGAAGTCTACTTTTGTTCCGGAATGGCAATATGTCTGTTACAAGTTTTTAAAGTAAAACATGAATTTGCTCAGCAGTGACTCAAGCAACTATCTGTTTGATATCCATGGGATTGAGAGGGCATACTTGAAGTTCAGCTGTATTGCTAGAGGATAATGCCTATGCAAAGGAAATTGTCTGCCTAAGTAAAATGTGTTTTGCAGAACTTCTGGAATTATTCAAAGGCCTTTGGCTTGCTCAGGAAGATCAGTGACTTAGTGATTGGTCAAGTTCCAGCTTAATGGCAAGCTGCTGGAGGTGCTGGTAAAAACTGGCTGTCATCCTAGGCTGTTTGAACTGCTTGGTCTATCCTGATGTCCTGCTACTGTGGTGTTGTCTTCCACCATTTCTGGTGGAATGTAGGTGTTGTGAAGAAGTGCAAGGATCCTTGAAGTAAGGGTTTGTGTGTACTATCTCATAACTGACATGCAGATAAATATTAATAGCAGAATATTCAAACAGCATAAACGTAATGGTCGCTTGGTCTCTCTAGCTTTGCAGATGAGAGAATGTGAGAATGACATTTTTTGGAAGATTCTTAAAGGATAGCCTGCTTCAATATTAAATATGCATCTGGGGAGGCATGTGTTGTGTGTCTTGGAGAAGAATACAAATTTATTTGCTTGCTTGGATGATTGCTCGAACCACCACTTGTGGTGTGAAATATGAATTTGGAGAACAACTAACAGAATGGCTCCAGTGACTGCAGGCAGATGCGGGGTGGGGCAGGGTCTCTCTGTGTACTTAATGAGCTTTTTTAAAAAGGTTGAATATAGAAATGCAGCTATGCACATGTTTCCTCTGTAATCCTTGAGAGGCCTTGGACTGAGATTCTTCCATTTAATTGTGACTTTAGCTCTGCTACAATGGCTTGTGTGAAGGAATTGCAGGAAGCACTGAAAATGGTATGTGGAGGCCTGGGAAGAAGCACTGCAAGTGTGGCTCTGGAGGACTTGCTTTTCACTTTGGATCAGATCTGAAGCCTCTTGTAGTGGCTTTTAGGCAACAGCTAAAGTATCAAGACTACTGTTTGTACCTTGTACTTGGGTAAAGCAACATCTTCCCCAGGGTGACAAGCCATCCAGCAAGCTCTTAATACTGTTATCCTGGATGTTGGGTAATAGGGTGGGCTGTCTGATGTGGGACTAGAGGACTGAATGGAAGTGCGATGTGAAATACATCTCTATTATGACTTCTGATAAAACATACTGCAAACATGCAGTTCTAGCTGCCTCTAAAACCCTGCTAAGAGGCTATCTGGCGCTGACAGATTGGAACTGAATCTGTGATAGACTTTAGTATGCATGCCACTGAACATAAGTTTTCTCTGCTAAATTATTAGCAAAACCAGGATGGGAGATGCAATAAGACAACACCAACCTTATTTTGTCTGAATACTACTTACAAAATAAGTTATTATATGATGCACATACTATATGAAGTGCCTGCAGGTCTGCTTCAACTGCAGAGGGGGTAAAAACATCTTCAGATACTAGTACCTGACTTCTGGCCTCTGTACAGCTTGTGGGCAGAGCACTGAGCTGCAGATCCAGGGAGACCCTCACTATGAAAAGGCCACTATGTCTGCCTAGAGCAGCTCTGCTGCTTGTAGACTAATGCTCCAAGAAGGTGACTCTTCTTGTGCTGTTAAAATGAGTTTGTTGTTAGTTAAATGACCACTTGTGGTGACCTCCTTAAGTTCTGTTGAAATAGCCAGAGGAAGTTTGAGGGAGCTGACATTTAAAACAATAGCATTCTCATACCCACTTATGTTATCAGGTATTATCTTAATATAAAAATGCTGCTATTATCTGAGCTCTTGAAATTAAATTTTACTGAAGGGCAGAAAAATGGTCATATATCTATTACCTAGAACTCAATGACTTAGGGGTGTGAAATTCCCTGTGGGAACATTAGCCCTTGGCTCACCCTGTAAGCCATTCCAGCAATAATATGCCAACTAAAACCAGACCATTTCACTCTAACCCTTCCTTCAATGCCATCAGCCGTTTGAGGGTTGAATTTCTTCCCCTTCAATAGACACATCTGTCTGGTTCCTCATCTTCTACAGCAGCTGAGAAAGATCAGAGTTGTGGCTCCTGCTGAGGGATGACTGAAGTCTGCATTGGACTATGGGTTGGTTATCCATACTGCAGTGTTACAGGCTAGAACTTCTCCTCTGATTTCTCCCCACTTGCATGCTTTCTACATCAGTGCTGATGTGGTTTGGGGCTCTGTTTTGCCTGGGAGCCTTCCTTATCTGATACTGCACTGAGGAAATGTTCTCAGTAGTGGAGCATCCCTTTTGCAGTCAGCGCATCCCTCTCCCACTCCAACTGTCTTGTATGAGCCTCCAGCTACCCAATGTACAGAAGTTGTTAGCCTAAAGCCTTTCCTCTGTCAATAGTGCTTTTTGATCCAAAGAACTCTACCTGAGACAAAATGCAAAAACAATTGAGATTTAAAAAAAAAAAAAGCTGCTTAGGTTTAAAGCACTGCAAAAACCAGCCAGCTTGCAAGATAGGCAACTTTGCAGACACAGGCCTAAGAAGAGTCCCATGTAAATAACTTCTGCCTATTTAAAAAAAAAATTCCAAGTTAATACTTGGAATTAACATTCTCATGTTAGAATCAGAGAGCAAACTTATCTTTTTCCAAGGTTGAGTGTTTAATTCTTACAGTTTTTCTCCCTTGAAAGGCATCTTAGCAATTTATAGCAGATCTGAGTGTCATTTGAACTTGGACTCCAGCTACTATTTCTGTGTGAATGTGTAGTTTCACATCTGACAAACTTTGAACTTGGTGTGTAGAAAACCAGCTTCCAAGTTTCCCATCTGCAGTTCAAAAGGCCAGGAGCTCAGGCCCACTTCAAAGGGGTCTTTGCTGTTGAGTAGCCCTAATTGTGGGTTTGATGGCCAATCCATGCTGTAAATTGGTGGCCTCCGGTGTTGGAGAGGGGTTATGAGATTGTGCTGCAATAAACACGTGAAGCTGGCAAGGCTGTGAAGACTAGTCTGTATGTGCATCTTCAGAGGAAGAGACTTCACTATGGACAAAATCTCACAGCAAGACTGAGAGGAATGGAGCATGTGCACCTCTCCTGCACTTCACTCTGGCTCCTAAAAAAAAAAAAAAATAGCTGTTGCATGATGGTTGAGGCCTCTTCTAGTTGCCTGCTTTTTTGGGGTTGTCACATTTGTACAGCCAGAAGAGCCACTGACACTCAAAAGCACTCATGTTGAGATGTCAGCTTGCTAAAATGTTATTTTTGAAGGGGAAGAAAAGCAGAACTCTGCAATTGAATTCAGCTAAATTCAAGATGTGCAGAACAGGAATCCTATGGCGCAGGACAAAGCAGGACATGCTGTGCTGTGTATTCTGCTGGGGTTTCCTTCCTTGTTAAATGACTTAACAGAAGGAAGTCATAACCCTCTGTGTTCCCTCTTTTGTTTGGAAGAGTTAACTTTGCAGCATTAAAGACAATCCAACCCAGGAGAGTGACTGCAATGAGTGAAATACTATAGAAATCCCTTTGCTAAGTGGTGTGTTTTTGGTGGTTATGCAGAGATAGAAGCATATTAGTCTCTCAAGAACTCTGAGAGTTTTAAGTATAGTCAATCATACTGACAAATGCAAGATGTTTAGTATAGTTAAAAAGACCCTATGATTAAAGTGCAGCTATCTACTGGGACAGTCTCAGGCATAAGTGGTGTCACCTGCCTCCTGCAGGGAAATAAGGTATTTTGGGTCCCTGCAAGTGCAGACATGAATTTTGACCCTTGGTGTGTATTGGGTTGAAGGGGAGGGGAGTGTGTATGTGCGAAGAGGGCTTGTCCTGGGACTGCCTGGGCTGGGCAGAGCTGGGTGCAGGATGGGGAGATGCCTGCAAAGAAGTAGCCTATGTGGAGGATGGGCATGGAGGAGGTAGAACTGGGTGGCAAGAGCTGCAGCGAGGGACTGACAGCTTGGCCAGGAGAGGTAAGAAATACCTCTGTACAGTCAGAGGGTCCTGTGCAGAGCCTGCTCCCAACTCAGGAGTGAGGATGTGTGCAAGGAGCAATATGCAGAACCGGCTGGTGATTCTTGTTTCCAGGGGAAAACAACAACAACAAAACTTTTATGTTTTGCCAAGAGGCTTTCTGTTGGAGATCTCACCATGAGAAAAACACCTGTGCCAGTCCACTCTCTCCAGCCAGCAGCCCTATATGTGGAGGACATTAAGGGAGTCTGGAGAACTCCTCAGCAATTGGTTATTGCAGGGATAATATTGCTCAGTTAAGAGCTGTAGAAACAGGACTTACCCGAGGAGCAATTTTGGATGCAGAAAAATTGATGATAGACACCTTTCTGCAGGCAGGCTAATGTCTACAGCTGGTCAGAGCACTTTGGAGCTAGGAAACATTCAGGCCTTGCCTCCAAGAAAACAGAGTCAGGTCGCCTAGATAAAGTCTCTTGCAGATATGTGCCTTCAAGCATCATGTATGTGTGTCTGCCTTCCTCCAGGTCTCTGAAACCTTGGAAAGCAGGCTTTGAGGGTCTGCTGCCTGCTCTCCTGCCTGCTGTGTAATTCTAAGAACTGAATGTTGTGAGCAGACTGTGGCCCTGGGAATATTGTGTCATTAATAAGTGACACCATTAATTGGGATTTGCTTTATGGGCAAAATTCTGTAATCAAATGCAGCATTTCTTGCACAAGTCCCATTTTTGTTTTCTCTTCCCCATGAGCCAGGAAGCATAAAGTGAACATGCTGGAAGAAAGCTGCAGCTTTCTTCCCAGCCCCTCCTGATAGGGATGGGTTTGTCCCAGCAGTAGCCCCTCTGTAGGGTATAAAGAAAGAAGGGTGGGGGAAGGTCAGGCTTTCCTGAGGAAAGAATGAGCTGGAATGAGTGGAAAAGAGTAGGAAGGACTTCCCAGATACCACGCAACTGCCAAGTAGCTCTACCTTTATGATCTTCATCACTTTCCTTTTGAAGATGGGGGTCGGGGGGGGAAAGTGATGCTGGAGCTGGGGTCCCCCTGAGGAGGTGCTGAAAGACTGTGGAGTTTTGGGAATCCTTGGGATGTTGTTATCCAGTCTTGCAGCTCAGTCTCTGATACGCAGTGGCCGCTGGGAGCAGTCACGGTTGCGAGCTGAGTGTGCTGGGGCTGCCAGCACAAACAGCTTCCCCGGCTGTCGGAGTCAGGAAGCGGCTGAGCGAGCGCTTCCCCTCGGAGCTGCTTCCGGAGGCAGGGGGCCTTCCTGCCTGGGAGGATGCATGCCCTTGTGTGGCTATATTTGGAGGAGCAGCGCAAGCTGGCTGTGTAACTCTGGGTGTGTTTCTGCAACAAGAAACTGCCAGAAAGCTCTTGGCTGGGCAGCGGGAATGTGGATGTGATATGGACTGGCCTGTAGCTGTGGCCTTCCTCCCTTGGGGACAGCCAATGATGGCAGAGCTGATGAACTGTGTTGGCTTCATGTGGCAAGCCTGGGGGCAAGGATACCCATTGGAAATCCATGGAGCTTGTGTCTTCCTGGGACAAAGGTTCCTGAGCAAGCTGTGAACCAGGCGGCAAGAGCTCATCCTGATGTGAATGGGCTCTTTCTGCACCTATTCCACAACAGATGAAAAGGAAAACAAGGTGCCTGTGCAGGGGTGCACCCCATCAGACAAACTGAGGTCTCTGACTGCCCATTGTGTAGCACCCTCTCTGCTCTACAGAGCTGGAGGGTGGATGAAAGAAGATGATGTTTTGGGATACCCTGGATAGCTCCTGTGCTTGCTGATCCTGTTCAGGCTTCCATGAGGTAGCAGTCTGGTTCACACACATAATTGTAGCACAAGTACATGAGTAGCAGCTTGCCTTGGCAAAGGCTGGGACTTCCAGCCTTCCAGTCTAAGTGTGTTGGCCAAGATCTGTTTATGAAAAACACTTGGAACCTATCCAGAAACTGCTACTCAGACTTGCTGAGGTCTTCCATTTCAGAGTGTTTGGCTCCAAAGGCTGGAGGACACAGGCAGAAAAGGACTGTTCTTGCAGTCTCCCAGACATGTACTAAACAAGTGTGTACCAAGACTTCAATGCCATAAAAGTTTTTCGTGACAGTGAGGTCTCCTGGTCATTGAAGTGTATGAGGTACAGCAACTTCACCTCTAATTTGGTAGGTTCTTAGAATCCAGAGCTGACAGAGGTCCAGAACAACCTAGGGGGTCTCCCTTAAAGGCTCAGCTGGTGTTGAGGAAGTTCTAGGCATTTGCTTGTAGCTGTTTTCTAAGCCAGGATGCTGGGCTTCATGAAGGTGCTTTGATCAGCAGATGAGCTTAAACTCTTGATGCTCTTGCTTTGCCCTTACCTATCCCTGGGAATTGCCACTATACTTAAAACTAATGTACACAATAACAAGTGTTCTTGAGCCTCAGCTAGCTTTCTCTGTAAGAAATTTTACTGGGAATGTGGGGAGGAAGCATAACCAATAATATGCCTGTATGAATGTTGTCAGAAGGTGGAATGAGCCTGTAACTCTCTACATCTCTTATCCATTTTCTACTAGGAAGTATCCAGAGGAGCTTAAATTTATTGTTTTTGTTACTTGTGCATGACTTTTTTTATGGAGGAGGTGTGCCAGTTGATCCTTTTAATCCTTCAGAAAAATAGGTTTTGAGCCTTAAGTCTGGCTTGGTGTTCTCAGCACTTCCCTATGCTCTGTGGGTTTGGGACACAACTATTGAGTAATTTCAGCATCTTTCATGAATGAGATTGAGAGCAGCCTGGTGACTCAATCCACACCAGATTGAGGCAGTGATAAGTCTGTTTGAAATTAGCTGGAAATTGTGCTAAATGATTCTGAGATGCAGTATGTACCTTGGGCAATAAGGGCAAGACAAACAGATTTTGAGTGTTCAAGTGGTGCCAGATCTACTTTCTGGTTTGAGGTAGTTTGGAGCCTGAGCTGTGCTTGGTATTGGGACAGAATCTGCCCGTCTCCAGTGAGGGCACAAAGTGCTTCGCCCAGTCTGCCGCCAGGGCATAGACACCAGAGACGTGACGTCTGGACAGGCTGTTTGCTAAAGGATTGCTCACAGTGAGCTGCAAACTTGGGCCAACCCTTCAGGGAAGCCTCTCAAAATTGATCTGGCTGCTTAATTTACCAATGAGGACCAAAACAGATATCCACATCCTGACTGCTTGGGCACTGAATGCTCCTACAGTGAGGAGGTGACAAAAGGCCCAGGAAGGTGGTATTGGCTGACTGCTCTTGGGCTGTTAGTGCTTAGTGTTCTGCACAGTATCACTTTGTTTTGGCTGTAATATTTCAGGTAGCAGTTATCAAAATGTTCTGACTAAACGGAGGGAGTTCTGGGGCATGTGTTGACAGCAGCTAACTGCCAGCAATATCCTGTATGGTTCCCTGGTGTCTGTAGTCAGTAAAATAATTACAGTAAAATACTAGGTACAATGCATGTGAATAGAGGACATGTACTCATTGTGTATGCTTTATATCTCCAGGCAGTAAACAGTACTACACGAATGCTACAATCTGCCTGAGCAATGCAGTCATTCATTTAAAACACTGCCTTGATTTGCTCCCCTCGGATCTTGCAAGCTCATGGCAATACAGAAGCTGTTGGTAGTTGACTGGAAGTGAGAGCACCTTGAAGGCATAAAGTAATGCTGTGACCCGGGTGGCTGCAAGGCTGGGGAAGATGGTTAACTATTTCAAAAATATTCCACCTCAAATACTGTCATTAAAGAGCTGTTTCTAGATCTGAGCTCAAATGTTCCCAAAATTAAACCGTAGTCTAACTTTCCAAAGTGTGGAAGTATTCTTCAGAGGGAACAGCAATTGTGGGTCAGTTCAATAAGCTGAATGCTAATTTCTGCAGATATATCTAATGGAGTTGTCTTTAGGGGATTTAAGATGCATCAAAGCACTAGTGTTCCCCCTCCTCTATGCTTCTGAAGCTTTTTTTTCAGGTGAGTTAGGGAAACCTTTACAGTGCTAAGAATATTTGAATTCCCTTAAGCATTTAGCAGGACTGTCCTGCAGCCAAGGTTAAAGCTGTGCAAGACCAAGCTCTTTCCTGGCTTGGCTATCCTGGTACTGTTAGATCAGCAATGCTACCAAAGCTCCTTTTGTAGACACTTGCCACCTGGTTGAACACGAAACTTTTGAACTTTTGTTGACTTTGATTCTCCAAAAAATGAGGGTTGGGTCCTTTGTGGTCAAGGAATTGGTTTCAGATGTGATTTTTATTTGGTTCTGTAGCTGCTTGCTGCATCCTTGATCTGCATGGCCTTGGTTGCTGGGCAGTGGGTGAAAGGGCAGGGCATGTGGCTTTTCCCTGGAGAAGCTAATTACTGTTGAGTTGCTCTGGGCTTTAATTTCAGTCTTTGCTACCTACTTCCTCAGGATTTCTAGTCAGGAGCCACTCTGTCTGCAAGAGGAAATCATTTGAATGGATGGTAGTGTGCCAGCACTTCTGTAGGTGGCTCTTTTCAAGTCTCATTATCTTTAGGACACTTGAAAACACAGAAATGAAGAACAGGATAGGTGTTGTAACTTCAACTGTCTGCAGAACAGGCTCTGCAGCGTGCTGCTCAGAAGTCAGTTTTGGTGAAGACTTCTGAACAAAGCTTTCAAGCTGACAAATGGTTTTTGTGGGCTGGCATTTTGTCAGTTTGGCTTAAAACCTATTTTGCTTCCATGTTAGGGTCAATGTCCTACTAATACCAATGTCTTAAGACCTTCCATATAATTCTGCAACTTCAAGTGAAGAATAAAGGAAGGGGGAAAATCCATGGATATTGCTGGGTTAATGTAAAAAGGAAAAAAGCAGAGTCCCAGAAACGGGCTGTAGATTTCAAGCTACTATTCCTTTCTCTAAGAGCTAATAGAGGGTTAAGTGTCTGTGTGTTTGAACATGGCTGTATAGCAGTCTAGAGACCTCTGGCTTTAGGGAGAAGACTATTACACTGAGTATCTTACACTGCCCTACATATGAAGATTTTTTTTTTTCTGTCACAAAGAAGTAATTCTATATTCTTGTAGCATGGATCTGGAAGAAAGACTTAATTTGGAGAATAGAACTCACTTTTGCCCCCTTTCAACTCTATTTAAAAAGGCTTGTATTGCTATATGGTAACCTGTGTTTTTTTGGGGATTTTGTTTTTTTTCCCTCCAGTTTGTGCAGGAATAATAATCTCATGGGACAGGATGACTAGATTATAGTCTGATGGCTTAATCATTGAAAACTTTCCTGCTAGTCAGTTGAAATTACCTTGTTCAGTCTTGTTCTGTTCTTTTCCAGCTCCTCTGTCTTGAAACCTATCCACAGTTGTTTTCCTCACAGGTCACTTCTGAGAAACTGCCATCATTTTATTGTTTGCTCTCAGGAACCTGTCAGTTCTGCCAACAACCTTGAGGGAGCAGTTCCAACTGTAAGCTTGAAACCTACCCATCTTTATACTTAATGCCAAGTAATAGTGTTAATAGTCAGAACTTTAATTATCCAGCTCTAGACTGATTGCTTATGCATACAAAGTCATGAAATATAAGCCACAAAACATAATCTGCACAACACAACTTCCAATCTGCTTGGAAGCTTTCTTGGAGTGATGTCCCTCTGAACCCTTCCAGACAAGCAGGTGACATGATGGCAGCTTTCTGAAGGCTGAAAGTTTCTTTTTCTGCCTTGCAAAGAATTGAAACTAAGCCAGAAGCTTCCAGTTCCATACAAAACAGTTTTCCTCTTTCTCCACAACTCTTGATGAAGTAGTAACTGGTGAATTATCTCAAGAATGGCTTACCCAGCTGTGCTTTCTTCCTCCTTGAGAGCAGATGTCCTAGGGAAAATGGAGGTTTATGTTCAGTGCTAGAATAGAAGTTAAAAATATATCTAGTGAGGTGGTGAGGTAAGGGTGCAGATGGATATGTCCCAGACTCAGATCAGTGCCTTGTGTTTGTAGACCCTCTAAGCTCCTGTGAAAATGAACATTCACCTGCTGACAGCGAACCTGCCACCTAGCATTTAGGAAAACCGGCCGGAAAGGACCGAGTAGTACAACAGATCACGGATGTTTCACAGAGAAATAGTGAGCTAAAGGTAGAGAGTAAGGCTCTAAATTACTGCCCTCCCTTTCATGCAAATAGTCATGCCATGAAGCAGCATCTTAACTAACAGAAGTGCAAGTGACTCTTTGAACAAGAATCTAAAAGTATTTCAGTTAGGAGGCTTCTTGTGCTTTGCCACTAATCACTGAAAGAATAGATAAGCCCGTGATGGCATCAATAGTTTATGGCATTTAATGAAGAAGGAAAAAAAAGTAACTTGAGCTAAAGGCAGTAAGGGCTTTATTTAGCTAGTCCCCCAGGCAGGGGGAAATGCTACTGGTCCAAACCAGTTCTAAAGAACAAGTGCTATCTAATAGCTTCTATACTTGGGAAAGCTAAACTTTTAACATCAAAAGGGCTTGGTTTCTTTTAATCTGGTGGCAGGGTAACTTTCTTTGTGTGGGAGCTGGATTGCAAACTCTTGAATTTGCTGTTGAGATGTGATACTTGTGCTTATGCTGTAGTGACAGTCAGGGGTGCAAAATGAGATGCTCAACAGCCCTAGATGACAGCCTCTCTGCAACTGTCTGGTGTGCCTAAGTAAGGAAAAACTGTGACTGTATCTTCAGGCAGCAGCTCCTGCAGTCCATTATGCCACTGATCATCAAGCAACAAATTAAGTTTATTTGATTAACAAGAGCACTATTTGAATAGTCTGTGCTCCAGTATGTATGTAACCAGCCACTGCTTTCATGCTCTAATTAGGTCTGAAAGGCTCACTTGTAAGTGAGAGTATTTCTGTCCCATATCTCTAGGGCAGGGATTGAATGGAATGGTTTTTTGCTGAGACTTGAGTGATTTTAAGGAGGCAAAGGCAATGGGGTTGCTCTGTGCTAGTGTTCCTTCTCAAGGAGGCTCATGAAAGAGGCTAATAACTCTTTAAATCTACAGTTTTGGTGACTAAAATATGTATGCCTCCCTCTCCTAGTGGAAGTAGGATATTGCTAATTGGGCAGCTCTGTGCTTGTTGGTTCAACTTCTAAACTGAAAGTTGTTCAGTGGAATTTGTCCCACCTGTGCTGCTAAAGCATTTTTTGTTTTGTTTGTTCTGGAGGAGTGGAACAGCAGCATTTCCTTGGCCCTTTATTCCAGCCTGAAAGTTTGATTTGTGCTAATGGTGGGGAAGTAAAGCTGTGGACTGGTCCACAAAGCTGGAGCTTAGCTCTCTAATTAGCACTCCAATTAAGTACATGTATGTGGAAGCTTGGTGTCTAACCCTATAGCTGATGGAGCTTGTGGGGCCTTCAGCTCACCATGAACTCCCCTGTCTGGTTGGCCAAAAAGGCCTCCATTGCCTGTAGGGACTGGGTCTGGGCATCCTATGATCCTCCTTCCTGTGAGCAGAGTCCCCAAGTGCTGCTCAACTACTGCATTATGAGGCTGTGTTAGCTTGTGTGTGGTGTTTTTATTATTCACAGCTTCTGAGGGGTAGAATGCTTGTTAAAAGCAATGTCCCTTTTTGAAGCAATGACTTGAAATTGGGCAGATCCAGTAACCCTGGGTATGAGAGCAGCCTCTGTTCCTTGGTTGCTGCTCATCTGCCATGGAAGATATAGATGCCCCTTCTCTAAGGGGATCCAAGTGAGGATGCTGTATGTCACATTCATTTCTCTGTAGGCTACTTGGACTTGTAGTCTTCCTTAAATCCCTCTACTACATTTTATTAAGCATCCAGAACATTATTCCCAGTCTGTGCTGTCAAAAGCAGAGGTGTCAATTTGTAATCAGTGAGGACTGTGCTGTTGGAAATGGTGTGTTCCTGCTACTTGTGCACTACTGTCACATTGCTGGGGAAGGGTGGCACTTCAAGGATAGAAGTGAGAGGCTTTTCATGCACCACAAATTAAATTAAACAAGCATAGCAAACTGAATCTGTTTTAGCAGCAAGTAAAACACTATTGGGCTTTGAAGCTTGTTGTGGAATTTGAGGTTTCTTCTGTTCTTGGGCATTTGCTGCCAGCAATTGTATCTGCTCAGTGAGATGAAAGTTGTCATCCCAAAGTGTGAAGAATCTTCACAACCGCATCCCAGCATATGATCCCTTTGTGTCAGAAGCAAGGTTTTTAGCTTCTCAGAACTCTTCCAGATTGTCACTACCAGCTTCTTTCTGCAGGTCCTCATGAACCTGCTGCTGAGACTTGAAAATAAATATTTTCCAGGAAAAAGGTCATTTTTATATTAGGTTTGTTTTCATATCTATTACTTCCTAAGCCTCGCTCTTGGTTTTGTTTCCTGGTATGAGACTGCACTGGTACCCTCATCGTCTTGATGATCATGAAGGCTACAGGTAAATCCTTACTTCCAAAGATGTAGTGTGATCTAAGTGGGTGTGCAGCAAGGGGCTTTGCAAGTGATTTTTTTTCTTTTTCTTTTTCTTTTTTTTTTAAAAAAAAAAGAAAAAAAAAAAAAAAAAAACCTTAAATGTTCTTGCAACTTGAGATGTTGCTGAGTGTTCCTGTTCTTTATCTATTGCTTTCAGTTGTGTAATTCTTCATTGCTCTATTATGTGACATCATTTGGATCTGCTGCTCTAGTCTGCTCATTGAGCTTCATAACATGTTCAGCTGAGTCTTGGGTAAGGACAATCATTTATTTCTAAATCCATTAGTGTTCTGAAAATAAGGGGTTTAGCATGGCACTTATTTAGTTATCTCCAGTGTGTTGCCTCCAGCAGTAGTGAAAACATTCCCCTTGTCTGAGTTTCTGCTCTCTGCAGAAGAGAGGCTGGGTTTCCACTGGCTAGACTAGTCACTGAGGGTTTTTTCTTTAAATTGTGCTCTTGCACAAAAAAGGCTGGCAAGTGTGTTCGGTAGTGGAATTACAAATCTCTTAATGCTCTGAGGCTAAACTAAGGCTGAAGTCAGCTATTCAGTTGTGGCTCTGTACAAATCTCTATTGTGTGTTTTATCTCTGCCTAAGACCTACTTATGTTAGCGGCACACTTTGTATAGCTGTAATATCATTTAAAGGTGTATTTTTGCCCTTTTTTGTAGCCTTCTCATTTAAGT
>NW_010578148.1:0-24292 GCF_000705375.1 Tinamus guttatus | reverse complement strand
TGAAGTGTTACTTTGGTGGCACTGATGGATCTTGGAGATCCTGCTCTATCAGTAGATACTCTACCCCATAATGATGAGACCCATCAGTTCAGGCACAGGCCAGCAGAAAGGGGATGAAGCCAAGGCTGTCTAGTGTGTGGGTAACCTGCGCTTCAGACCCTGATTGCCTGCTGCTGTGGAGTTTGTGTGGGGATGTCCTCTTAATGATCTGTAAGGTGTAAATGTGCTTGCAGAGCTCTGTGGAGACACCCTTTAATTTCCTTGGAAAGGTAAACTGGCACTTGAATGCTCAAGCTGCAGGTGTTAACTTACTCTAGTAGTAGAGGGGTAGATTTGAATACCCCACTACTATAGCATTGGATTTTTATTTTGATAGTGAAACAACCATGAACAGAGTTTCTTAACTCTGACCCCAATCCTGCCTTAAAGTGGAGGGGATCCCAGTGTCTGAGGACAGGCTCTTTATCTGAAGGAGTAAAGAATTCTGCTGCCCAATGTACTAGTGCTGAGGTGCACCCTTAGCTTCATCTCCTTCTTCCCAAGCAAAAGCAAGGCTAGGTGCACCCTTAGCTTCATCTCCTTCTCAAGCAAAAGCAAGGCCGTGCTCTAGAAATGAGACAAAAGCTGTGTCAGGCTGCAGTCTGGAGAGACTTCCAGATAAACATTAGTCAGAAAAACAAAATGTCCCTCCACTTCTCAAAAAGAAAGAGCAGTTATAGGGAGATAGGTGTGATCAAGTCCTTTCATGTGTTATAGTTCTTTCCTCTTTGTTGCTTTGTTTCTTTTCAGTGGTCTTTATTTACCCGTTGGATGAGCTTCTCTGCAAGGTGGGGGAGAAACCTAAGAGTAAAGGAGATCTGTCTTCTAAAGGGCAACTTGAGATATGCTCTCTTGCATCTGGAAGAACTGATTCAGTCCTGCCATGGTGTGTCTCTATAGACTTTAAAATAACCATCAAAAAAATAAACCCAGTAGCTGAGTCCATGCTCAGTGTTCAGCCTGCAAGCTGCAGCTGCTCAGACTGAGGTTCACTTTGGCCTTCAATACTTTTTTCCTCTGATTAGCAGAGTTAGTCCAAAACCAATCTGGGAAAACCCCTCTGCAGGCCAGGTTGCCAGCACAGCTTCAAATGTGCATCCTGAAATGGGTTCCTTGGTGATTGCACTGGGAGAGACTAGGGGGATCCAGCCCTGTGGGCAGCTGGAAGAGCATTAAAGCAAACTGGTGGTTGGGTAAACACTTAACTTTCCCTAATGCCAAAAGCTTGAAAAAGCCATGATCTGGTTCCTGGCCCCCCTGGAGGTGGGAGTTCCCAGCAGGTTTCTGTGCTCCCTCTGCCGTGCTGCAACATTTATTGCATGATCCTGGAAACAGAACTGGCCCTTTGCAGCCCATTGCACAAGCCAGGCTGTGTCTGACAGAGCTTCATTTGTGAAGCAACCTCATGTTTAACCTGAGTTATGGTCAAAGAACTGGGACCAAGGAGGGGATGGAAGAAGTTCCAGGCATGACTAAAACAGAATAAAACAACTCTGAGTGCAAGTGAAGTGCTACTTAAATCTCTTTGATCCCATGAACAACTCTTTAAAGTTTTGTCTATGTCAGAGGCATAGGAATCCCAGCAATAACTTCATGCATTAGTATTGCACAAGTTTCTCTGCAATGCTTGGGTCCACCTAGTGTTTCTTTCTGGGCTCCAGATTCTTGTCTCCGCTACTAGTCCATGAGAAAAATCTTGACATCCATGTCCTTAAAAACGAGTATAGCTGATACCTGCCCATGGTTTGGAGGAAACCCAGGTGTTTTCTACTAACATATGTGACTGATCTTGCACCAGAGGATCATGGCCTGTATTACTTGATTGTGAAGGTAAGCAAAAAGCCCACTGCAAGTTAGTTACATCACAAAACCAGTTTAAGTACAGAGCGGGATGTATTTAAGGTCAATCTTAAGGTCAGTCTTTGAAAAGATTTGCTAAAAGGGGGTAACAACCATGGTGCTCAAAAGGAAATTGTCTCTGTGCATCAAGTTATTTATTTTCCAGAGGTGAATATCGGGATCTTCAGAAGTTGAAGGACTTGGGTTTTAGGGTGCAACTCTTGCCTTTTTTAATCTCTGGGTGATCATGCTTAATACACCAATGAAGAGTTTCAAATGCTTGCAGAGATCAGACCTGGAGCCATTGGGAGAAACTAGATAGCGCCAGACAGAAGGTATTTGATATCTACACTGGTGCCTTACATCAAATCAGATAAGCTGATACCTGTGGTCATCTTTCTGAAAGTGATCCTGATGGTGGGACTAATCTCTAGCAAGAGACACCTGCAGTAATTCTTCATGGTGAAAGCTAGCTGGGTTTGAGAGAAGAAATTTAATATGGTGTCTAGGGGAGAGGAGGTTGTGACCCTCAGTATCATGTGGGCACAGGCTTCTGCTCAGCCTTCCTTGCTGTCCTCCTTTCAGGGGGAGCAGGCCAGATCATGAGTGGAGACCAGGCTCTGCCTAGGCCTGGAGTATCCTCTAAAATCCATCTTGTCACTTCCAAAATGGTGCAGGTGTCCCTGGGAAGGCTTGCATATAGCGCTTCACCCAGTTCCAACTTTGGTTGCTGAAATTGTTGAACTTGAGTAACAGACAACTGCAAAAAACTCCATCTAATCACCTGGTGTAGCCGCTTTTACAAGGAGTTAAATCTGTACAGTGTCAGAGTTTAATGCAAATACCAAAGCTTGGTTTATGCTGCATAAGCAAAACTCAGAACCACAAATTGTTGAAATATATCTGTCTTTCAAACAAATATAAAAACCAGAGCTCCCCACTCCTGTGATGTTTTTGCATAGATCAATCTTGAGAGCTGAAGGAGGCATAGCATTCAATCAGAAAATTTATTTCTTCCAACTCACCTAGGTATGTTAAGCATAAAGGTTTTTTTCTTCCAGGATGTGCCACCTGAATCTAGAACTAGTTTGAGCTTTCAGGCCTTAGGTGGAATGGAACCTGATCTTCACCTCTGGTTGTATTGATGCCAGTTACTTGATGTTTTTGTTTATTTTTTTTCTGGATGTGGTTAGGTTTTGAGGATAGGAAAGGCTCAGCCCTGGTATAATGCCTTGAGAATTTCCACAGCAATTGCATGCTAAGACATTTCTGGATTTACTACTTTTGCCTATTTCCCCCTATTTGCAACCGCAAAACCTCTAAAACTGACTGCTCCAGCAAGTTCAGCTTGGATTCCTCCTTCTGGAGGAAGGGAAAATGGGGAAGTGGGTGAAATGCTTTGGGGGGGGTGGTGTCAGTTTCTATCATGTACTCTATTGTGTTAGGATAAATACTTGTGTATATACTCCAATACATATTGCAGATGGTGCAAATGGCATTCAGACACCAGCAAGGGACTTAGCAATACTCTCTTGAAAAGAAACCAAAGATGTTCATTACTTCTGTGCTGAGATATTTATGCTTTGCTGATGTGTGCTGGGTTCCTTGTGATCCCCTGCTCCCCTCCTCCAATTTTTGTTTTGCATTCCTAGTGTCAGCACCCCCCCTGCTTTTGGGGTGCTTTATGCAGGTGGGCAAAACACCAAGGGCTACTTAGGTTGCAAGCAAGGTAGCAGCTGGGGAAAGTTCACTAAAAGCAGAGTCTCCTGTAGCTTGTGGTGTGCTTGTTTTCTTGCCTTTTTTTTTTTTTAAGCAAACACTGTGTGTCTATTTTGAAAACCTATTTTTTGCTTGGTTGTATAGGTGGCTCTTTGTTCTTCTGAAGTTAAGTTGGCTGGTTTTGATTCAACTGAAGCCCCATCAGGTTATCTTGGAGCAACCAGGTTTTTGAGGGGGCTTTTGGACAAAGGTAGAGAGACCTGATCCAAATAAGGAGACCTTTTGGTATAAATTGGCCCTTAACATGGGCATATTGGGGAATCAGGATTTGCTAACTTCACGTTTTGCCTAGTGCTGGTGTCCCTAATTGCTTGTCATCTATTAATGATTTTACTAGCATTGCATGCAGTCTGCACACTTTTCTTCCCAAGGAAAGTAAGAAGTGACTATTTTACTTAAAAGTCAAAAACCCAACGTAGTTGGGGGAGCACCAGTCTGTACAACCTGTGTTTCCATACACCTTAGGCTGCAGCGACTCAGTTGGCAGCATCTTGGCATTGTGCCAAGCAAACCCTGGGGATCGCAGTGTGGCCCTGGGGGCGAAGCAGCTGCCCGGGGGGTGCTGGGGACTTGCTGGCACTGTCACCCCGGTGTCTCTGCCTTGCCCTGCTGTGTTCATGGCCTCGGCCAGCCCTGGCGTGCAGGCAGAGGCTCTGGGAGGGCGCTAGGACCCAGGCAGGGGTGTGACACTGCACGGTCCCTTCCCCTTTCTGCCTGCACTAGTGCACAGGGAGTTTCATTTTTGGCCACGCTACCCCTTTTTTGGAAGGGGTGAGAGAGGAGGGGGAAGGAAATAAATAATAAAAACTCGAAAACCCAAACCACAAAAAAAAAGCCTGAAAGTGTCAAGATGGTGAAGACGGGATGAGAGGAAAAGGCGAAGCGGCCCCAGGAGCCATGGCAGCGAGACGGGTGTTCCACCTCCAGCCATGTGGTGAGAGGCAAAGTGGGCAAGAGGGGGAGCCACAAGTGTGACGAGCTGCATCGGGTGGCTTGCAGGGGCTGCCCTTGCCCTGGCGTTTTGCAAGGGGGGTTGTGGGTGAGGGTCCTGCTCACCCCTTGCTGCGGGTGCAAGGGGAGAGGGGCTGGATGGGGGTGAGAATCGCGGTGCGGAGGGGATGGGAATGGACCCTGGGTTCCTGGTTTTTCCTCTTGCAGTGCGGGGGGAGTGACTTGGGAGCTCAGAGCTGCACCCAGGGCTTTTGTTTAGGAGCTGGTTGGTGTCTGCCTGGAGCTAACAACACGCTGCAAATCCCAGTGAATTTGACAGCTGTGAGTTTAAACCCAGCGGGTGCTGATACTGTGTTAAGGAACCAGCAAAGGATAAAGGAGCAATTGAAACTTTGGATTTCCCATCGTTTTTATTTTTTTTCCTGTGTTCCAGTACTTGTTTATACCTATGGGGGAGGAGGGCAGAGCGTGGCATTTAACTCCACTCTGTGGCTTTGCTGGCGGATGTGGTGCTGCCTGGCTGCACAGGGGCAATGGTGTAAAAGCAACAATAAAAAAAAAAAAAAAAAAAAAAAACCTTAGTAGCTCAAACTGAACCAATGCAAAGGGCTTGTTGGGGTGTCCTAGGAAAATCGTGACAGTATTGAAAAGCTGGATCTTTAAATGTGCTTAAAACATTGCTCTTGATTCATGCAAAACTTTTCTGATGTGCTTTTTCTCCTCTGCCTTGCAAAAGGAAGCACTTCCTTAATCAGCATGGCTGCATTTAGTGCTGTTTTTATGCTAAATTAAGTGTCGGGGGCTTCACGGCAGTTTACGGCAGAAAGTTTGTTCTGGAGTTGAAGCGACTGTAGGTGGCACAACAGCTTTGCTGCCTGCGGAGCTGCGAGCTCCAGGCTGTTCCTCCAGCTTCTCCCTGGGATGTGTTCCTGGTGAGGAGAGTGCCCCTGCCACCTTGTCCCCTTGCAGTTAAATAGCTTTTATATATAATTTTTTTCTTCAGAAGGCATATTATTCTTCTGTTTTCTTCCCTGCTGCCGCTTCTCCTGTCCAGGGCCATCACTCTTTAAGGCTTGGTGGTATAGACTGGTTGTCTTGCCTGGCACATTAGTTGTCATCAGTGGTGTGCAGGAGAATAATAATATCTCAGTAGCAGTGGAAATCGACTCTTTGAAGGACTTCTTAATAACCTGAGTGTGTTTTAGGTGAGGACCTTATCCCTGCTGAGCGGTGCTATGGCTCTATGTTCCCTGGAGCTCAAGCATGAGATAAGATGCTCGACCCAGCCAAGCCTGTAGCATTTTAACTCTTGCCTGGGTTACTCAGGGTTGGCGTCACAGCTGGTGGCTCTATTTTGTCTTGCATGGCAGGAGGAACCAGTGATGTAAGGTTTTGTAGAGGTGAGGGGAACCTCCTTGGTCACTGCCACCAAGTGACACAACCCTGAGCTGTGTCCTTGCTTCCCTCCTACAGCAGAGACACATTGGCCAAGGCAGCTCAGCCAAAGCCCTCTTGTTCTGAAATGTCTGTGGCTTTTAGGCAGTTGCCACTTGGTTAAATTATGCACCGCAGAGGAAGCTCCTCTGTCTTGTGTCATTCCCTGGTAATTTGAGCACTTCAGCTTGTTTAAATGAGCATGGCTAGAAATATGGGTTTGGCTTTTGAGCACAGCATTTGCTTGACTCTCCCGGTGGCATAAGATACCAGTCTGTAAACTCCTGGTGCCTTGACTTTGAGTAAAGCTGTAGTAAATCAATTTGAGGCTGTAAATAGTTGTTAGAACTTCAGTTTGTTGAGTGAATGTGAAAACAAAGATGCCTTGGCTTCAAAAGCCAAGGGATGCAGAAACAGAAGCTTTCTATGTTGTCTTAATGTCAGGGGGGAGAAAAAAAAGCTTAATATTCCTTGCAGCAAACTTGCCAAGCTCCCTTCTGCAAAGTTTGACTTGGTTTTTAGCTTGATATGACTATTTGCTTGTTGCACTCTACACATAAATCATGCGACTTGCAGAGCTGCAGTGATATTCCATATGCATGATTTATGTGTAAAGACATGTCCTAAATCATATTATCTACAGGGGAATCCCTTATTAGGGAATTACTGTAATATTCTGTGTTTTTGGAGGTTCCTGGGTAGTCATCAACAGGGCTTTCAAACTTTTCTGTGTGCTGGTCAGGATGATACTTAAGCTACCAAGGCCCTTCCTAGTGCAAAACCACTTCTTGAAAGGCCCCATTCCCTTGTGTGGGGTTTCTCTGGGAGTACCCAGCTGTCTGGGACACTTTAATGGCTTGTCATCGTGAAGCTGTCATCTGCTCTCTAAATAGGCAAATCCCTGCCAAGGGCACCAGTGGATACCAGCCTTATTTTAAATCCAAACTACCTCAGTGTCTGCTGCTAGAAGAGGTGCAGGCAGGGTGCTGTGGCTGGGAAACAGAGTAGAGGGTCCCCAAGACACACCACACTTAAAGCTACAAATTGAGTGCAGGGGCTCTTTGTTCCCTGAATTAACACTAGTTTGGGGGCAAGCAGTGTTTTGTCACCCTGAAGCCTGCAGAGTAGCTGCTTCAGGACTCTGCAGTGGAATCTGGTACAACTGGAGACCTTTTTCAAAATGCCACATGGACTTCTAAACATGATCCAGTGTAAGCTCCCATTAAAGCTGCTGTGCATTTGAGTTGCTGGCCCTGAAGCAGAGTACTGCAGACTCCTGCATCTCTTGGTGCTCACTCTGATATCAAAGTACTGAACTGTCACTTGATTCCCTCTGTAGATTCAACTCAGGATCTCCCTGGTGTAAAGGGAAGACAGGGAGAAGCAGTGCTAAGGGCTTCAGTATGACACAGCCAGCTCAGTCCTGCTGGTGAATCAGTGGAGAAAGGTCTCTGCAAGCTCTTGTGCCCTGGTTGGAGCTGTGCTTTTGGTAGGGTAGCAAAAGGAGTAGCAAACTGTTACTTGTAGAAACTGCTGCAAAAACTAACCCTGGCCACTAGCAGGACCAAGGTCACCAACAAATGCCAAGTTTGTGTTGAGAAAGTCTTATGTGGGCTCTGCCTGGAGCTCTGGTTTTGAGGAGCTGGATCCTTTGCTGCAGACCTTGTGACTGTTCTTGGGGCTGGTAGTCATGCCTGGGAGTGCTGCAGGGTTGCATGCTTGGATGAGCTCTGGCCCATGCAAGAACAGCAAGTGTGGCCCCATAGCACAGCAGGGAGAAAAGCTCTTCAAGACAGCCTTTGGTATGTAGTGGGGTTTGAGCTACAAGATTGAAGAGCAGTTCGCACGGTTGGGTTTGCTGTTGGTGCTGCTCCTCCAAAGACCCCCAAAGGGGACTGCTCACAAAGTCCCTGCTGCACAGTTTAGTTGATGGGTGGTTTCTCCTGGCCCAGCTTTTGAACAGACCTGAAGATGCCTGGACAGACTCTCACATGGGAGCAACAGCAGGGTGAACCCCACAGGTCCCACTGTGCCCAAGGGGGAATTGCGGCATGTGAGCCTGCTTGGAGGCAGCACGAGGGGCAGAAAGCCCTGTGAGGAGCACGGCCTGAGGAAGACTGCCTTCCTCCCCTTTCAGCTAAGGGGACAGCATCAGGGCAGGCACTGCCACCCTGCAGAGGTGGGGGCTGCACCTCTGGCTTGTCCCCTTGCAAAAGGCATCCTGGGGGGCACGGAGCCAGGCACCAGGTTTCTTCCCAGCCCTCCTTTTCCTGTTGAACGTCTCCCTCTCCAGTTGTTCAATGCCTCTTCCCTCTGCTCGGAGCCTAATTGCATCCCCAGGGTTTAACACGCGTGTGTTTGTTATATTCAACGCATTGGCTGTTCCCACCGGAACAGGGTTTTTTAAAGGGATTAGGGTTTTTTTGCTTATTGTGCACAACAAGCTACTGCTGGAGATATTCAAAGGGGGGAGGAGGAGGAGTTGTAGTAATGCCAATACTTCTTGAATATTATAAACCTGGCTTATCAGCCCGACGCAGGGCTGGAATTTGTCTCTTCCTGTGCTGCATCTCTGCTCTCGGAGCGAGGCGCACTTAAATACAGGCTGGAGACGCAGCCTTCCCAGTGCGCTCAACTGGGCTGCCGCAGCCAGCACGGGGTTTCCATAGGGGTTTCTTTCTCGAATCCCTGGGAAGGAGCCGTGTGACAAGCCAGCTCCGAGCCTGCATGTCCCTGGAGCAGCCGCTCCAGGAGGCAAAGGGGGACGCATTTTGCTTCGTGCAGGGCTCGCCTGTCTTCTCCGTCCTCATGGAGCCGGCGCCGTTCTGCTACCCACGGCTCACGTTTCTCCGCTCACCCTATGGCCAGTTCGGGGCCAGCGCCGATGCCGCGCAGAGCTTGGCCCCGTGGCCCCAGCGCTTGGTGACCAGGTGGAACGGGTCTGTGGATGGTGCGTGGAAAAGGTTTGGGAAGGTGGTGTGGGATCTGGGGAGTTCCCAGGTGTGATGCTTGGGTGTTGCCTTGAGTTTGGCTGTAGTGTTGGGTGGTTGCGTTAATACTCTCCATTTGGGACCTCTCCTCTTAGCACTTGCTTGGGAAATTGCATTCTGTTTCGAGGAGCTCCTATGAGCTGCTTGGAGAAACCAAACCAACAGCAACAACAAATAAATATCGTAGTTGGACTCTTGCTCTATAAGACTTTGCTTGCCAAAATACATATGGTGGTGTTGGATACCTAAACCACCTGCTGAAGTCTAGGTGGGCTCAGGTCACCTTTAACACTGGCACTTTGAGCTTGGTGTTGTTTAAATGTCTAACGGCATTATAGGTGGGTGGTGGAAGGGTGGAAGACCCTCTGTTACTGATCTTTACTCTAGCTGCAGAGATTAACCTAGATGTTTACTTGCTTCAGAAATGAATTATATGCACTGCTTTGTGGTGAAGTTGCTAAACTTAGTCAATTCTCCTGTTTGGGGTCAAGTCTGGCTTTAAGTGCTGATGCTTGAGGAATCTCTTGCTATCTGTGAAGCTCATTTGAGGAGCTGTTGGCCTCCCCAAGATAAGGTCCTGCCAGACACACTCTGAGAGCACCCAAGGCCCCTTCTGAGCCTGGGTATTCCATAACTCTAGAAAACTTCTTGGACACAGTAAGAGTATCCTGACCATGAGAGGTCCTACCTGGAAAAGCTGGTCAGGTGGCACACAAACAGGAAGGGATGAGCAGTCTCAGTGGAGAAGATGTGCAAGAGATGTTTAAAAACATGCACTGCTGGTGGTTTTGTGCAGCGGAAACAGTCCCCTGGCAGGAGCTTAGAGCATATGTGGCTTTGACCAAATCAGCCTGCTAAAAGCTGTCTATAGCAGTGGCTTTGCCATGGAGGGTTTGGGCTGCCTCCTGGTAAACTTGGTCCCTCTGAATTTCTTCCTCAGGCACCATAATTGTCCCAGTTACTGTGAGGCTCCTGAAGATGGAAGTGACCCAGTCATTCCAGCATTTGGGCAATTAAATATTTATTTAGGTCTCTATCCTGTGGTGTGTATGTATGTGGTTTTTTTTGCCTTTTTTTTTTTTTGCTTTTGTTTTTTTTTTTTTTAAAGGCTGGTTGAATGCTCCTTTGGGGAGTTCTGGAGTTTTTGGTGTGTGGCGTTTTGTTTTGGTATTTTTTGTTTCTTTTGCCAGCACAGACCATTCCTCCAGGCTTTAAACACCCAGCTGGGGAGACTTGGGTTATTGTTATGAAAATCTTGAATTATAAGGAAAGTGAAGCAGTAAACTGGGGGGGAGGGGGAGAAGCAGGGAGGGGGGAAAGGATGTGGCATCTCCATCCCTGGAGGTTTTTAGGAGCTGGCGAGTGGCTCGCTGGTTGCACAGGCTTGGAAACAAGTCTGCTTGGCTGAGGTGAGGTCTCCTGAGCTCTGTTTCCTGCAGCTTGCTGTCTCTGCGGCCGCGCTGCCCTGTGTCTCGTGCAGGCTCCGAGTTTCTGCGTTAACCGTTGCGCTGCTGCTGCGCTCGGGCGGCGTGCGAGGCACTCGAGCGCAGCTCTGCGAGCGGGCAGCAGCCGGCACGCAGGATGCAGCAGCTGCGTCTTTAAGACTTGCTCTATCTACCTCTCAGCAGCCTTTTTCTTTTCTTCCTGTGTCTTCATTCTTTTTTTTCTGTACTGTCCGTAAGGTACAGTATCTTCTCACTTTCAGCTACTGCGAAGCTTTCTTAAGGAGGCACCTGAGCTTGCACAACACCCACAGAAGGGGTTTGTGCACATGATCACTTTAACTGTGCTTTATTTATTTCTTTCCCCGGCTCCTTCTTACCAGAGGCAAATAGCTCCGAGAGGCAAAGCTCTTGGTGGCTGCAGGAGCCTGGATCCCATCCTGGCCGGGAAGGAGAGCCCCGGCCGGCAGCATCCGCGCTGCCCCGGCGCTTGACTCGGTGCGGAGGCTGCTTTGGGGCAGCCGAATCGGCTGGGCACCTCTGGGCTCTCATGGGTCACAGTCTCACTCCACCCATTTGCCAGGCGCCAATTGGAAGTGAGGCAGAAAGATGCCCTGGATGGATTAATATTGGAGCCATTGAAAAACCGCAAGCTGCTGCCTCGGCAGCCACCTGAGCGAGTGGCTCTCAGGAGCAAGTGGTCGCTGTGGGGGAGAGCACCAAGGAAGGGACCTCTGGGGCTGTTTGCATTTGAGCAGCATCTCTATTAAAGAAGTAGTGCAGGTAAGTTGTGGTCTAAAGAAGAAAAAATACTGAAGTGCTACTGGTGCTGGATGATGTGATTGCACAGGGGAGCTGGGAAAAGCAGCTCTGTCAGCCCTTTAATTCACTAAAGTAAGGCAGTACTTGGTGTGATTTCAATAGGCTTTGCTGTTTGGCAATGCTGTCTAATGCTTGTGCCTGATGTCTCTGTGCTGCTGTGGTTAGGGCTGGAGGATATCTTTTTGGATTCAGGTTAAATGAACCAGAGTGCTGTCTTCCAGAATTTGATTTTTTTTTTTTTTTTTTAAGTTTCAGGAAATGCATGGGGAAATGAGTGTGGAGTTTACCTATTTATTCCTCTTTGAATGCTGAAGCATCCTAACAGCCTGTCAGATAGGCTTTACATACTGATGCTTCACGTGGGCAAAGTGTGGTGCTTGGAGAAAATAAAACGCATCCATGCAATCGGTCCAAAACAGTAGCGAGCATCGTCCCTGTCGCTGTAGCCATGGAAGCCATGTAGATGAACTGTAAACAATGTTCTCATGAATAACACTCTACCATGTACTGTCAGCCTGCAATTATTTCACCAGCTGGACCAGGGTATTTCTTTATTTTGGGCTGATGATGGACAGCAAAAGCAGGTTGTGGTGCTGCTTGCTTGCTCCCTGGTTGTCCTCCCACCCATGTTGTTGCTGCTGTTTTGTGGCTCCTCAGCATAGGACCTCAATGGGGTTACCAAGTGTGTGTGTGTTTTTTTTATTATTATTATTATTATTTTTTATTTCCAAACCTGTCTTGATCCAAAAATCCCTGTTTTTATGGGGAGGGTTCAACCTGCAAAGGGCAGCTGGGCTGCTGTTTGTGTACCTGGGCCTGCTTTCACTTATTTCAGTGTGTCTGGAGCAACAACTGAAAACATGCAACTTTTTGGTGATCAGGTAAATATCTGAGCTAGCTGCTACACTAAGTGCCTTTCAGTATTTCGGGTATAGAACTTGGTTTTTGATCTAAGTTCTGATTTTGTACAAATTAAAGCTGGCCTCTTGGTCTGTTTAGATGCTCTTTGGGTGGTGATGGGCAGGGGTGCAGAATCAGCTTAGCTACAAAACTTGGCCAGCCACAGCTGCTGCCTTAACAGTTGTTTTCCACCTTCGTGGTGGTAAGATAGAGAGTAAAGACTTGAATGTTGCAAAACCCATGATTTGGGTACCCTGGGGGAATGACCAAGTGTGAAACAGTTTGGTGCTGCTGGTGGAAAGGAGCATCTTTGATGCAAACCCCGAACAAGGGGGCTGTATGTATTATTCTACGCCTTGTGACTTCTTGGGTTTTTATAATATTTAGCTGAGCTGTTCCAGGGAACAGCTTCCTTATCTGGGTAGCCCTGAGCAAGTAAAATGTTGATAGACTTTTAATCATTTTTGTATGTCTTGCAGAGCAGTAATGCAGATAAGTGGCAGGTGGTGGCCTCTGGAAGCCCAGCCTGTGTGAGAGAAGCCTTGTAACAAAAAGGAAACATCCAAAGCACCTTTGGGAAGCCCTGTTGAATTCTCACAAAGACTGGGGGCTGGTCAAATGTCTTTTCTAGTTAAGCCATGTGCTTTTTGATAGGGCCCTGCAAGTAAAATATCTGGCTGCGAAGCTGTCAGTAAGAGTTAATGCTTTCTAAATTATTTAAATGTTTCAGGGAAAGTCTCCTGAAAGGCCTTGACTGGTCTGTCCTTGGGTCATTGCCAGCTTGTGGGATCTGTGGTGGTATTTGCTTTCTCTCCTCCATGTAGCACTTGCACATGTGATGCTTGCAAGTCTTAAATCACTTTTAAGCAGGTTCAACAATTAAACCTCCCCTTTCAATTTGAAAAATGTGAATTGCCCCAGTTTGTTGTCTGCCAGCCCAGTCCCAAAGTGTTGCACTTTTCTGGCTGCTCTGCTTTTCCCAATTGACTAACAGAGGCTGCTGTCTTGCATAAATCCCATGCAATTTTGTCCTGGACAGCCACAGTTGTGCCAAGCACTGAGGACCTCAGTCCCTCTGACACCCTGGGACCTGATGTGACATGGGTAGAGAATCCAGCCAAGAGATGGAGCTAAGGAGGGGAGCGGGAAGTGTCAACAAAGCATCTGCACAGTAATTCCTTCCTTGGGTCTTTCCTTTTCCAAATCACCTCTGGGAGGCAGCCTTGCATATTAATTGCTCTGGTGGGCTAATTTGTGATGAGTCAACCCTGAGAGCCTGGTGCTACCAGTTAAACACAAATGCCCTGATGCCCATCTCTAGCTTGCTTGCTCTTTTTGGAGGTCTGGGGTGGCAGTTGTTGCTGCAGCTGGTTGCCTTCTAGCAAAGGGTTTTACTGGGTGTCAGATGCTTTAGAGGAGGCTGGAGAGGTGTTGAGTGCACTAAGGCAAATGCTCTGCAGCAGACGTCTGGTGCCTGCACTCGTGCGTGGGTGTGTGTTTGCCTGGGAGTGAGCAGGCAGGAGGAAGCTTCCTGCTCTATCCTCTCAGTACGATGCTTTTGCTCTGCTCACACCAGCTACTGTGAAAATAAGATTCTTCTGATGTCAGGCTGGGATTTTTTTGTTTATCAGAGTGACTGTGGCATGATTGATGATCTCCTTATCCCCATCTCTGGGTCTGAAGAATATCTAGCTCCTTGCATATAATCTCTGGGCTGTTAGTCTACAGCCTCACAGCTCAGTAGGGATTAAAGTTGGTTTTTTTTCCCTTTGTCAGCAGGGCTTGGATCTGGATTAGCATCCCAGGACAGTTGTGCTTTGGTCAAGGATATTGTTTAGCTAGATCCATGGAGCAGTTTTCCTCAACCTCTGGTGCACTTTGGGGTAGCCCTGGAAATGTCGGGCAGTTAGAAAACTCTTTTTAAACATGCACAGAAATGGGACACATCCCAAGAGTTAGAGCCTTTTGGAATTAAGGCAGACTATGTCCCAGAAATGGAAGCTCTGGGGTTAAGTCCTTTGGGAGGCAAAGATTGGGTGAAGGGCCTTTACCCTTCAATTGTGGAGTGAAACACATCCACATGTCTCTCTTGAGAGAAGAGGGTTTGAGAGTAAAGTACCTTTGACCAACAGACACATTCTTCCTGCAAGGACTGCTGCTGGATTAGCCACTGTCCCTAGCACTGCAGTGCATCAGAAGAGCCAAGCTGGGTGTCCCTCTAAATGAGTCTCTTGACTCTGTAATAATTTGCTACTGGATTGAGCTGCTTAAAAGCATTTTCCTTCTTAATGCCAGCTGTGGCGATGTTTTATCTTCTAAAAGCTTACTGAGGTGAAGGAGTTTGTAGTATCTTTAAATCTTGCCTGGCTGTGGCTGTTTGAGCTACCTCACAAATCTCATGAGCTGATTTTTGGGTATGCTGTAGCTCTTTGCACATAAAGAATATGTTCTACAGCCCACTTATGGTCTCAGAAGAAATCAGTACTCTGCTCTGAAGCCATGCCAATGGCTGCAACAGTGTACCAACATCTGCTTTAAACTTTGGGGCATGCTGTGTGTGTATAGGTACCTTAGACTAAATGGCTGTGGTGCATTATGGCTGTCCTTCAGCACCTGGCAGCATTTTGCAGAGACTTGTTGGCCTCGCAAGAATGAGAACCCATGAAGCCATGTGGTGTAAAGTGGTGTGCAAGAGGAATGTAGGCAGAGAGAGTCCACCTTTACTTTGAATACCACCTCAAGTATATCCTTAGGCTGTCACAGTGGTGATTTTAATAACTGGATGCTATAGAAAGCATTAGGAGCTTTTTATTCCCCACCTGCAATGGAGAGGCACTGTGCAAACCTAACTGGGCTGAAGAAGGCAGAGCTCTGTTTTGGGGCACAGCAAGCAGGTTGTCTGCCTGGCTCTGCTTCACCCTTCCCTGTGACAGTAGCCATCAGCTGAATAACAGACAAGGGAAGAAGGAAAGTGTCTTTCTTGCATGTCTTTGGAAAGAAGATTTTACCACTGTCAGCCTCTGCTTAGGATGAGACCCTGACATGTGTGCATTCATTCAAGAGGCATGCATGGTGTTTTGGACAGGGGAAGGAGTAAGGGGGTAATATTGCTGGGAAGATGAGGCCTTTTGTTGATCTTGGCTTTCTCCCCTGATGATAAACCTCCCTGGAAGGCAGTAGTGCTGATATTGCCATTTGACAGAATATCAAAGTTTTCCCCTGCTCTGAGCTCATTCTATAACACAGTTTTTCTAATTTTATCAGAATAAAGTGCTTTCTGGATTGAAGTCTACACTTGAGCTGGCCCTGTGCATGGTACTTACCTGGAGCTTTTTTGTCCTGGAGCTTTCCTGAGCAGTATTAACAACCATGCCTTACTCATCTTACACTTCCTTGGATTAAGGTGATCAGTTCTGAAAACATGAGTTATGCTTTGTTTTCCTACATCTAAAAGGTGTAACATACAAGAAAAGTGGGTAGAATTTCAAGCCTTTGTTTAGAATGTGAATCATTATTGCCCAGAATGGCAGCATAAAGATGTCTTATTTTTGTGCTGTCTGACAGATGTGTTTTTCACTAGAGCTTTCCAGTTGATGTATGCAGTGCCATGGGAATGGGTCAGCTACTTGTTACTTGTGCCACTTGTCATTTCTGCTTATACCTTAAGGCAAAATGGGAAGGTTTTCAAATGATGCTGTTCACTAGTTCTTGCTGACTTAAACAGTTTTAAATAACTCACAGCAAATGCCTCTGCCAGGAAACCTTGTTTTTTGGTTCTGTCTAGAACACCCACTATTATAAATGATTGTGTCATAAACATGAGCAATGTTACCTGAGAAAAATCCTGTGATATCAATACCTTTAGACCTGATCAGCAGGTTAATGTGGTCAGCAGACTCTTATTAGCTGTCAGTTGGGCTCATTTCCTATTCCTCTAATGCTATCCAGTTCTGTGTCTCAAATGAAGTATGAAGTTTTCTCTCCCTGTTGTTCAGCTCTTGCTGCATACAGAGATTTCTGTATTCACTTGCAAAGTCCTTTCTGTCAGTTCCCCATAACTTTTTTTAAAAAGTCTTCTCCTGCAGGAGGCTTTCTCATGGGGTATAATTCTTTGTGTGGTTTTTCTATTATGTCCGTCTGGTTTTCAGCTGACTTTGGGTGGAGGAGGGAAGCAGTGCAACTTGGCTATTAGGTATGTGAGAGTAAAACCTGCTGCTCCATCCCTGCCCCAGATCACATGAGTGCAGTGATGCCTGGGTTCAGCTCTCTGGTTACACACACAGCTGCCAAGTCCCTTGTCCTGCACTGTTTGTGCATGATATGGGGAGGAGGACAAAGTGAGCTAATTCACAGCTGAATATTAAAATACCAGGTCTGGTGGGGTCCTGGATATGGACAGCTTTGTTTTCTTCCTCTAGTTTCGTCTGGGTTTGGATAAGGACATGTGCTTATTCAAAGAGATCTGGGACCAAGCCTACCTGAGGTAGCCTGGCCAACTCCAATGTTCTTACTGTGTAGGGAGGCCTGTACCTATTTCTTTAATGGTAGTGATAGATGCTTCAGCCTTGACCAGTGAGTTCCTGGAAGGCAACTTGCAGAGGCCAAAACTTTGCTTGAAAGCTGAAGACTTCCTTATGCTTTGAAAGACCCCCCTCTTCTTGGATAACTGTCTCCTGGGGTTGTGCCGAGAATTGGTAATTACTCCTGAAGGGCATTTGGGAAAATTGAAATTATAACAAAAATCTACTCAACTGAATAACTCTTCTAGCTTAAGTGATTTGCCTCTTGATAACTGTGAGCCAAGGCATTGTATGTGCTGATGAGGTTCAGAATTGTCTCCAAAGCTCCAGTAATGCCATGCTGAGAAAAGGAGGAAGCAATGCAGGGCATGAGGTGCTGGAGCACACCCTGGGTAGAAGATCAGCAAGGAAGGTACCTAATGTTTCTGATCCTGAAGCAATACTTGAGGGACAACTGAAATAGTGCTGCCTGTATTTTCTCGCGATGTATTTGAATGCAGGCAGCCTCTACAGCGGAAGAGGTGTTGTCATTAAAAGCCTGTAAATGCAAAAGTTTTTCAGATAACTGTTTAATACTGCCTCTAAGTACACTTCTGTTAAACAAAAAAGTACCAGAACTTGGGGAGCTTTATTGGCAGGAGACGATAAGGTTGCAGAAGTCTGTGGGACCCCTTGTGAAAGTGTCCGTGCTGCAGACTCATTAAAGATAAATTTTGCTTTGCAGTAAGGCTCAAGCTGTAGAGATCTGTTTACTTGGAAGATGCCAGCAGCAGAACATTTTAATCAAGTTACCAAAGTATCCAGAGAATGTGTGTTTATTTGTAATCTTCTAATATTGCAAGGATCAAGACAGCTTATTACTAACTTTAAAACAAGAGAGTTAAACTGGGTTATTGGGAGATCTGAAGCACATCTCCCAAAGGAATTTAATAATAGAAGACAGCACGGTAGGGTTTTATCTGTTTTTGTTGTTAAATGCAAATGTAAAAATGGTAAGAATGTAAGAAATGAGGAAGCATGTCCACTCTCTGATACTGCTTACTATAGAACAATGAATTTGTCCTAGTCTTAATGCTAAACTCAAACTTGTCTACCCTGCTGGTTAAGTACTATAAGCTTCATATGCCTTTGCTGGCTCTTCAAGTCACTGGAACAACTTCAAATGCTAGTAGCTTATTTTTTTAGTCTTGTCTCTTCTCAAATATGCATTTCAGTCTAAAGAAATATGTATTTTCTTATTCCCACACTTTTGTGGGCTGTACCTTTGATTTTGGTGAACATAAGGAATAGAAAAAGTCTAGTGAAAAGCTCTTTTTATTTATTTTCTTTTTTTGAGAAAGAAACTATGGCCTGATGCTTCTAATGACTGTCCAATTTAATCTCATTTAAGTAGTCATACCCTTTGGGGTATTCGGGGAATATGGCGGGTTAGCAGTAGAAACTAAGTAAACAGTTTTCTTCATTTTTATAAGAGTTAAATTGTTTAAAAGAGCTGTTTCATGGGTTTTTGGCAGATGATGGAAGATGGCATCTTGTCTTGCTGGACAGTGAAAGCAACTGGAGTCTGATTTTTCTCTATAGGTCTTCAATGAGGGTCTGAAGAGCTGGGATGCTGATTATCTGATAAATACTAGGTAGAGGAAAGGGGAGGAATATGCTGTGTTAAGTCTTAGTTTCTCCCTAATGCTTTTCAACTTTGTCTCTAGAAGCTTGATCTTGTATCTTAATGAAATTGCTTCATTGGATTTTAATTGCTTAAATTTAGGGGAAAAGCTGGCAGAAATGAGCAGAGGATAGGAACATGTAACACTGCTGTGGATTGAAGAAGTGAGTGTGCTGGTCCACGAACAACTCCTACCTGTCAGTAATCAAGGTTTCCCCTACAGCAGAGTGTATGTCTGCTCTCCACCCACAAAACTTAGCACAGGGTCTGATTTTTATACTTTATGGAAGCACTTTTGTGGCCCTGGGTGAACCCTGGAGCATTGTCCTGTGTATCTCTAACAGCCTTGGCAAAGACTAGGCAGAGATAACAAGTTTCTAAGCTAAACAAATGCATTGATAGCTGTTATGTCATAACTGCCCCCTGTTTGGGGTTTTAAATTTCAAGAGCAGAGGGGGGATAAGAAATGTAGCTGCTTGTGTATCTGTAGCTGTATTGCTAAGGGAGAGAGGACGATGACTTGCTGTCAGCTCTGCACAGCTTGAGCCCCTTGGTCCGGTCTCCAGTGAAACATGACTAAGGAGCAGAGACCTCAGGTATTAAATTCCCCTAAGCTTCGAGAGAAGAATGACGATCACTGATGCTTGACTTGCTGTCTGGCACTCAGCATGCACTCAGGTATGGTTTAGTTAGCCTTGCCAATAGCTAGTAACCTCTTAAATAAGATGAGCCTGCTAGTGCCAAACCTGTTGTGGGAGAATGGGGGTGAAGGTCTGATATAAGGAGGAAAGATATCTTCATCTTCCCCAAATCTGTCTCCTTTATTCTGATCAGTTCTGTGGATTTTGCTTCCTTTAGATGGTCTCAAAGGTGGTGTAGCCCCCACTCTGCCCTTACCCATACTTTGACAAATATGTTGGATTTTGAGCTAGTATCATATTTCTGTGCATGTGTTTGGAATTGTATAAATAATCTCTCAACTTTTACCTCCTGGGCACATTACAGACAGCTCTCAATATTGATGTGTTCAGTCCCTTCTGTGGAGGTTGCAAGAACCTTTCAAAAGGCTCTAGCACAACTGTTTGAAAACCGAATCTGGTTAGAGCTGTGGGACTATGTTATACAGAGAGAAGCTAAATTACCAAAGCTGGAATTTAGCCAGGACATAGTAGGGTGAACGCCCATTTTTGTGCATGTGTGTCTCTCCAAACGTGCCATTGCATCTTTAATTACAAGGTTAAGACCTCTGTTTTATGACTCATCTGAAAAAAAGCAGCACCTCCAAGTTAATTGCCTGAGCTGGTTGCCTAGGGGACTGTGGCTCATTAGTGACTCAGAGGAAACAGTGCCACCTAATGAAATGCTGCTACCTGCTGAGATACCCCAGCCTTGCCCTTTTCATGTCTTGTCCAAGCAGCGATGAGACCAGTCTCCTGTGAAGGGGTAATGTCAGTCCAGGCAATGCTGCAATTAGAAGGTATTTCTGATGAAGAAAGACTGAATTTATGTCCATGGGGCATTATCTAAACTGTAGGAATGGTTGTGGATTCAGTTATAGTAAAAGCAAAGGGTGTCCTATTTTGCCTAGCAAGGGATGAACCTGTTGCTTTAGGCTTCCTCTGAATCTGTGATAGACATGAGAAATTAATATACCATCCTACGTGGGAATGCTGACCTCTGCTATTCCTTAGGTAATCCTCCTACCTAGGCTATTTTCTTTGTTTTGCTGAAATGCGTGAATGCAATCATTACACAATAAGAGCCTTTTTTTTTTAAAAAAAAAAAAAAAAAAAAAAAAAAAAACACCCTTCCCTTGATCATGAACATACTAATCAGCCTGGATGGATCTTCTCCTTCCCTTCCAGGTGGAGGGAAACAATTGGCCCGTGTAACCGGTGTCCCTTGGCCACGATGGGTTTGTTTCTCCAACCCATTGTTCTGGGATGAACTTGGAACATTATGTTTCTGTCTCAGACTAGACACTTGAATTGCCCTGACTTGTGTTTTTATTTCAAATGGTCACTAGGGTGTCTCTCCAGGAACCTGTGTCTGCATTGAGCTGGCGCAAGCTCCTAGCCCTGTTCTAGCTGAGGGCTAAAAGTTGGGGAATGGAGCTAGTGCCAGAGTCGTATCCTTCATCTGTCTGGCACGCAAAGTCTCCTGATGGACCAGAGTGAATTATGATGCTTGGAAGTACGGCATGAAAAAGGCCCATAACCTGTAAGCCAAGGAAGTTATGGGGTAGAGAAAGGATCTTTGGGGAACTTGCTTTCTCATACCTCAAAAGCAGGAAGCCTAATCTGTAGAACAATAAAGCAGGCAAAACCTCTTTCCTTGTTGGCCCAAATTCATCCCAGACTTGCGTAGGTAATACTTGATTACCCTGCTGAAGTGGGGAAAGACAGTAAACTTATTTCTTTCTGATTGCATTTTGGCTGGGAAGAAACACACAAACGCAGCATCTGGTAGCTGTTTTCCCAGGGACTGTCTAGGTGACTCTGCTGAGGGCTGGAAGGAGAGCTCTTAACTACCCATATAATGCAGCATCTAGCTGCAAAGAGATGTTGGTCCATACAATCTGACTAGTCCAATACTTTCAGTACTAAAACACAATACTCTAGAACTGGGTACCAGGTTTTGGTCCTGCCTGGAATAGATATGTGTGCTCCTATGTTGTTTGAACACCCCTTTGTCTGCAGTGTAAAGCTTTATCAGTAATGATGGTAGAAGTGGATGCTTAAGAAACAAGATGTCTCCTGCAGTGAAGCAAGAGGACTTAGTCCTGGTGCTGCAGTGTTTGCAAGCTCAGTTGTGGTCGGCAAGGCATCCTTTTTCACTTCCTTATGAGACCCTGTTGGTGCAGATGGTGCGTGTTTGCTGCTGGACCCCAGCTCAGGAAGCTGGCAGAGGAAGGCTGAAGTGTTCTTGTGCTTATCTGCAAGTGCCAAGCATTGGTATGGGGATATCCTAATGATTAGAAGCAGCAGAATGGGATGTGAAATTTAGTTTGCCTCTAAATCAAGAGTTGTTGCTTTCCAAATTAAACTGGTTCAGTTTGTCCAAGCATAAGATACAACCTGGATTTCATTATGGCTTCTATTAAAAAGCAGTGTCTCAAAAGCCTAGCCTCTATTAGTATTTGTATGTAACATTTCTTAATATTTGTCAGATCTCGTCCTGATCTTCAATCTTGCTGTTTTGTGGTCTCAGCACTGGATGCTTGAGATGGTTTAACTTTTTTCAGACAGTGGTTGTGACTGTATAAGATTCTGGTAAATGCAGAGGTCAATAAACAAAAGGTTAAAGTTGCCACACTCGGAAAAATCCCTGATGCCTGTGTACTTTGGGGCCGGCTTTCTGCTACATTGGATGCTTACAATGAGTTTAGCAGTAAGGTGAAAACATCCAGCATTGACTCATGCTTCCTCTTTCTGTCTTTTCAGAGTCTCCGCCAGCAGCCATGTCAAGAAATGGATACTTCTTTGAAGAGAGTGGCAAGTATTATTTGACTTATTTGTGCATTGTATCTCCTTACAGAGGATGAGCTGGGCTACAGGGTTAGCTGAGAACTTGAAGCAAGTGATATGAGAGCCATTTCGTTTAAATAGCACCTGAACACGGGGTTGAGTGATAGTTGTGTAATCTAGCACTGGGAGCAGAATGCATTTTTAAATTCTGTAGATGTTCTAGATATTCAAATCAGTAAGTAATCCTCTTCATGTTGCCAGCAGTGACTGTCCTGGGTGGTTCCTTGTTTTTCACATTCTTTCAGGATGTTTTCCTGCTGTGCAGACTGGTAGCTGTTCTGTTTTTCTTTTCTGGAACTGAGACTATGTGTAGGTGTTAGATTCCTCTCACGGTTGTCTTGCCAAGAGCATTGGGCAAATGTTGGATGGCTTCAGTAAATGCATTCTACAGTCCAAAGTGCTCTCAAGGATTTCCCTTTGCAAAAAGGTTCAGCTGTGGTCTCTGGAAACCTGTCACATCTGCTTCAACAGAGTTGGCTGAGCTGTTACAGATATCTTGCTGATAAAGGTCAGAAGTATATGCCTGAAGTGTAGCAGAATCCCAATTCTTCATCTTTGAGAGAAAAATCATGTGCAGGAGGTTTAGTGAGACACAACACTGATCCCAATTCAAGACTAACTTCATGATGTTTTCCCTTGCCCTTGGAAAGGTGCATAGGACTAAAATGCTTCATTTACCTAGGCTTGCAGATGCTGGTAGTTAGTGATGGCCTTTTTTGTTCCAGGGGCTAAGCCACCTGGGAAGGGGAAGTTAATATACACCAAATACAGCTGCATAAGATCTAGCATTACTCCTGACAGGGCTTCTGGCAATGGCTCACTTGCCTTCCCTAAAGCACTATATAGAGTCAATTCTGAGGACTGAAAGAATGAAACTGGAAGCAAAAACTCAGCTTTAGTAAGCTGTCTTTTCCAAACCCTGGATTTGGGCTCAAAAGAGCAGGGAAGAAAGGGCCTAATCTCAGGAAGGCTTCATTTCCCTACTGTTTGCAAGCTTTCCAAGGACATGTTACCTGCTTTGTCCTTAGCCTTTCTGCCAGAGGTAATGTTAGTGTAGGTGTCTGTCCTAGTACAATAAGTTGGAAAGGGTTTGTATTCCTCCTTCCAGTGCAGCTGCCTTTAGCACATCAACTGTTTTGAGTATTCTTCTAGGTGGCTTAAGTGACTGGACACCTGGATGTTTTGGGGTACATAGTTGCAATTGTGGCAGTCCCTGTAAAAGCTTTACTGTTTGTTATAGTGTGGTGGGTTTTTTTAACACTAACTCTATGGAAGAGTATGGCTTTTTTCTCCTGTTGTACCACTGTCCTTCAGCGGAAGGAGGGAAGGTTGTTTAACTTCCTGAAGTCTGCACACAATATAAACACCAATTGTAATCAAAAATATGGTGGATTCCTTTTGTCTCTACTGTAACTGCTATTCCTCAGAGCCATCCAGTTATATAAACTCACTTTTTAAAAATTCAGTTGGTGATAGGTGATGAGTCACTTTTTATTACCTGATATATGTATTTTTTTCCTTCTCTCAGACTTTAGGAATGGCACATCTAGGGAGTTTCCAAGATGCATGTTCACATTGCCCTGCAAGGCATTTCTTTGGCTCTTTATGTATAGGAGTCCTGAGGGCTTGCCCAAAACTACAATAAGAAGTTACCTTTTCACGTGGTTTCAAAATGAGTGCTTTTGAAACAGCTGTAATCATTAAGCTGTTTCTTGGCAGCATGAACTCTGCTATGATCAGCTGATTCAGTAGAGATGCCAATAGATGCTCTTGCCCCACCTTTAAAACTAAAAGAATGTCAAGCACATTTTCTAGGCTGTAAAACAGCAACTCTTGTTCAGTTCCCCTTAGTATTTGTGTTGTTTTTTTTTTTTTTTTTTTCCCCTCTTGATAGAGAAATTGTTTCTCATACAACTGCTCTTATGTAGTCAAATGTTTTTCTTATCTGGTCCTGAAGTCTCACGCATATGGTTTTCTGCAGCATTAGTAATTAGGATGCTTTTTCATTAAATGTGGTGCTCTGCTCTACAAGCTGTCTCTGCCAGCTAACTTTCTTACCCTTGGGCTCTCGAGCAGCCACAGCAAGGTTAAAACTTAAAGCTGGAACTTCTGTTTTGACTAAAAGTGAAGTCATTACTGCAGCACCAAAGCAGTTTTTAGTTTAAATAAAAAAAAAATTAAAAACCCCCTGGATATTTATTATTTGTAAGAACTTACTGAAGTGCATAACTTCTAGCTCCTGCTAAAATGCAGCACCAAAGCAGTTTTTAGTTTAAAAAAAAAAATTAAAAACACCTCCTGGATATTTATTATTTGTCAGAACTTACTGAAGTGCGTAACTTCTAGCTCCTGCTAAAACAGGAGCTGAAGAAAGCCTGAGTAGGAT
>NW_010578145.1:606433-635842 GCF_000705375.1 Tinamus guttatus | reverse complement strand
CTTGGAGGAATATTTAATTTTGTGGTCTTTAACTAATGTTGGTTTTGACTGTATATGAAGATTACAGACCCACAGCAGCATGGCAGGTCTTAAAAAATTGTTTTCATTCCTTCTTTACAGAAAATATATTTATTTATGGACTGACATAGACCATATGGATTAAGAAAATTCAGAGAAAACTACCTTTACTTTTCTGCATCTTCATTTCACACTTTCAATATGATCTTGACAGGAAAACCATGTAGTCCTTGCCTCATTCCTCACATCTGTAGGTCCAAGAGGTGGCATTCAGAGAAAAAAACACATATATGATGAGGTGCTACAACAGACCAGTAACGGATAATAGGGCTCTGCTCTCAGTGAGCAGGGTTTTTTTTGAGAGAAATATAAGAGAAGTCTGGCACACATCAAAAGGCAATATCTCCATATCTCTGAAAGGCTTTATTTAGCAGATTATCTCTCTGAGTTACGTTGCTGTCATGTAGCAGAGTACCACCTGGAATTTCTATAGGATTTGAGAGTTTGCAGCCTTTAAGCAATTAGAATTAAAAAAAAAAGAGAAAATCCATCAAAAAGAAGTTTTCACAACTCTTTCTCATTTGGTATGTAAATTTCTAACAAATTATTCAAATAATATTACTTATCAAATAATATTAAATCAAAGAATATCTAATTTATAATCTTACTTATCTATAAAATAAAACTGTTCGGAGATCTCTTCCCCTCACCCTTCCTTGCTCTCTAATTAGAGTGCAATTAGATACAGAAGAGCTACTAATACTTTCGAGGTGGAACTAAGGAAACTGCCATCTTTGGTCAGACTAACGGTTCTGTTAGTCCAGTGATGTTTCAGATAATGACCAGTGCCACCACCTTAGCACAAGGCACCTGAAGGAGGCAACCACCAGAAAATGCACAGCTATTCAAGGCAGTTATGGGAATGGGAAAGAAAGAAAAGGGGTGAAAAGCATCACTGTTGATCCCTTCCAGCACCAAGAACACTTCAATAGCCCAAGTCCTTCTCTAAGGTGAAGGCAACAATTCGAAAGTGTTGGTTGAAATGAGGCATTTTTGTGCTCTCAGGTCAGCCTGATGCCTTACATAAGCATTATACCCAGGCACTAACATAGTTTATGTCATTAATAATTATAAACACCTTGACTAATCTGTGGAAAATCCATTCTTAAGATCAACTAATTCAAATTTAAACAGGTCTCGCATGGCTGAAGAGATTTCTTTATAAAACAAAACTTATAAAACAAATTGTTCAAATCTGCAAGGAAGGGGGAAAAGAATTTTAAGTAGTAAATTTTAAGAATTTTAACTGGTAAATTAATATCCCATAGCAAAACAGTTGGGCAAAATCTGTCTTCCTAGCTTTTATTTCCTTGAAAGAAAATGAGAATTGTATTATTTCCATTTGTGTTCCCAAATTTATTCCCGGTCTAAGATCTTCTGTTCTTAGATCCCTTGTACATCAAAATTCATAGCTATGCCTTTTGAAAGATGAAATTTTAACATAGAAATAATCAAAATATTTCTTTTCAGTTATTCCTGTAAGCACTGCATTATTCCCCTGGGGAAACTTTACAGGAGAAAGAATTCTACCTGCTTACGGTAGGCATTAGAGTGGGAATGATGCTTCTCGCTGCTTGTTTGCATTGACTGAGCACACATCAGACCAGTGCATTTGGCAGCTCTTTTGTAGCTTGAAAACACAAGTCAAACAGTGGGGTGAAAACATCTCACAACAACTAATCCTGAGAAATATGTGGTTTGTTGGTTTGCAAGCTAGGAAGGGACATCACACACACAGACATGTATACTTTTGTTTAATGCATCAGTTCTACATAGTAAGAAAAACTACATTCCTCTCCATAAAATATACACAAGAAAGTATTTAAAGATGTTGAAATTCAAAGCCATAACCATCTGCTCATCACAAACATCTGTTGCTTCAAAGAAAAGGCCTATATGAAAGGTTCAGAGAGCTCCAGAGCTCAAAAGATGCATTTGCCAAGAGACTAATGGAACACATGAATATACATAAATCCCCCAAATATAACAATCTGTTATTTTTTCTCTGGAGTACAGTTACACCAGCTAGGTATGTGAAAGCTGAGTTGCAAACCAAAAAATAGAGTTACCTCACTTCTTACCCATCTCTATATTGAAAATGAAACATTTTGTCACTCGCTGAACACTCATAAAAAACAATGTTTTCTTCCTCCTTTAGCAGAAAAGTCTGTATTTTCTGTCTTTCACACTGATCTCCTATGTCATTCAATATCTCCTACCAATGCACCTTCAAAATATGATTGTTTTCACCCAGCAAACTTCTTCATACAGAGCCTTCCCATCCTCATTCAGGGAGGTTATGTGCCACCTTCGTCTAAGTTGTGCTTATTAACTTCCTCTCTGTTACGGCACCCAGTGTCTGATTGCTCAACTGTAGTCAAAAAGACCTTTCCATTGACTGCAGTGAATAAGGGCTGTCTCCTGTAGAGGACAGTGCCCCTTTTGCCTCATGACCCTAGTGTTTCTAACAACCCACCAAAGCTCAAGCAAGCTGAGGCGTGACTGTTCCCCAGGGCACCTGAACAACAGGCCACTGAGGCGACACACCGGTGACAAATAAAACTGGTGCCGCTCTGTGGGTTTGTGCCTGGCCCAAAGCCAGAGGGATTAGGTACTTTTGGGAAGACTGCAAGGAATGAGCATGGGCTTATAGCTGTTTGAATGGGAAGATACCAGAAACACTGAGGAGAGGCGGATGAGCCTGTTACATTTCTGTCACAGGACAACCTCTACCCTGGTCGTGGAGATACTTGAGCTTTCTGGCACAGCAGCCAGTTTTCATTCACTTATCACACTATCTGCATATGGGTAGTCATCAAAAGGACAGAGATGGCCCCTAAATTAGCAAGAAAAATTTGCCTCTCTGTATAGGTGTCAATAGATATGTAAACCGAAAAAAAAGCAAGAAGGGACAGCATTCATGATTTTAAGCTTCATTGTGAAGATCTAAGAAAGTTGAATTCATCCCTGTTTTAAACCCAAATGACTATATAAAACATGATCAATGTGAATATGAGCATTATCAGTGAGATTATTTTTTATAAAGCAGTCAAAATGTGTTTTTTTGTGTCATTTAATATTCATGCTCACTATGTAATCTGTGACCTCCCAAGCCTTATTATAAAGACATATAAATTCCCACAAGACCCCAAGTTCAGCATGGTTCACAAAACATTTTTGGTCTTAACTAATGCTGTTCTATAAACTTTCTTTCTTCTCACTGTTTTACTTTGCACAGGTTTTGCATTTTTCTGACAGCTTTATATTATCTTTGAAATAGCAATAACAAGAAACTAAAGAAGTCAGACGGTTCTCCATGCCACAGATCACAAACAGAGAACAGAAAGTGTCAGTGATCGTAAAAGTAAGGAGAGCCCAACCGACTCGCATGCAGATCCTGCTCCTCACTACTCACAAGTAAAGCACTTCAGGAAATTTAAGTTCTTTATTTATTGCTCCTGCATACATGCATTATTCAAAACAACACAGTGCAATAAAAGCAGCATTACTAGTATTAGGAAACCCATCCGAAATCTAGATTATCTAAGTTTCTTTACAAGGCAAGAGAATACATAAAGTTTGCTTCAGCAAAATAAAGCCCTTTACTTACATGGTTTGCAAGAGCTTCCAGCAGCTGGAGTCTCTGAATTACAGTGCATGAAGATACTGTGCTTTCCTGAAAGCCCCCTAACTTTGGCACTGAAGATGACACATAACTCTCTGGTGCTTCAGATTGATAAGTTATTTCCTGATTTCCCTTTCAAGGTATTCTAACACACTCCGTTATCAGTGGTGCACACTGACAGCAGAATGCAAAGCAGAAAGCACAGCAGTCGGGACTGAGGAAAGAGTTCCCTCTTAGATGAATCCAGAAAAAAAAAAGAGTCCTTGACCTCGACGACTAGAATAAATCTACTGTATCTGTTGGCTCTTTTTTGAATGCATACTTGAGCAGTAACATAAGAGCAAGCGCTCTGTGCACAGGAACTGTGGCATGTCATGTTGCGTACGGGTAGGGTATGGAACAGCGCTTCTGACAGAGACACAATAACATAAAACTGTGATGCATGTTTTCATTTTCAGCCTTTATTTGGTTCACATGTTTAAAAATAAAACAAAGATGACAGGCTGCTCTATGCCATTTCACAATTCCCAAGTGGCAGCTTTTTCTGTTCTGTCCCCTCTACTTAGTTTCATTATGTTCCAAATTAGGTCACTGTTGACTTTCTATTTCAACCCTCGATTTTCTGAGTATTTCTGTATTCCAGGCAGGAAATGTAACCCAGGATGAATTTTAGCATTTATGACATCATAAATATACTGAAATGAAGCAAAATCTTTTTTTTTCAGATTTTTTTTCTCCTTAAAAAAAAATGTTTACTTCATTCTCTCTCTCTCCTGTGGTTCACTTAAACTTGTTAAAGCGGTCATAAAACAGTAAGCCTTTGAAGCATAACTGTTGGAGCAAGTACTCCATCAGTAGAACAAATAGGGAACTATATATATTTGAAAAGCAAGATAATGATGTAGATTAAAATAGGTAAATATAAGGTTTCAGCAAAAAAGAAGCTCCCTGCTGCATTGTAAAATTCAAAATTTACAAATAAAAAAAGAAACCCCATCATTTTAAACATTAGTCATTCAATTCCCAGACAGTGAGAACAGAGGATTTTATGAGGAACATTAAAAAAATCAGTATTGTAAGGATAATAAAAGAAGTAGCAAAAAGATAAAAAAGACAGAAACTCTATGTCCTCACTCATTCTGCTGTATTCAGCTGCAAAAGACGGGAAAAGGGAAATGAACTTAGAGTCTAAAGCCAAGTTTTAAAATATTGTAAGTGCAATTATTCTAAGTGCAAAATTCCTGCATTTCTAAAATATAAAGACAAAAAATACTCAAGCTTTTAAGAAGAATTTCTAACTTGAGAAATTCTAGTTTTAATGAAAAAAAAGATGTAATGATGTCTTTTATCTGGCACATAAAGTATTCTCTTTGCGTGGTAATGGACTTGAACAATCTCCTACATATTTTAAATTTCTGGTGTCAGACGCTTCAGGCTTTTTTTGTTGTTTCTTCTTTTGCAAACTTTATTGAAGACACTAAAACACATGTACCACTTCAAAGTTGTTTATTGGTAATTAAATTTCTTTTCCCCATTGTAGGGGACTAGTAGCAACGATGTATTGTGTTGAATGAGAGAAGTCTCAGTTTCAATTTAGTTTCCTTTTATGTCCATGTCTTTCATCAATACGGAAACTTTGTCTACAATAAACTCATTTAACTCTTTTCAGCTCTTACAGCTGCTTTCACCTCCCCCCGCCCCCAACTTTTTCAAAACCTTAGGTACTCTCAGCCAGTAAATATGTATATGATGAGTTTCCAATTGTTAGGCTATTGCTTTTTTTATTTACTTCTGGTTAAAATTCACGCTCGGAGGTTTGGCAGTGCCTGCAGCCCAGGCGATGCAGTGTCTGCTGGAGCAGCTCTCCTCAGGTGGGAGCTGCCAGGCCGGTCGGCCCGTGTGGGGACGGGAGCTGTGCGGACGTTCGCAGGCCCTGCACCAGCTCCCCGGCCGTGCAGCGACAGGGCAGCTACACTTCATTAGGCGGCATGGCCCCCTCACAGCCTCAGCTCGTGCTGCTGTTGGTCACAGGGACGTGAGCTCCCTTTTCTGCCGCCTCTGGCTTCCTGAGCTCCCTCCTGAGCCCTGTGCGCTGCCTTCGCTGCTCCGCTTGGAGAAGCTACATTCACACGCACGGGTGTTATGTTCCCACGTACTCTGACGATTAATCTATATTTTTCAGGAGTAAGTAAGTTAAATGTTTCCAGGCTTTCCGTGGGCTTGCACAGCCTTGTTTAAAATGCCATCCTTGTCTCATGGCACTGTCTCCAAAATCCAACCTTCCTGTTGCCAGAGAGCCAGCTCTTTTTTGCTGCAGTTCCGCATACCTGCAATAGCTGCCATCAGCTACCCTGGCAGAGCAGCTTTCCTTACTAAGCCATTGCCAAGCACCCCTCTTCTCTTTTTAGAAAATAACTGTGATTTTTTCTTATCATTTCATTTTATGATATGGAGGCCTTGCGGCATGGGCAGTGCTGGGCACATGGGGCTACTTGTGTACACCCAGGTGTCCGAGGCTGCCTGCGAATGCAGTGTCCTGGGAGCCGTTCAGCTTTCTGTCCAGAGCTACGAAAGACTAAACTTCCAAAACTGTGTGGGAGCTAATAGCAAGAGTCAATCCCTGGGCTAGCACTGACCTCCTCCGGTTTCTAGACAAGCAGGACCTACGCTCAGTTCTGAGGACCAAGCTTTATTTCCATCACGATAGGGTGGGCATCCAAAACACCCGAGCACCGCCTAATTACCCCAGGCACGAGTTGGCGACTCCCCAGGGCACTGGGGAGGGTGGCACAGGGCAGTGTGCGGTGTGGAGGATGGCACAAGGTGGCGAGCGACCCGGGCTGCGCGCGCGGCCCCAGGCCCCGAGGCCGCCTCAGGCGCGCACGGCTGTGTACGCCAGGCGCCTCGGAGCGCTGCCTTTTCCTGCGGTGAGGCACGGCCCGGCCTCACCGCTGACGGCAGCAGCGGTGGCTGCGTGCTGCTCAGACACTGAAAACATCATCTGTTTCGCGGAGGATTGTATATGCATTCCCGAGCATGTCAGGATTTATTTAGGAGTTAGGAAAACAGGTCACAAACCAGGGGTCACAGTTAAAACTGCAGTTGTGAATGTGGAAATGGAAGCTTGGCCAAGACCCCAGAAGCTGTAATTACACAGAAATGAATGAGACCTGTTGCGTGAAGCAGTATCATGAGGTGCCAAATGAAGCATTTTGAAGCCTAGTTTTCTCTTAGAAATGTAGACCGTTACATGCCAGTTAAAGTCTTGCTTTTCTCATTTACCTTTCAAATGTTCTTCAACAGATTGGGAAGGCTCTGCTTCAGTAGGCTCAGGAGTACTGCTTTACCGGTGCCTCACAGGGTACTGCCACATACTAGCAGGGGAGACCGAACCAGAGTTCTATTTTGTTATTCCAAAATAAAAATATTCAGAAGTTTTCTTCCAGCAAAACTTTCAAATACTGCAGTTTTTCATATAACTGAAGATAATAATGTCCTCTGAATACTATTTTTAAACTAGAGAAACTCTGTTTTCTAGCCAGCTCCTCTTGCAAGGCTATTATATACACACTTATATCTATATACTGTATTATATGTCTATATGTATATGCACAACATGTACAGGGCATATATCACAGTGTATAACATAACATACACTGATCATATACCATTGTCTCGTTCCTCTGAGACCCTGAAAAATCCAAATCTGAAACATAAATACCACTTTGTCCGATATGATGCAGTACCTTAAACTATGATGCAGTGTCTTAAACTGATTTGCTGCACTTTAAAAAATGTGGGCACCCCAGAGGTATACCTATCAGCAGTTGTATTACCAATGTCAGGTCACTAGACTTTTGCAAAGCCCACATCTGATTGCTCGGGGCAAATGGGGTGATGCAACGTGCTCATTATCAACAGGAACTACCAAGTCCAGTTTCACTGTTGTGCTTAAGGGCCAAAACAACTGAAACACTGGTTCCATGGCAGCGTACATGACATGGCAAGTAAATATGTGAAGATATTTATGTGAAATATGCTGAAGAGCATATTTCTCAATATAGTAACTTTTTATTACTTTTAGATAATTCAGATTCATCTGGAGATGAATACCATTGATTCAGAGAGTCACACTGGTTCCGTGGAGGCACAGTGCTGTCTAAATGTATTTACACTGCTTCTAGGCTCTCCCTGGGGCCCCAGTTTGCTTTTAGTGTAGACACTGAGCTGCACTGAGTCAGTTCAGAGCACAGGACTGAGGAATATAGGTGGTTAGGTTGGTCTGCAAGCCTGGGTCCAATGAATTTGCCGCTGTTCCAGAGCAAAAGAGCTCACACAGCCCCCCACTGACCTCAGGTAGCAGCTCTCTCTTCAGTGCATGCCATAGTGTCCATATTATTCAGGGTTTCCAATTGCAAGCAGCAGAGTTGACCTCCCAGAGAGCAAGGACCTGACTGTATATCTGGTTATGATTCAGAGGCAGATTTGCACACCTTATTGCAGGCAATTACAAAGTGTTGATTAATGCAGATCATCCAATCAATTTGAATATTCTTCTATGGCCTGGGATCCAAAAGATAATACCCATTTTGCAGATGAAGATCTAGGGCGCAGGTGGGACATTATTTGCCAGAGATCGCATGGTCTGTGCAGAGCAGGAAACTGAAGATACATCTCTCAGGGGTAGCATCCTAACTACTGGCTTCTCCCATCCCCTCTGTAAGTCTTCCATAGACTTAGGGGGCTGAAAGTCCCCCTAATATTACTGATCATTTTCTGAGTAAAAGGGCAAAATAAGGCAACACTCCTCAGATGCTAACTATATAATGGCTTCCAGTGCTGAACCTGAAAATGGGGGCAAATTAAGAAGTGGTAATGCTGCTGCTGTTGTACATGTGGTGGGCAGCTGTACTACAGATCATCAAATGAACGATCTCCTTAAAACATAGTCCTTCTAACAAACAGCAATGGAATCCAAATTAGTACAAGCTGCGTTTTGGAAACCAGGATTTCCAAGGTCCCCATGATCACCACTAGCTGTCAGTGCAAATTCATATTATAATGATCAAAAACTTAATGAAGGTGAGTATTGCTGTAACTTGTTTAAATTGCAGGCCTGCAAAAATATACTTAAGACATCTGGAATCTATTTTTGTTTTGAAATTCAATTCATATATATAGAGAGCTTTCGGAGAATTGAAAGACAAATATTTTTGTCTCGAAAGACAAAAACTAAAATGAAAACCTTGAAATAAAGAAACGCCCTCTATGTATGATTCTCCTACTTCAAACTCATTTAGCTTGTCGTGAGTAAAATTGTTTTATGCAGAGTCCCAACAGCATATATATAAGTATCATGTAGCTACACAACTATATATTATATCTGAAAGCAAAACAAACTATAATATAGCATGGATCACAGATCTATGTTAGATGCATTTTTTTTCTGCCAGTCAGTTTTTTCACATCCCATGTGTGGATGTCCCATGTGTGTCCCATGTGGATGTCTACAAGCCATGAACACCGGTGCTGCCCAAACTTGCCAGGCCAGCAAACTCAGGACCTTGGCTATATCTCACTTAAAGTGAGGCACTAATGGTGCTTGCTCACATGATCACAGCTAATACGAACTAATGAATAATGGGCAAGAATTCTGGACCTGCAAATTCCCAGTGAGGCTTTAAATTTAAATTTGAACACATTAGGAAGAACTCTGACAGCTCTTTTTAAACCCGTAGTGCATACTGACCACATCTTCAGATGATATAAATTGGTACAGCTGCATTGACTATAAAAGAGGCATAATTAATTCATACCAGCTGAATTTCTGGCCCCAAAATGCACAGGAGCTTGTAGGTCCCCTTTCTGATCATGTGGGCGCCGCTGATAGATGACTCAGAACCTGAGAGCTACCAGGGCTCTATACTCACATCTAGCTCACACTTTGGGTCTTTACCAGACCCCATGGGGACTGAACATTTGTTTTTGAATGCTTTACTGAGCTGTGTAATTTACGAACATCAGCAGCACACGCCATCATAAGCAAATCTCAACTGTGGATATGAATGTCCTGAACCTATACTTAAGGGTTGTGTGATTTTCCATTCAAGGGTCAGAAAGGATTCTTTAACAAGCTGCTTTGCCTCTTAGAGGTCAGAAAACAGGGATGAAGTCTGCAAATGCTTTAAGGCAAGTACATTCTCATTCTCCCAGTGTGGGGTGTATCTTCACTTAAGCAGCATTTACTGCTACTTCATCAGAGGTAGGAATGCAAAATAGCTGCCCTGGGAATTAGAAAACACTTTCTATGCCAGTAGTTTGTGTCACTTGCTCATCAAGAACCTTGTGTGCATGAACAACCTACTTTCACTATGATGGCAAAACATTTTATTATAATATTTTATAACAGATTAAGAAAATGGTCCTGTTTGCAACAGATTAAATTCCATGCAAGTTAAATCTACAGCATTTCCTTCTCCATAACCTTGAAAATGACCAGCCAGAAACAAAAAACAGTCCCCCAGCACACTGGGTTCAAGACTGTATCTGGAAATTTAAAACAGCTTTCCTCCTTAAAATTCAGTCTTATCATCAGGTCCAGAGGAAGGTTCAGGCTATTTCAGACCAAGCAATTTGTCAAAGACAAATGTTCCCTTATTGCAATGACTTGCAGCTAGTCTCCTTCAAGTATGTGAGATTCTAACATAAAGATATCCCTGATGATAATCTCAGGAACATAGCATAAGGAAAGGGACATAATAATAATAAACCAGGCAGATCAGAAGTCACCTAATGAATATATCAACATCTGAAGCTTAGCTTCGTTTGCAGCAGGTAAAGGTTTCCATCCCTGGTACAAAGTAAAGGCATGTGGCTATCTTCAGGCCGGAGAAGGCTTCAAAACTGAAAAGCAGACTGCAGCTTTGCAGAATATCCTCGCACCGGTGCAATCAGTACATGTTACTTAAAGCTGCTTGAATGAAAAAAAAAAAAAAAAAAACTTGCCTGATTGATTTTCAAAATTATATTTTTGGTTTAATCCAAGAAAAAAAAAAAAGAATTGTTTTGGTTCATCTCAAGCGCAAGATTATTCCAATTGTCTTCATTTTTCTTCTCATGCTAACTGTTTCCCCAGATCTCTTTATGGATATTGTCCATGGAAGGGAAGGGAGCACAGTCACAGCAGCAGAGTGCAAAGAGCTCATATTCCTACTCTTAGCTCTGCAGTTGACCTGACCCTGATCCATTTTTGCTTCTGTTTTGCTTCTTTTCTATCTCCCTCTTTCCTTTATCCTACATGACATCCTGGCCTGATGTGAAGTCCTATACATTTCTGACACATTGCCTAATCCTCCCTCTTAATAGAATTAATCAGGGAAAAAAGTTACCTAACCGCCCCTGACTCCTGGAGATGCCGCTCACAGCAGCTGCTGGGACTCAAAGAGGTTGCTGAGAAGAGACACATTGGTCAGCAGGACATAAAACACTTGCAGTTTTTGTCACTTTTCGCAGAGCTCTCAGGCCAGCAGTTCCTATATTCTGCCATTCTTCAAAAAATAGCTCACTTCACTTGTGTGGCTCCAGCGTCTTTGAAGGAGATCTTTTTAAGCCTGCTTGCATAATTCTTGTTTCAGTGCTGCCTGTGCATGATGGACATGCTGTGGGTAGGTGCTAAGCTTCTTGGACAAGAGCCTATCTTTATGAGTAACGACACAAGCTTTAAGCAGCAGGAGCCAATGGTCTGGGAGAGGTGTCAGCTGAAGGAAGGTATATGGCTTGTTCACAGGCAGCTGGACCACCGAGTACGTGAGCATGCAGAAACACTGGAGCGCTGATGTGAGTTAGCTGAGGCCTCCAACACTGCCACAAAGCAGATAACTCCAGTATTTTCTCAGTCCCCATCAGCCTCATTTGAAATTCCTTGAAAATCAGGCTCCTTCTCATTTAATTCCTCCAACCATTTCACCATGTGAAGCAAAGCCTATTTCTATTAAGCTTGTCAGACCAGCTCTGCTGGAGATCTTGGCTGAGCACTAGAGCTGCAGCTGGCAGGAGCAGTTGCTCTGCTTTGGTCTCGTCCGGGCACGGTGCTTTGCTTTGCTTTAGCTGTTTGCTTGCAAACGGCCAATGATGAAATCATGTTTTCAAAGGTGAGACAGGTTGGCCCTTGGAGTCACAACCATGGGCCGTCTTTGGCACTCGTGTGACAGGGGGCTGCAACGTCTGTACATGACTAGAGTTCTGAAGGCCTAAATAGATAAATATTGTACTTGCTGATTAAAGAGAGCACTGCCAGCCACTTTTGGTCAGCGTAACAGGAAAATGTGTCATTACCTCAAGTTTAAAGATGTTAGACATTGTTTAGTGATTCCAAGGACTTACAAAAAATTACAGGGAGGAAGAACTGGTAACAGTATCTGACACACATTTGCTTCATTCACGGACAAATTAACATTAATTATCCAATTTATAGAACAGTTTCAAGTGGAAGGGCCCCCTCTCACCCCCCACTGCTGCATATTTGGGGGATTAAGTTGTTTGTTTTCAGTGATAAATTAGAAACATCTGCTTCCGCTGACATGGTGGAAAGAAGGCACGTACAGCAAGCTTGCTGGGCAAGCTGCTCTAGCGCGCACAGGGGTTCTGGTACCGGCATGCTGGCACAGAGTCCTGCTGCTTTCTGAACATGCTGTTAGGCAGGATTAGGCCATTGTGGTATTGGGGTTCAGTGGAGGAACCACATGGCTTTTCTCAAGCTCTGCTTAGACTCGTTTCTGAAGGAGGTCAGAGGAGCAGTGAACATTTTGAACAGTGTGCATTAGGCAGATCCTGCCTTTTAAGGGTATCTTGGCAGTTCTTCTGTGCAAGCAAAACTGTTTCTGTTATGGGATCATCTAGTCTTAATTTCAAAGAATCCAAACCTTGTTCCAGAATAACCACAGAGGTCATTCAAACATGAGAAACAATGGCAGTAAGTGTACGCAGAAAGCACAGTCCGGCTCTGTCTTCTAATGAAGAAAATGGTACTAATTTAGGGAACTAACATGTTTTACAACCCTGGCATGTCTCTGGAGAGGTGATACAACTTCCTGGTTGTTGACTTGGACTGAAAGCGGCCAAGAGATACACCATGTCAAATTCACTTCACACGTGCCTTCACCTCATGCGGAAGGTATGAAAAAAACCCTCCTTTTTGTGAGCCATTATTTGTAGAAGTGGAAAGTTGGGACTAAACCCTGCCAGATGCTGCAATCCAAATACAACCTGGGCATCTGTGGAGCTGCACCCACGATGAACCCTGTACTGACATCACCTTACGTAACCCTGCTGGAGAGCAGTGCAAGGCTTGTTTTGACTTAAGTGTGGCCTGGATTTCATTGCAGAGTTTTAATGTGTGCCCTAGTAGGCTACAGCAACAGACATTTCACACACATGGGCCAGATTTTTTTGATCTCTGACAATGAAAACTCTCACGCTGCAGCCCTATGCCACGATGACAGATCACACTTAGAATAACAGGGAATAACTGAGATGCTGGGCAATTTCTAACAAACATCTGTTTTCAGGCTACTCTCTTTTTCTACCTTGGTATTTTCTTCAAATAGGCTTGAGGATCATTACCAATGATCATCGGCAGCTCTGTCAGAGCAAGAAGTTCTAGGTACGTTCCCTGCACGCTCTCAGATCACAAAATGGCAGGCACATGCTGTGTACATGAGTTGGAGACCTCCTGGCAGTGCGGCAGAAATCGTTCGGTTTTGCCACAGCACAGTGCAAATATATTTCTACCTGAGAAATTCCAGGCATGGAAATTGCAGTTCAACCTGAGGAAGGCAGTGAAATCACTGCTGATCTGTGGGGGCTTGCAGCACGCCTGTTGTTAACAGTGAACAGTCCTAGTGAGTCTTGCAGAGGAAACTCCATTTTCCTTTAAGAAAGGAAAACTCAACTTTCAATTTTCTGTTAAAAAGCTCTAGTCATTTTTCTCAGAAATGCAACCTCAAAAAGCATTCTCTGATGCAAGCCAAATGTAGAGGTTAAAATGCAGTGAAATGCAGCTAGTCCCACTTTCTCTAGGGAAACTGAAATATGGCCACTTGGTGCAGTGCCCTCTTCCAACACGGAGATGCCACTGGCGTACTGGCATGTACGGCTGGGAAACAGCCCCTCCTGAGCCCATGGGCCATTCCCAGATAGAAGTAATCTGCTCTGCTTGAGGGTGGAGTAGAGAGGGGAGTGTAGACGTAGGTATGAAAAACTGTTTCAAAGCCAGCCAAAACCACTAACCCTCGCTGTCCTGCCTGAGTTGTTTTCCTCTGCTCATGTTGCCCATTTAAACACAGCAGTACCCCAGGGAGAACTTAGGTCTTTGCATTCCCATGTGGAGCATTTGAAGAGATACAGACAGCTGAAACAGGAACAGAAACTTTTTCAATAACCGAAGCTGCGGGGAGAAGTGAACATTCTCTCTCTGGCCCTCATGGAAATTGCTTGGCTGGAGCGGAGATGGTCCCGTTGACACCCCCATAAATCACTGCCTCGCGCTGGAATGGCTCTCCCTGCCCCACCTCGAGGCGGAGCCTGGAGAGCTGCCCCTCGGAGGTAGCCCGCAGACGTGTGTCTCCGCTTCCGAGCAGGAACCTCCGCTCCCGCTAACGGGCATGGTAATTTAGAGAAGCCAAAGCAGCCTCAGCCCTGCCCCTAGCCCCCAGGAAACCATCCATCTGCTGGCACCAGAGCAGTGCCGCTTTCCCAAGGAGCCGCTGCCCCCCAGGAACCCTCCTCAGGGCCGGAGGGATGTCCAAAAAGGCAAGAATATTGATTTGGTAGCTGTTACAGGGGAAACAATACAGGAACTGAAGAAGATTTAGAGACAAGTCAGTGTGAGGAACAGGGAGGATTTCTGAGGCGGGGCTGTGATCAAAGGCTGTTCTCATGGCTTTGGGTCAAAAAAGCACAGGCTCTGGAAGACAGCATCAGCACATACCTGTGCAGAGCTGGGCCTCACAGGGCCCCACACGAGTCAACCACCCTGCAACAAAACTGGCGCGATGTCTACAGTAAGCGACGTCTGCAGCAAGTAACCCAGGTACTTCTGTTAGGTCCCCAAGGAGACACTTCCACTGTTGATTGAGCATGAAAAGGACTTGAAAATCAAGTGAAAAAGGTCTTGAAATAACTGAGATGTGTTTGGGACAGGAGGCAATCAATCCCTAGGTGTATTAAAGCATAACAGGCTAGAGCTGTGCAAGAACATCAGTGAAATGCTAGCAAGACTGGCATAACATCAAGTTTTTATAGCTTGTAGAAATGGGAAAATAGTTTTGGTCCTTATGCCTAGTTGCTAGTAAGAAGTCTTGTTTTAGCAGGAAGGAATCTCTCCTTCCAAGAAAATGGAGAGTTTTCTTGGACAAATCCAGAAAAAACTCAGATTATTATTAACTTTTTTTTTTTCCAAATGGCAGAAGAACAGAAGGTCCCTCTCTGCAGCCTGTAGATCAGGTCCCCCCAGACTGTGATGACGATGAACTCCCGCCCTGGCCTGGAGCCAGCCGTGAGGCCCACGGAGCGCAGAGGAAGGTGCCTGCAGCGCCAAGCAGAGAGGTGGGGCGAGCAGGTCCCACACGGGCTCTTCAGACCTGCCCCTTGAGCTCTCCCTATTCTTACAGCACTGTCACTCCCTATTCTTACAGCATGTTTTTAAAACTACGCTTCAGATCCTCTTCCCATAACAATACCCTTTCCACCTAATTTTCTTGAAAGAAAAATATCTCCAATGAAAGAATGTGGTGAAATATAAGTGAAATGGTTCAGAGTACATAAATTACAAGGCATCCTAAAAAGGCATCCCATTATGGAACAGTTCCCTTCCTCCCCAGGCTGTAACCTCAGACTGTACCAGATGTTCCTGTTTAGGGAAGGGTGTCTGATTTTGAGTTTGGGGTCTTTCCAAAGGGGAGGGGAGAGCGTAAGCTAAAAATAGAATGGGTGGCCTGACTGAGTCCAAACACGGTCAAATATCTTCATTAAATTTTGTTAGAAATTTGGAATCCATTTCTGCAGGCTGCAGCACTCTCAGGTCTGGGAGATACTCACACATGAGGAAAACAAATCCATGGAATAGACCGAAGACAAGCCAATACGTTTAAGCCAGCACAATATATGGATTCTCATACCTCTCAGCCTAGGAATGATTGTACCCCAAAGATTTCTTCTAGATTTGCCCTAAGTGAAACATCCCTGTGCACATCATGCATGCCCTATCATTTCCCTTTAAAACCTTCCCCATTACCAAAGGATTGGTTTTATTCTAAACATTGCTGCCCCCACACTTACTCCTCCCAGAAATATGGAAGCTGTTCGATCATTTCATAACACCTCCTGCAGCAGTAAAATATCCTTGAAGACTTGATTCCTCTGCAGTTCTGCCCACAGGACCTTGAGCTGTCCAGTCTGCAGTTGGTATCAGGCGAGCCTTGAGGCTGGACACTGAGGAACAGGGTCGCAGTGCTCATGCAAAAAAATGAAAACCAAATTCTAATTCAAAGAGAACTGAACAACTTCAGCATAGCTCCTCTTCAACCTGTAAGTGAAATTGCCCTACCGATCTGCACCTCTCGAGTCAGATGGATTATAAGCAGAACTTAACATCTTTTGTTGACACTTGAAGCCTGTAACTAAAATGTAAATCTGGCCAGTAATTATCTCATATGCAGCCTTCATTTCCTAGTATGATCACAAAAATTACCCTGAAAGCGTCTAAAGTTTCCTGCCAAGGCAATCATATCAACTGCTCTGCTGTCCTTTAGCCTAGCAAAAATTGCACATCTGCAGATAAAACAGATTTTGACTTGTCTTATATCCATGGCAAACAACTCTAGGAATCAGAAAAGCTAGCTTTTAAATACCTCTTAATTGTATAGCCTTGATTTCACACACGCACACACAAACACACACACACAGGAAGTTTTCCTGGCCTCCCTCAACTGGCATTTTATCATTTGCAATGTTTCTCCTCAGGAACATGGATATTATTTGACCGTGCAGTGCCAGTATCTCTAATGTTGCTGCTGCTGTAGTAGTCGTTTGAGGACAATGACAACTAGGTTTCCCAGTGCACAGGACAAATATATAGAGACATAAGTCAACTGTACCACGGTGAATGGGGAAGAAGATACTTTCCTGCAGACACTGAAATCCAGTTCCCGGGACACTGCTCATACACGGATTTCCACCTACCTTTTCATCTTGCAGCTGTGACAGAACCACATGTCTGTGGAACCGTGATGCATGCAGATGACAGATAAGATGAATATTCATGAGCAATGTTTTTTGTTTGCGTTATTTTCTGTTTTCCCTATTATATGAGAAGCAGTCCCTACAGTTCCTGTGGGCTTTGTAGGCAGGTGAGATCTCCAGTTTTAGAAACTGTCCTTGTATCCTGTCCTGTCTCTTGTATCAATAAGCAACATGGATATGAACCAGCCTTCACCACCATCACTCTCCTGTACTGATGAAGCCCATGGGAAATATACTGTGCAGTAAGGACAAGGAATTGACAGTAACTAAAGAAGTAGAAAACCCCTCCAAATCCCCAACCTGTGCAGTCCTTGCCTATGTGCCACTTGATTGAGATCCCTGTAGCCTGAACTTTGGGGAACTCCGTGAGGATGTAAAGGTGTGGGTGTCCCTTGAGCACGACACTCAGCACACAATCCGCTTCAAAGGCAGCAGGGCTTTATGGATTCCCCTCGTTCCTGCAGGCTGGGCCAGGCATCCCCTCCCAGTCCACCCCGGGGAGAAAGATCTGCTTTTCCACACCCTCCCCTGTCCTCCCGCTCTGGCTCCTCTCCCTGCACTCCTCAATGGATTTCTCAGGTGGACAGTGTCCATGGGGGACAAAGCCTCCACAGTGGCGATGGCTCCGCGTGAATTCAGCACAACCAGCAGTGAGTAGTCGAGATCTTCCACTTGCTCTGGAAGGTCATTCCCAGCAAGCTCTGGTTAAAAAGAAAATCCACTCAGTAGTCCAAATTAAATAGTCCCAAATCAGGAAAAACAGGAAGAAGAGCATTGCGGGAAGAAGGGAATTTCCATCTCTTTAATACAGTCTGCAATGTGACATGATCATTTTGGGGTTTCTGAAGCAGGTTGCTCCAGCCATCTGTAGAAATTTCCATAGCTCGTGTAGCTCCAAGGACTGTGGATAATGCTGCCCTCACACCCGTATTTTCCTAAAACTTCGGCCTGACAAGCTTCAGCACTTCCTTGCAAGTAAGTGGGTTAGAAAAACCAGCCACCATCGTGAGGGACACATTTTGGGCACCCAGCCCAGCAGCAAGCCTTGCCCCAGAGTCATCTCAACAAGGGTAACCAGAGATTTGGGAGGGGAAAGCAGCTCAAGAAATTGCTTATCCATCTACCCCCCCACCTACCCAGACTGGTTGCGCATCATCACTGACACTCAGTACTCATTTATACTGAAGAACATACATTCTTTGTATGGCACACAGACATAGAGCATACTGTCAGGAGCAAAGAAAGCACAAAAATTAAATCACCTTGGTAAAAAACATAAAAAATATCCCAATGAAATAGCAAACTGATATTTCAGTGAGAGTTTAATAAGATAAATTCAGGAGCGAGATGGTTTATTTGGAATTTACAGCTTTTTTTTTTTTGCAAAACAAGTTTCCAGGACACCATAGCAACAAAGGTTAAAGTGAATATTTGGGATGATGTTGGAGTCACTCATGAGGGAAAAAGATTTAGAATCACTATTTTGGATTAACAGAATGTAAGAGGAAAGCTAAATATTGAGATATAGTTCGAAAGATTTTAAACAATTCTATTATTATAAACCCTGTCAAAAAAGAAATGTAAAAGTAAGTTTTGCTAATTAAACTGTGTTCTTGATTTTTTAAAATATCTCTCTGGTACCTTTCTGATATAGAGTGTGCATAAATGTCAACGTTTCTTATTCTCCACTTACAAGAGAGGCTGTATACACAGATTTCACTAAAGTCCCACTCCATAAATTTCTAATAGAATCACATATAGCCCAGCAAAAAAATCTACATTTTCTGAAAGGTGTTTCTGTTTTGTTCCCTTCTTTAAACGCATTTCAGAGAATTCAGAGAAACAGGAAAAGAGAATCAGTTGCAACTTACCTTACATTCGAGTAGATGCCCCCAGCTTTTTCGAGGAAAAGCAATACTATTCTTTTGAGCCGCTCTGTAAGTGTTGTAAATTCAAGCCAACAGGTAATTGTTGGTGAGTCGAAATCCTTTAAAACAAGTGTAAATGCTTTGACGACAAATAATGCACTTTGCGAAAACTTATTTGAAGCTTGATGCGCATGTATTAAGTTTTGTAACTGCCTGTCTCAGCTAAATAAGCTCCCACTCCTTTCCTCGGACACTCGCCAACTTCTCTAATTTAAAGCAACTGTCAGCTCGCTGTAAAACTCCTGCTGGAAGGAGCGCAGCACATACATAGCGTGGGGCAATGAGCAAGTGTTTGCTCCCGACTGAAGCCGTATGACATGGAGTCCTAAAGGGACGTGGGGCATAGCCTGCCCGAGGTGACAGTATATCATTTTTGGAAAGCATTATAGGCTAAGTTCCCCTTCTCTGTAAAGACAGAGAGAAGAGGAAAAAATCATGCTCTTTCTGGCATGGAGTCCCCTCAGCGTGGGACTTGGGAGGAGCAGGAACTGCCTCAAAGTGAGCGAAGAGGAAAGCGCCTCAAGTGCATGAAGGGCTCAAAGGTCCCCAAAGAGGCAGGTCCCCAAGGCAAAGGGCTGATCACAGCTCTAACTTCTCCCTCATGTGGTTTTGGGGAATTTCAAAAGCATCTTGTGCAGCTGTTCCTGTCTTCTGAGGTACTGTCAAGGTGTGGGTAACACGGTATAGAGAGCAAGGTATAGATACGCGAGATTTTCAAAGGCATTAGCTTACTGGGGATGGCTGTTTCCTGCATTGCTCAAATGCAGAGAGTGGAGCATGTGGAATTTTGTTCTTGCAGAAGCGGTTGCCTGTGCTTGTGTGGAAGGAGAATAATTTCTTGCCGTTGCAACCCATTATGGTTGAAACACCTGGTCTGCATTTATGAATTAACAGTAAAAGGTCACTTTTAAAAATATTCTCTATATATAAAGTAGTAAGCAAGCAGAAAGCCATAATTATCCAGGCTTAAATTTTAAAGCATTGTAGTGGTCTGGATAATTTCAGTGCTGGAACACCAAGCTTCCATGTTAGCAGCATAACAAGCTTTTGCAAAAGCATGTGCTGAATACTTTCTGAAAGTGAGGGTCCTGAAAAGTGGGTCTCAAACTGACCTCCAAGTAGCACTTCTGGAAATACATCCAGCAGACCTGCTGTTGGTAAAGTGATATAAGGCTTATCATTATCAAGTGACTTTGGCTTTGTCAGACATATTTTCTTACAAAATCTCAACAGAAAATGGGATACATTAGACTGAATTTTTCAAAGGTGTTTAATGTGCTTGAAAGACGAGATGAATCTTTAGAACTAGAGCAGTCAATGTCAAAATACTAACAGTGAAGTGACTATGAAAGATTTGTTTCATTTAATTGTTCTAATTTGTATGACATTGAAACATTAAGTATTTCATACTCTTAATGGAGACTTAGCAAACATGGTCCTATGTGCTCACTCAAGATCAATAAAACACTGCTACCAATGATGAAAGATTTAAGGAAAACTAAACTTTTTTTTTTCCTAATGGAATTTCATTTCAATATTAAATGATGCTAATCAGGAAACAGTGTCCTCTGGTACAAAATCATACGGACCTATCATAATGAGAAAGCTTCAGCACATTAGTGATTTGACAACTCTCAATTTTCCTCCAGGTATAGCTATCAGAGTATTTTGTTTTGCTCTGTGAATCTGCTGGTGGACTTGGCAAGCCAGCTATGACTTAAAAGAGAGCATTAAAAATATTGAGTTGAACCTACTGAGCTTTCCAGATTGAATGTGAGAAGTAGAGAGAAAAATAGGGAGGAACTGAGCAGAGCTTTGCAAACCATGAAAATTGAAGCGTTCAACAGAAAATACAAGTTCCTTTTGGGGCATGTAGGGGGAATGGGACTGATGTGATGTAAAGGAAGGTGTATTTTTATAGGTTTGCTCTTTGGCGCGTATGATAGGCTTAATTTTAATCCCTCTAGGGTTAAAAATGGATCCAACTATTTTTGATTTTAGAGTTTCACCAGAACACTGATTTTCTTGCTTTTAGCTTTGTCTAGACCCAAGTGCAGTAGAATCAACCTGCCCACCACAGAAACGTCTGGTGACATTCACGTCATGTAGGCACAACACTGCAGCTCACAGGGGTTAGCAAAAACAGAAAAGAAAACGGAGCTACTGTCTGCTGTCACACTCAAATGCAAGTCTTCATGCAGTGATGTGGACATTTGTTGCTCAGGAAATTGTAGATCTTGAATACAAAAAAAAATGATGCAATAGATGCACAAGAGATAATGTGCTCTAAGGAACATAGTCATCTCACCCCTGACAAACTGTCATCTTTAATCCTTTCATGTGGCAAACATCTGGGGCCTTTTCTTGATGACATATTTAAGTCCTTTGTCTCACCAAAATGTTTTAAGATTCAGCACGTTCTAATAATTATCAAGAATGTTTCCAACACAAGTATCAGCATCAGGAATCAAACAAAATCTTTCATGTGCAGTGAATCATTAAGCAATAGCTCTGCAGGCAGGAAATAATATGACTTAGTGGAATAATAAAAAAGAAGTGTCCTTTGATGCTGGGACTTGGGATTTTCCTGTGTTACGGCTGGATGCATTTACATTCAGATAATACTGAACTCAGTTACCAAGATGTCAATGTAAACTGCTCAGCTTCAATACTGAGAGAACGAGCAGGTTTCTATGACACACATTGCGCTCTAGGAATTGACCCAGCTGCTAAAAGCCAGAAGCCTAATTCTCCCCTAATTCAGAGAGCTGTGAATGAAAGTTGGCTTCATTCAGGTAAACAGAAATACGCCATTGTCTAGTGGCTATAAATGAGAGAAAAAAAATCAGTTATCACGTGGAACTGTGATGTCCATATACAGAAAAGTTTATTTTTCTATTGATGTTTTTATTGCAGCTGGCCCTTGGCCTTTGCAGCTGGTCAGTAGAAGGACGTTCCCAGATGATAACTGTGATGTCCTAATGTGGCCTGAGGACATGGCAGGGACAGCTGGAAGACCTGGCAGCAACGGCTGAGGAAAGATCGGTATGAAGACTTCAGGTAATTCAGATTTTAGTGTCCAAGGAAAAAGAAGGGAGAAGGATGGGTGCTCTGCTTTTAAGCAGTGGCTTTTTTCTTTGGTGCACTCATCTGGAGATGCTCAAAAGTTAATGACTGTGAGAGAAAACCCATCGATGACAAGCAGTATGTCTTGGTGCATGAGGAGCTGCTGGGGCCTCCTCACACCTCAGGGAGGCATTCGAGTAGATTAACTCCACATGTATTTTTGTTTCTATATTAGATGCAAAGTGCCATTTCAACAGGGCCTGTGACTTTCCACTGTGTATAATTTAAGGCTAAATTTGCTAGAGAACACAGTCCAAAGCTCCTTTACCCAATGAGATCACCTAACCAAAGTCATCCCTGCTCTGCCTCTCCATTTAATCATCAGACACTAACATAAAACTAACAAGAAGCAGGATTTAAATCTTTTCTGCCTGGAACAGCTTGGAACAGCTATACTGCTGCACTTGTCTTCCTGCCATAGGTAGCTGTGCAAATGTAGCCTCCAGAGGCACAAGAGCTTCTTCTCCATGAGATGGCAGCTTATCACTGTCCTTCATTTCAGAAGAACGAGGAAGCATGCCTCCAGTTCATCTTCTGGGATTTGTCAGAATGCAATGAAAACATGCTTGACATTCAAGACAGTGCAATAAGAATGGCCTGCATTTATTAGTCTTCTGCCAAGTGCAGTCAAGCAGCAACTAAAGATAAGCTTAAAAGTAGCAGAGATCTATTTAAAATTAGCTCACAGGCTGGCTTGGGAATACGGGGAAACCAAATGCTTCCTCTAAACATTCTTAACAATTTTCCCTTCTTGGGTGCCCTGAGTTTGCATATACAAGAAAGCAAGCTCAGTTGCCCATGTAGTTGTTGCAGTGATTTGGCACACCTGCTCTTACGCCTTACACTGCAGCCTGTCCTTGGTTAGAGCTCAGCAGCTATGGGGTGAAGCTGCTATGTCCACTGCTCAGGACTGAAGGGTACATTTAGGGAGTCGATAACACTACAAACCCCTCATTCAAAAGCTCCTGTATGAGGAAGAAGATTATAACCATGTGCAAAGGTTAACCAATATTTCACTTCCTGCATACCTCAGTGTTGATTTATTTTAAATGTTGACACAAATCTACTGGACATCACTCGTGCAAACTACTTAGTTTTGTTCTTCCCTTCTATTTTGATAGGACAAGGTATGAAAGGACTTTTATTCTGTTTAACACTCCTCAAAGCTATGCCTGTAGTCAGGCATAGTCAGGCTTCAAGTTGTAAAGAAAATACTATCAACTTGAACTACTTTCTAGTCTACTTATTTTGTTTTTCAAAAAGAAAGTTATCTGATTCATTATGCTTTGTTTATCTGGAAGCAATAGCAATATGCTAGCTGAGTGGTTTGACCTTTTGCATATTCTGTAGTTGACTGCTCTGGCCATCCATCTTCTCCACTTGTTGAAACCCTCACTTAGCAAAGAAAGGCCAACAGCCAAGCCTGCGTGAAAAATGTGGTGCAAAAGGAATCAATTAAGAACAGGGTATATTTTATTGTACTTCCCATAATGTATTAGACATTGAAGATTATGCAGAATTTGAAAAGTTGCCTGAGGTGTCTGGATTTCATGACTGCTGACAAGCTATGATTATATTACTGGCTTTTTGATAAATCCTTTGGGTAAAAATATCCTACGTGTTCCCATCATCCCAGTACAAAGAAGTTAATATCCCTGCTTCTCCCAAAGATGTAAATTCTGCTAGTTTTCCTGAAGTTTTTTTCTGCAGTTTTCTTTCTGATGATCTTGCTAACTGCTTTAACATAGTCAAAATCAAGCTCTGTATTTTTCTTGTTGAGCCACCTCTGCAACGTAGTAAGCTATTGCTTCTGACAGTTCCAACCTTAATTTTGTCTAGAAATGTGAGGGGAAAAAAGATAGTGATGAATTTAGTCACAATTTTCACAGCTGAGGTTCTCCTAAATATTCAGCCAACCTTGGTCAGTACCTTCTGTACCTTGAAAAGTTCATTGCAGTGAGAGTTCAAGCCATGCCCTGTTTCCACCAACAGCAGCAAACCTACTAATGATTAGGACGGTGGATGCCATTTTCATTTTAATACTAGGCATAAATGCCAAACTGAGAAGATAGGAAAGTAGATCCAACCACTTCAAATAAGGGTCCTAATCAGAAGCCTAAATAGCAAATAAAATTCCAATTTTTTCACTCTCAGAATTGTGAGTTCTTCTCTGCAGGATGGTGTGGCTTTAGTGGAGGAGCAAAAGATGTGTGTTATCCAGAAAAGCCTCTAGCATGGTGTGCAGGGGGCTCTCCTGAGCAGCAAGAAGTCTAGATTTGAACTCCCTCCATCTTTGGATAGAGGTAAACCTGCATCTAAAACTCCCTTGGGCAAGTGCTGTTTATGGATGTTTACTGAGCTCTTGGACTTGGGAGTTCGCATCCATCTAATCATGTTATATGAGGAGTGGGGAGTTCTTCTAAATAAGGGTGTAGAGAACATCACATAAGTCTCTTAAAGTGAGGTTTATGAAAATGATTCAAGTACTCTGAGTCTAGGTAAAAAACTCACTTGAAAAGAAATTCAAATGCCAGTGTGGAGGAAAACTGATTTTTAAATGTGCACATGTGAGAACTTCTGCTGAAATGTTTGCACTGCTGTCCAGAGAGCAGTAGAGCATTTGAATGACTCACAGTCCAATTACTCAGTATCAAAACTCACAATTAAATTCTAGCCAGTATAGTAAATATAATTCTACTCAAAATAGTAAAAGATAAACTGGATAGGAATATCTGGTGAGAGTGCTTTCTATGAATGGAAAACTGATAAGGTTCTCTCACCCAAATATTGGCAACTTTTGCTACAGAATTCAGAAAGCGTCATGCCTTTCAACCTGCCCAACATGGTCCTTGACCTGCACATTAATTACTGCAGCAGAAAAGGCAGCTATTGAGTACAACTCTCTATACACGGCACGAGGTAATCACCAGATGTTCTGCAGGGCTATCCTCGTAACTCAGGAGATACCAGCCTCAGATATCAGGCAACATAAGACTGTATATACAGCCCACTTAGGTTTGAAGAAACATAATGTGGTACCCTCCCGATGACTCAAAGGTTTCCCCAGGATAATACGGCAATGACTCAAGGAAACTAAACTCTACAAACAGATACACACAGACATGCATTTCTGATTGGTCTGATAGACCTTACTTTTGGCTGTTTAGCTACTATCAGAGGGTGGCCGTTCTATTTTTAGATCTTTAGTTTAATGGAAAGTTCTTTTAACTGTTGACGATACTTTCCCGCTCTAAGCTAAGACAGAACAAATACAGGGTGGCTTCATGCAGCTGATTGCAGATGGCACCATGCTACAGCAGAAAGGCAGATTGCAGTATATATTAGCAGCAAAATACCTAACTACAAGGACTCAACATCAAAAATTATTTTTAAGTTGAGTCTCTATAGAAAGGCTGGAAAGCTCCATGCCATTAAATGTCTGTTTATATGCCATTAAATTTCTGTTCATAAAACTTTACTGTCTATGGATGCTTTTCCAAGTGAGTGGGCTGCTGGCTATCTGGATTTCCGGACCTGTACGAGTTCTCTGACACTAATGGTAAGAAAATGTACCTGGTAAATTGCTAAAATGAAATGTCTGGTTCAGAACAAACAAATCACTGCTGCCACAATTAGCTTGACTATTTAAGGCTACTGAAGTCTAACAGCATGGGCCAGCATGAGAAGTTTACTGTAAGAAGTCAGATCATTTATTTTGTTTAGTATAAAAGCCTTTCTTTTGTTCTAACAGGTATCAGAAAGTCCAGAAATGTTAGAGACCTAAAATGACACATGCAGAAGAGAGGTCAAATACAGAAGCTCAGCTCAGTCACTGCATGGCTCAGGAGTGACACAGACATACCAGTTCATGGTGCTTTTTAGGGATAGACACAGTCGTTGTTTGAAAATTTTTATACACATCCTCTGAGCTGAACTGTCAAGGTGGTGGAGACCTACTGTTATCTAGTGGAATTATTCATAATAGAAGAATACTTATTAATAAAAGAAGATTAAGGATGAGCTGTTTGGGGGCCATGCATATCTGGCTTTCAAAAATACAGGCATTGGGAAAACAATTATGTGATTCCAGGTTTTGGCCCCTTTTAAAAGTTGACACTGGAGCCCTGCCTTCTGAGCCTTTTGACTGTCTTCCAGGCGCAGGAAGGGGATACTGCAAAGCGGGGATGGACAGAAGTTGCCCCAAGCTATGGCAACAACAGCACCTGCTGACGATGCAGCCCTGGACTAGGTGGCAGGACAGCACAGTTGTCACCAGGTCATGGAGGCTCCAGCACGTCCGCTTGGCCAGATGGTGTTAATGGAAGGAAGGAACATGAAAGCTTTCCTTGTCTGTGCTGGGAATCAGCATTCCTGTGACTATGCTGTTGAAGGGCCCCAGATGTCTGGAACTGGAGACAGTCCCCTCCAGAGAGGCTGGGTAGTGTTCCTCCTCGCCTTCCACTCCCAGAAGCCCAATCCAGTCCCTGCCACGTAGAAACAAAGATGTGAAGAGGAGCAAAGGATTTGGAAAATCCTATGGCACTGCGGAACATGGGGTGGGAAGCTGCACAGAAGATCACAGATCAGTGATTAACAGTGATAAACAGACCAGTATTCTAGAATCTGTTTTTAATTACAGTGTTGTTTCTTTTCAGTGATGAAAAATGAGGATATCCTTTTTCTGTCCCATGTGTCCTCTTTTCTATAGGGTTTCTGTTTTAAAAATAAGTAAATACCTTTCTTCTCCAGTTCCACTGCTTATATTTCCTGGACAGCACTTTAATGCCACAGTAACTAACTACTTTGTGAATATGTTTATGCTTGCACATACAAGAGACATTTCTAATTTCTGCAGTGTTGTTTTTCAAAGTTTCCTGAAGCTTCTCAAGTGACTCCAGCCAAACAGCGCAAAAGTAACAGTACTGCAAGTCAAGAGAATTACATCATTAGGAATTCCTAAGGAATAGTAGAACCAATGTCTGTTTGCACTAATCTTTCTTTATGCCTCTTTGCAGCTTTAAACAGGACTCATTAAGGGCCCTCTACCAGGGCAGAAGTACCGCAGTGTCCCCCCTCGCCCCGGTTAATATTTAAGAGAAAAAATTACTTTGGTTCCTAAATGGCCCCAGAACATAGGGAGCACAGCCACGGCTTTAATTACTAGTCTTTTAGAGGCTTGCTTTCCATCTAAAAGCCTGCTCTTACTGTAAGAATGGAATACCAGCAAATTGCAGACATTTTATAGGGCATTTTTGCTATTTTTAAGTAGATATTTCTCTCTACCTTCTAAATCTCTTTTAAAGAGCCCTTTAAAATCATTTCTCTCAGGCAGAATGGTAAAAGTGCTTTCCTCAGCATACTCCTGCATGTTGAATTTCTGAAAACGTGAAACTCCAAGGTGTCCTTTGGGTTCCTCTTAGTGAGGAGGTACAGTCCTTCACATACTTGCCTGTGGCTGGAAGAAGAGCAGATACCTAAGCACCTTTGCACATCTTTTCTGGAAAATAGCATGAGGATGAAGTTTTTGAGTTTAAGCCTCAGACTTTTCAATGCAATCAAAGATAGGGGATTTTAAAGAAATTTCACTCCTGACTACCAAAAGTTATCCCTGCAGAGGCCCTAGGATGCTAAGAAGATAAACATTTGAGGACACATGTTATCACAAAACTCGCAGGACTTTAGAAAGACAGCCAGCCAAAAAGGCTGAGGGAAGCAGAGAGAGATCCAAGTGCGTCGGAGCCTCTTTTGTGCTAAAGAATCCCCAATGTAAAAACAAAGTAAAGAATAAGCACAAGCCTGCAAATTATGCATGGACAAGATGTTCTCTCTGGTCCAGCTCCAGCTTCCACTCAGGCCAATGGAGAGACTCCCACTGAAATCACAGGGATGTGGACTGGGCCCCTCGTGAGCCGGGGAGGGAAATGCAACCCGGACGAGTGGAGCACACAGGCAGCGAGCGGAGGCCCGAGCACCGGCAGCGGCACCACCGCAGGGCCGTGCGCTCCCCCTTGTGTCGCCGCTGCTCTGAGCCGGGCGCCGCGGAGGCCCGTGGTGTGTGAAGCGAGATCCTCTGAGCCCAGCGCTTCGGGAGAGCCGCTACCCTCTCCAGATGCCCTCTTGACGTCAGGCTGCCTTGCCCATGAGCACAGAGAGAAAAGGAAATTTCTGGAAGGGATCAACAGGGTTTTGTGTAACTTGCTAAGAGGCTATTTTTTTCTAGTAACTTCTTGGTGAAAATCAGTATTTTTGCTCAGTTGGCCTGATCCAAGGCCATGAATACAACTTAATGCACAGAGGAACTACACCCGTGCCAAGATTATTGCGCTTAAGTACGCCTTGATCATTTCCCTCGCACTAGCATTCGCGCAAGTGGATAACTCCATAGCAAGAGTTTTCTGTATTTTCAACAGGAACTCAGTTACACCGTCCCTTTCTGGGCAGAATTACTGTGGGGGATTTCTCCCCATAAACCAGCAGTCTGCTCTTTGTAAAGATCTCTGTTTGCCAGCGTTCAGTATGGGGTTAAAAGATCCCGATTGTGATTTTGAAACACATGGCTTTGTTGTTTGACTGTAGAAGAATTGGGCTAGACCACTTTGAAATATATATATATTTTTTGAACAAAAGAGTAGAAAATGGAGGAGGACAAAATACAAACTGCTTTGAGTTGGAAAAAAATGTTTAATATTTTGGGCACTTTTATTAAAAAAAAAAAAGAATGAAAGATTTGGCTGACTCGGAGTGTAGGAGACCAACTGCTTTCTCTGCTTCAGGGGGATGTGAACGAATACTTCCCTCCAGGAAAATATATCCTGATGACCAGCCTCAAGAATATTCTTGGGTGGATCCCCTAAGTCTCTCCTGACATTAAATGAAGTTTTACAGAAGATACGTAAATGCTTTCTGCCCCAAGGAGATAATTGTTTTCTAATTGCCAGGGTGAGGACACTGTCCTGTGAGGGGGAAACTTGAGTTCCCATTTGGGCTTTCCATGATCCATCAGAAACCCATCTGGAGTCCGCAAATTCCCTAGCCTGCGTCAGAATTACCTTCTTTCAGGAACTGGTGATTTGTTCCTCTGCCCCCTCCCCAAATAAACGCAAAAGCAGACAAAAAAATCTCCACCCGGTTACATCCCACAGAGTCTGTTAGCTTAGTAATTAGTTTTAAGCCAAGGGGAAAAAATAGTGACATAGAAAAGCAATATTTATTATTATTATTACACTCGTACTCCATGGATTCCAAATTTTCCTTTGAAGGAAATAAGCAAAAAATAAAAAACAACAGAAAACTGGCAGCGCCACTAGCAGCTCATCAGCTGCCCTGGACGTGCAACGTTGAGGAATATTCCTG